>BPLQ01014548.1:0-556833 GCA_021605075.1 Caerostris darwini
TTATTTTCTACCTTTGAGAAACTCTAATTTTGTATATCAACCAGATTTCATCAGGCAGTTCGTCTTCTTTTAATCTATTAATTACTTTATGTATATACACATAATTTACTTCCTAAATTTTATTTGTTTCGGCATATAATTGTTCTAATAGATATTTAATGTGATTATAGTATTTTTTCATTATTTCTTAAACATTTTCGTGAATCATTTGAATTTTAAATTAGCACCATATAATTTATAAATAATTTTATCTTTTTTAAATGATAATTTAGTGTTATTCTCATCAAAATTAGTTGTATGAAAGAATTTCGAATGAAAAAAAAAAAAAAAATACAAGGTCGCTAAATCAAATAAATAATTTTATTTCTTCTGTCATTTTATAATGACATTAAACAGTAAGAAATATTCAAAGTATTTATATTTATTTTAAAATATGTCTACATAAATTAATTCACATAAATCTCTTCAATTTCTAATTGTTTTTTAAGTTTAAATTAATAAAATTGTGTACAATTATTCAAAATAAATTATTGCAATATAAAATATTCTTAGTATCTTAGTATTTTAAATATTCTTATTCTAGAATATGAATATCACATTATCTTTGTATGAAGTATCTATATTTGCAGTATAGAGAAAATAAGATGGTTGGATATTTGGCCCCGTGTAGAAACAAAACAAAAGTTTATGCGTGTATGTTAATAAATAAATGAAAGTAATACTTATCATATAGCGTATTTGTTAATTTAGATCATGCAGGTATTTAATTGTGAGTCTATATACAAAGAAATGATATAATCAGACTTATTAATTATATATAATTAAGGAATCCGTGAACTGAACATCTGAATTCAGCTTTCACCAACTGAAATGGGTGACGACAGAAAATGGTGCTTGTGATTTCAAAGAAACAGGAGCTTTGATGTTGAATGGATAGTATTTTGGGAATGGTACTGATTATCAGAAATATTTTGCTTTTACAAACGAATGTTTAAGGTTGGTTGTTGCAGATTGTCAGCAATGTTTTGTTTTTGCTAAGTTGTGTGTTTTTTGTTTTGTTAGAAGAGGTATTTTGTGGCACTTAAATATGAACTTGAGTTTGCTGCAAATTTTCAGGTATCCAATTATGTAATTTTTATTCCTTAAATAAAAATTTGTCAAGAAGAAATTTTGATTGCTCTGAATAAAAGAGAGTAAAAATTTGTTATATACACCATTTTAAAACATCTGCATTAATTTGTGAATTTATTTATTGCATTTATTTAATTTATTTATTTAAATTATAATTGCACTGTTGATTGCTTTATCAAAATATTCTTGAGTTACTGTTGTACGTACACATTTCCTATAAAATATTAAACAGCAATAAATATTGTTTCATATAAAAAAATCAGTTTCTATAATTTTAATTTTCAATCATAAGTAAGTATCTGGTTTTTAGATTTTATGTGTATGTATGTAACTCAACATGTATATAATAACTGTATATGTTGTTGCTTTCAGTGACAGGCTAGCGTGTACAGGATTCATTGTCAGTACAAAAGATGAATTGTAGCAGATCCAGCATTACCTATTGTGCATCAAAAGAGTTTGCTACACTACACCAATATTTTGCCACAATGAAATTTGAATGAAAACTTCCAGGAATGTCATTTATAAGGTTCACATTTCTCATTTCTCATGTTCGAACCACCTAAAGGACTTCACTGGTCTACAAATTTATTTTGTTCATTCCTGGAATAGGAATGAGTTTTTAGGTTTCTCTTCGTGTTATCCATAAATGCAACTGACTATATATAAGTGAAATCTATTACGCAATCCACCAAGCTAGTTTGACTCAGTAATTGCTCATAAAATATATAAGAAGGATTGTATTTTCTGAGAGTTATTTTTTAACCTTACTACTATGTGTAACATCCATGTATGCTCTACTTATAATATAACAATTTCGACAAATAATTTCAAATTACAAGATATTTTTAGTAAGTTGTGTTGATTCGATTTCAATCAGCATTTTAATGTACTAATTAAGATGCATCATATTAAAATCGATGTATCTAAATAAAAGGTGTAATTGGTGTGTTTTAATTGGTGAAATAGCGTGTCTGTAATTTCTGATTATATGCATACAAATAAATAAGTACTCAAATAATATAAGAAGATACAACCAACAATAAATATTTCAGGTTGTTCCTTTTATATAGCATTACTTCATTATTTCAGGATCATACATTACATATAATAAACATATTCTTGAAATGAGAGCTACATAAATAGTTCATTTTATCTAGAAATCTACTAACAAACAAAGGACAAAAAAGTACCACAACAAAAGTACATATATTTATTAACAAAGTCCCTTCTGCTCAATAAAGCATCAGATGTTGGAAAAAGAAAAGGCTTCATTAAGACTAAATACATTTCTATTTCACCAGCAGATACCCTAACCCGATGCCGGTCCACCGAAATCAAGCGTCTACCTTGCAGGAAGACGTTCGTCTAGTCCGGTAATGGAACGAAGCGGTCATCGTCTTCAGTGGCTCTGAAGGACCGATTGGCGAGGTAATAAGACTCCACTCGTTACTACTCGGGGATGTTTCGATTGCAGGAAAAAACTAAGTTTTGATGAAGTTAAGGAGGGAAAAATGACAGCCAGCTGTACTTGGCTGCAATAATGAGTTGCTTCCCGGAGTCACTGGATTCGTAACGCGATCAACTGTGTTTGGTGAAGTTACCTCTGTGAAAGTTTGCGTCTTCTGATTTGCTTGTTGGTTTCTTTGTATGCATAACTGGATTTCCAAATGAATAGCGTTTTTTTGTCAAAGAAGATATATATATATATTTATTTATATTATTTAATTATTTATTTGTATGATACTACTTAACCCTTTATAGGATTGTCCCAAATATAGATGTAAATGACATTAGTTTGTGAATGACGTTGCTTTAGAAAAACGTCGAGTTAACTCGTGGAGAAATTAATTTTCAATTCTGTAATAAAATTAATATTTGGACCTTCCTCTTTATCTATGGCAAACTCGGAATGTCATATTTCTAGCAACAATCATTCTACAGCTATTCCGTGTTAGTTACAAATATTTAAAAAATGCCCCTCACTACACAAAAAAAGACATGGGGTTGCATGTTATTTATTGCCTATGTCTCCCATGATATATGTATTCCATTTTTTTCAAAATGATTAAATGGGAAGACATTTATAATAGCAGCAATGTATTGTGTGTTGATTTTAAAAATACTGATAATAAATGCACTAATTGAAATTGAATCAATTGAATCAAATGATTGTAATTCTGATTCTAATCTGAATCAATTTCAATCCAAATGTCTTAATTTATTTTCTAATTGTTATATTAAAAAGTGAATAAAAATTATCTATTAAAGAGTTAAATAAAATGTAGATAAAACATATTTACAGAAATGGCTGAAAACATTCCTTTTGAAATAAATATACTAATAAATATAACTAATAAGCATAATAACAATAAATATACTAATGATCATCTAATAAGCACTTTTTTTGTAACTTTTGTTATTTTGCTAGAATTAAGCATCGTCTTCATTGAATCTTTGCCAGATATACTTACAATAGTATTTAAGTACCTATAGATTAATAGTACATGGTATGACATTTACTGAAACTGTTGATTGTAGATTGTAATTTACTAGATTTAGACCTTTTCAGAGTTAATTATTAAATCTTTAAAAACTGAATTAATTATACGTATCTTTATTTCTTATAAAACATTTTTTTTTCTTTAATATTTTGTTAAAAGACATTGAAATTTGTTTTGACTTTAGCATTTTTTAAAAAAAAAATTTGTAACAATGAAGCAGAAAGGAATCTAGCGAATTTCTGTCAGCGCATTATTGTAATGGAGAACAATATAATATTAGAATAAATAGAATAGAACAATATAGAGCAGTATAAAATTTATTAGTATGAATTTTGATTTAGTATAATAAATTTGTACATAGTAGGTCTAGAAAAGGATAACTATCAAACAAATTTCAGTTTAAAATTTGACGACTGTAAGATTCTTTCAGGTTGATTCTTTAATGCAATTACCATGCAATGCAATTATGTATTGCAATTACAATGGTTTGAAAAAATTTACTTCTGCAATGTTTAACTGTTTCTTTTTTTTTAGCTAACATAAAACATGCTGTTCCTGTAGCATATTATTTAGAAATGTAATAAATACATTGAATTTTTAACCCTGTTATTTTACTGCGATTACTCAGTGTAAGTGGACGGTAGTTAAGCGTATAAAGACAAATATAACATAACAATATAATCATTAACGGCTTCTACCATTATCTTCCAAGATGGCAGGTATTGTTTTGCTCTGAAAGATTAAAATTATTGCTTAGTTCTTTCTAAATCAAAAACTACTCGTAAAAGAATTTTCAGAATAATGTAATGCAACAGTTTAAAAATAAAAAAAAACGATTTAAAATGGTCTCTATCAGTTCCAGACAGTACTGTCTCGTTTAACTTGAATTGCTTACAACATTTTATGCTTAGACTGAAAATACTATCATGAAAGAGAAGATCTCAACCGATGGTCATTAGAAATAAAACATATGGCATGACATTCTCTTTTACAACGTACAACTCTTTTAGTAAAATACATTTCTTTCTGGTTGTCGTTTAATGACACCAATCTCAGAAAACGGACATTCCTGAATTGTCTAGTACTTCTTAGAAAAGTGCAAGGCTCGCATTTCCGTGGGTACTAGACAACGAAGTGGTGGAAAGGAACAAGTACACATGAAATAAATAGCCAAACGATTCTCCTCCAGTGAGTCCTAACTCCCCCATCCGGGAGAGAGATTCCATCGAAAACCGCTCCCCGTTACGAATTTGGGGCCTTCATCGACTCAGAGAAGGGTGATGAGCGAAATCGAAAATGATGTCATGTGAGCGGGATTCCTCCGAAAGAGCGATTGTTCGCGGGCATTAAATCTAAGGGCACTCGAGTTGAAGGGCCCACCAGGAGGGGGGAGGGTATTGATTTACCATAAGGCCTGGGTGGCAGCTGAGGAGGTATTTTCCCCCGCTTCCGGCCCACGTTTTCTGATGGAAGATTCTACCAGAAGCGAATAGCTTCTTCTTCAGAGTTCCTTAATTGGAAAAAATGCTGGAAGTATTTAGTTGGAGCATTTCTTAATGTATAGCTATCAAATGTCATACAGTTTTTTGCCCTTCACATTGAGAATAGGTTAAAAAGATTATTTTTCTACCATGACAAATGCCTGAATGTTAGAGCATTAGCTACTAATAGACATAATAGTAGTAGATTTGGAATTCCTCAAAACTATGTAGTAAAAAGTAAAGCGTTCCTGGAGTATTTTTAAAAGCAGCTGCTTTAAAATTCTGCTAAGTATTGAAGAAATTCTGAAAAACTTAAAAACTTCTATCATATAGTGTATAGTTGGCATACATCCTGGAACACAATTGTCATCGAACCACTCGTTTTTCATTGCAATGTGTGTATTATATGCTGATTCAGCATTCTTCCAGATGAAGCATGAGAGAAAAGTAAAATATTAGAGAAAAATATTTCCCAAATTATTGACGAAATTCTGAAAAACTCAAAAACTTCAATGAAATATTATACAGTTGGCATTCAACTCTGGGACACAATTGCCATTGAATTTACTTATTTTACAATACAATGACTGCAGCATATGCTAACAACGGAAATCGAGCATTATCCAGCGTGAAGGCAGGAATACAGAAGCAAAATAGTAAAAAAAAAAATACATCACTGTTTTTGAATGTGAAGAACTCTCCTCAATTGCATTCAATATTAGAATAAATGAGATGTAGCAGATTAGAGTTATAAGAATGAATATTGAGGTACAACTTTTGTCCCTTCTCTTCGAGCACAACATAAATATGTTCCAGACTAAAAATTTAATGTGTTCGTTCCTGGTATAAATATGAAAGTTTTCTATTTCAAATTTCTAAGAGACATGCTTGACTCTGAAACCATTGCGCTTTCCAATAGGCCACTACGAACCAAAAGATTTATCATGAAAACTTATTTGTGTAAAGGAAAATATTTTTCTTCAAGGGAAATATACCATGCATATATATATATATAGAAAGAAATTGTTTAGATTTCTATACTGATAAAAGAGAGAATTGAAAAGTTTCAATAGCTTGTATAGGTAGCTTTGCATGTCTGTATATTTATTCAATAAGTGCTCTGATTTTTCTGAACAATATTTTTTTTTTTAAATATATTTTAAAAATGTTGCTTACCCCCAAAAATATTATTGATACATCTAAGCAATAAAATTTTTTCTTACTTAAATTAAAATTAATGGATTATTATGTTAACTTTCTATGTAAGATATATTTACATTGTTTTAAATTTTGTTAGGCAGAAGAAATACTAATATAAGAAAACTGCATGAAATCTATGGAAAATATGATTATTTTGTTATGCAATGAATTAAATCCATTATTTTTTATTTATACATCATTTGTTGAAACATAAATTTTTATTTTATCTGTTAATATTGAAGCTGATTAAAATACTACGAAATGCAGTAATATTAAATTTGCCGTTCAATTTTTCAAAAATCATAAAATATTACACAATTGATACAATTATAATTTTATTAATTTAACTAGTGAACTACTAGTCAACATGTGAGAGTACGATTTCTATCCACAAGCAACACTGGAAAGCATAGTCTTCGTAGTGATTTTTTTGTGAGGTCAAAAAAAGTGCTGGAATAAAAAATTTATAAAATATGTATATTTACATATGAATAAGTTAGTTAGTTTCTAAGAAGTTAAAATATTATTTAACTAGTTGCATCTCTACATTGGATTGATTAAGTTTTTCCATAAAGTTAGTTTCTCAAAAGCTAAAAATAAATTATTATTCTAAAATACTAAGGGTTTTGCAAAAATTATTTTAAAAGTTTTAAAGTTTGTTACTTTATTTAAGTTGTATTTCATGAACTAGTCTGGAAAAACCAGTTTTGCAAACTTCTAATAGCGATTTAAAAATATGTAAAAACAGCAATATTCTTTGAAGGATATTAGTGTAATTATTATTCACTAATATGTCAGTATGATCTAAATAAAAATTACACTTTATTGTTAAAATTACAGCACTTTAGTGTGACCGTGTAACAAATGTAAAATTTAGTTGAAGAAAAAACCTAGTGAAATATGAAAATGTTTTTTAGATTACAAGTAAATATAGCTAATATAGTAATAATAGTATTGATGGATAAAACTAATAATAGGAAGCCGATTTTTTTACATTGTTCTGTTGTTGCTATCTAACCCCCGCAAAACTGCTCATCAACTTTAATCCCAACGTCTAATGTTTTCTCAAAACATAGATTCTATTCGTAACTTCAACTCCAAATAGTTGCATTTGACAAATAGATGAAATGTGGTCAATTATTTCACCCAGACTGGCATGATTAGTCCCACTGATGTCTATTGTAGATCAAGTTGCATAACGAATTAAAGCTGCATGAATTACTATACCATTGTTATGCCCAACTGTATGATAATCGTTATTATTGCCAGGGTACTGGTGATACTCATTTCTGAATAGTTCTATATCTTGTTATCAAATGAGTCGACCCATTAGCCGTGTATATGCTAACTAACTAATTTGTCTGAAGTAGAGACAGACGGGTAATGGTCGCTGAAGTCACTCCTCTATAAAATAAATGGAATAGATGAATTTGGTAACAGAATATTTTTTTTTATCTTTCCACTCAACAATTGAAATACCCGGTTGAAATTTTTCAATATCATCCTTTTTCCCCTGTACGACGCGCAATGCAAAAGCCCTACTAGAAAAAATCATTAAATTATTCAGCAGCCTTAACGAGACGTAGAGAGTTTTTGTTCCATGCCTGAAACGGTTACGTCAACCACTGACTTACAACGAAATGACTCTCTGGCGAGAATACTTATGTTATGTCGTATTGATATTAACTAGCTAAAATCTCTGATGACAAAACACCTGAAGCAGACTCTATAGTCACTTCTTTTTATCTAGCACTATAGCTTTTGACTATATAGACACTCCTTTTAGCGTAGGCAGTCGATCTAGAACGTTCTGTACAGGGGAACATTTCCTCTGATTAAAGAATAAACTGGTGAAATAAGAAAAAAGTTTATTAAGTATAAAATCTAGGGCTGAGAGTAGAAATGGAGAGGCGCAAAGCAAGAATGCTGAGCAGCAGAGTTCGTTGCTGGAATTCAAGGATCACTGATTGGCGAAGGTCCTCAGGACCATTGGAAATGCTTCCCCAGATTTCCTTACTGTCATGCTTTCTGATCTTACCGGAAGTGGCCTGACCGTCAATGGCTCGACACAATTAGCGTGGTCTGCAGTAAAAATTACTATCCAGCTGAGATTTTGCTCCTATGTTCGTTTTTTTTTTTATTATTTATTTTACTTCTGTATAATGGAATACTTTTATACATATCTTTTCCTGAAGCAATGTGTTGAGACATAAGCAAACGTATTGTATAATTTACTAAATTTTAAATTAATTGTGAATTTGAATAAAGACATATATTTTAAAACACAATCGGAATATTAGATGAATATTTCGTCATTTCTTGTTACAAATTTATATTGAACTTGATCTTTTGAAGCATTATTAATAGAAATATAACTCATGATTTTTAAATTAAATTTAATCACCTCTACAGAGTTTATTTTGCTATAGGTAATTTTATTGGCTTTGTTGTGCTTACTGAGAAGTTTTTAATAATTGAGAATAATTAGGATAAAATTATACATCTGCGTATATAGATACAGATTAAAGTATTCTTTATTATTATTTCATGAATTTAGTAATTTTACATTTTCATCAATTTATGTAGAGTACGTTTACATATATAAATGTTGTTGACTGACCAGTTTTTTTGTTTTTTTTTTCATTTCCAATTTAAACATGATTTATATTTAACGAGAAGATTTATAAACAGCCGAAATTCAAATAAATTGCAAAATCAAATGCATGAAATTGTGCTATATGTGAATGATTTTTACATTTTCAATTTACATATTTTAGTGTGAGTTGAAATATGAAAATGGAAATTATGATATTATTACTTTTATGAATATGTCTTAAACATCATCAACGCTTAATTTAAAACATCCATTAGATATATACTTCAAACCATTTAAGCTTTTATTATCGTAAGATATTATTGTCGCCTTCATATAAATTATAAAGATATTATTGTCGCCTTCATACTTAACCTTATGACTAGAATAGCATGCACCACTTGAAAATCAGCGATATTGTAGATTCAGCATTAACAAAGGTAACCCACAACTGGCCAGTTACTCTGCACTGACAATTTACCACAATAATTTGGAACGAAAATCTCCAGTGATGGCATCAGGCGAAATTCCATCCTGCCTCCATTCACCTCAAGACCTAACAGCAAGTCTTTCTATCTCAAAGATTTATCTTTCTTTGTACTTGATTGATAACATTACTTCAGTAACGTTAGTGTGGTTCTCGAAATGTAAGCTCTATCTCTAAGAGATAGTATTGGCATAACAGATGAAAATAGCTGTCTAAAATCGAATGAAAAATAAGAAATTAAAAAAAAATGTGGAAAATATTTGGATTCTGAGTGTATCTAGCTTATAATGGAAGGTGTCGGTTCAACATTACTGGAGAAGATTCAAACTAAACTCCCTTTTTTCGAAACAACGTCAACTAGACCAATCCAACCAGGTTGCTGAGAAGCTCATTTATTTTATTATGTATGAAAGGTCAGCAATTTTTTAAGACATTGTGCTATTTTTAATTAATATAAAGATTAAATACTGAATTTAAAAAGGTATCCTTGATAATTGATCCTGCAGAAGCTACTAAACCACTTAAAATTAGTTTCATAGTGCACTCCTAAATTGATTTTAGTATAAACGAAAAAAAGGTAAATTACCTTCAACTACCTAAACTTATTACTTCAAAAAATAGATAAATTTTTCCAAATCGAAAGTAATTTACTTTTGCCTATATTTGAGCCACAATTTTCCTACAGTAAGACATATGCCGTTGTTACAAACTTAAGTGTTAGGTAATTTATAAGCATAGAAGGAAAAAAATGGCATACTTTTAGAAGTTGTAGAAGAGATAAATAATTTTAGAAAGAAAAACACCCAAACTTCGATACGCCTTGCTTAAAACAATGTATTTCCCTAACCCGAAGTTGCAAGCGAAAAAAAAATATATATATATTAAACGACTTTAACATCATACCTAATGCCTCCATGCTAGGAATTGCGTTAAATATTAATTAATAAAAATATCTTCCGCTCACTTGCCAAGAAAATTAACGATAATTACTAAATCGCTAACATGTTTAATTAACAGTGAAGGTCTAACGGTTAATGATTTTCGTGTTATATCTTAGGTGAAAAAGTTCGTTTTAATTAATAAAAAAAATAAAAAATAAAAAAAAGGAAACACTGCATCTTTCTTCCTCGACAAGTACTTTGATGTTTTTTTCTTGTTTCTTTTCCTTTGCAAGGTATTTTTCGACTTCTGATTAGAAATGTTGAACATTAAATGGAAAAAAAAATATTTAAATAAACATTGTAGCGGTTCTAAAATTGATTTCTTAGAGATTGCTATTTTAATTTAATGATTCGATACCCCAACTCCTGTATAAAAAAAAGTTATTTTATTGATTTATATATCAAAATGCCAAGAAATGTTATTCACTATATCTTCTCAAATATTTACAGTTATTTACTTTATACAAATATTATTAAATTTATGAAAAAATAAGATAAAAAAGGATAAATAAAACTTTAAAAGAATAAGAAATTAAGAATACGAAACTATTGATGCCATAATTATTATAAAATATCAAAAAGGTAAATTATATATATGTGTACAAAATTTGCTTTTTTTTGTGGTACATTGAGGATTTATATGTCAATCATTTATGTTTGATTTAAGAAAAGACATCTTTGGAGATCCCTAAATATTGACAATTTCTTTACCACAAAAAAATATTTAAACCTCATATTTATACTACGTTTATCTAAGCAGAATGTTAAAGCAATAAATAAATAATAAGTTATTTTCTTGCACATAAATATTATTAAATTTATGTAAAAATAAGAAAAAAATGAGAAATTTAAAAAATAAGACAATTAAAATACGAAACTATTAATTCAATAATTATTATAAAAATACGAAAATGATAAATTAATTGATATATCATTATGAAATGTGGAAATTTATTATTACTAAAACAGCTCAGCCATCTTTGAGTTTTCCAGCATGATACTGTTATTTATTTATAATCAGAGTTTCTTAAATACACTTCTGCAAAATAGTTTTTTGTAATGTTTACATGAAAAATAATGAAATGGATACAAATATTTTTCATCACTAGTTTTTTGTAGATCATTAGTTTAATTTATTATGTATATAATAGGAATTTCAGAAATGCAGGAAACCTAAAATACTTAGTATATTGGCATAATACTAATCTCATATTTTTTTTTTTTTTTTTTTTTTTATTATAACATTATTTTCGATTTGCTTGGAATTTTAGAATATAGGCCATTTTAAATAAAAAATTAAAAAAAAAAAAAAAAAAAAAATACAGCAATGTTTCTAGCACATAATATAACATCTTCTACAACAAATTTATGTCAATTTTGAAAAATAAAATAAATGAAAATAAAAAATAAAAAATTTGAAATACAGCAACTTTTCTAAGACATAATATGTCTTTTACAATATGTTTATATAGCTTTTTAAAGGTAAAATAAAGTGAAAATAAAAAATATTTATAAAGTACAGCAATGTTTCTAATCATACAACGTCTTCTATAACACATTTATGTAACTTTTGAAAGTTAAAATACCTTGAAAAATAAAAATAAATAACATATGAAACAGTTTTCATGGACACAATACAACGTCTTCTACAACTAATTTATATAGCCTTTGAAAGTTAAAATATATTGAGAAAGCAAAAAAAAAAAAAAAAAAAAAAACATATGAAATACAGCAATGTTTCTACGTCATACAATGTATTCTACAACAAATATATACAACTTTTAAAAGGTAAAATAAAATAAAAAGGTAAAACAAATAAAATATGAAATACATCAAAGCTTATTTGGCAGAATACAAAGTCTTCTACAGCAAATTTATACAGCTTTTAGAAGTTAAAATAGATTGAGAAAGAAAAATAAATAAAACGTAGAAAAATATTTTTCCTTTTTCTGTATCGATATGAGTAAAAAAATATTAAGGTAATAAAGTTCAAAATCAAATTTCTTAATGGATCAATAAATTGCCCTTTGTCCAATAATAACTAAATTGAACTATTCCTTCCCTCTTATTCTTCTAGTTAATGGCAGAGTTCTTGAAAAATTTAAAATCACAGCTTAACGTTCCACCATTTGCACTAAAAGGATCTTTCGAACTTTGGGAAACATGAAAAACAACAACTACAACATAAGAAAAAGAACGTGAAAGGCCATTCATTCATATTTGCCTTCCCCAAAAGCAGAACTTATCTCAAGATTAATTGTAAGTGTCAATTAAGCCTCGATTTTGCGTTATATGCTATCAGCGTCATCTTTCTCTTAACAGAATATTTTAACATTTTTGCATTATGTTCGTGTGTTCTGTTTTTATTATTCAGAGAAGTGCATTAATTTAAATATTGAACTAATAAAATGATGCTTTTATAAGCAATTCATTTTTATACTGGCCTTGCAAATATTAATGGCTAATGCATTTCATTGATTTTTATTCTTGAAGATCTTTACAACTTGTATTTTTTTTTTCATTGGATTTTATTCACTTGTCCCCTAAAACTAGACACCAAAGCTTTTAAATTAATTATGTATTTTTACAAATTAATGAAAATTGCATCCGAGTTATTTAATTGCATTTTGATAAATTTAAATATTGATAATGACCCATTGTGACCCATTTTTTTTTTTTTTTTTTTTTTTTTTTGGGGGGGGGGTATATTCAAATGGTTTGAAGATGAAATAAATTGCAGACTTACATCGAGAGGAAGGTATTTATTTTGTCCCCATCATTTCAATTTATCTTTCATTTTCTCTATCATTTCATATCTTTTTAACACATAAATAATATATATATATATATAATGTATGTGTGTGCATAACACGCATATCAAGCATAAAACACACACAGTGTTATGCTTGATATCTGACGATTATATGATGCTTGCAAAATTTTATTGAAAAAATGGCTAACAATTTTGGTCAATCAAATTTTCAGCGGATTAAAGTTACTGTAATTTATATATAAATAAAAAGGGTATATCGTGAAACTTTAAATTACTTTATTTCAAATTAAATACTTTTATTTACGTCATTGAGCTTTAAAACCAGAAACAGAACATTACAGAAACATAACATTTGTTTCAATTCACAGAAAAACAAAAGTCAGCCGATGTTTAGCCCCAGTAGTCAACAATGGGTAATCTTAGTCTGTTACAATTTAATTTGCAAAAGTCTATGAAAAAACTCGTTAAAGTTACCCTCTTAAACTATTCCGCAAATCACGAACGTAATATAAGCTAAGACAGCCCAATTCCATGTCCAGGGGCCTAAAATGATGTCGCCCGGGCATTAACGTAGGCAGAGAACCAGAACATCTGTCGCAATTTTAAAAAAAAGGCCAAAAATCAGTCAACGTTGTTAACTCTGGAGTCCTCACTTCTAATTAGTTAGCGGCGAGAGATAACCTAGTGGCCCATGACCTAGTGGGGAGAGATAAATACTTTTATTCATGTCATTCGGCATTAAAATCAGTAATGAAACCGAACATTTCTCTCAATTGAATGAAAAACAACAAAATCAGCCTAAAATGTTTACATTGTCTATTTTCTACTAAATAGAAGGGCTCATTTGTATTTGAATAAGAGTTTATAGCCCAGACAAAACATCAAAAATCAATAGTTCTCATAACAAGTTTTGGTTAAATCCTGTACTCAACAATGGGTAATCTTAGTCCGTTACAATTTGATTTGTAAATGTCTATGAAAAAAACCCATTAAAGTTACCCTCTTAAAGTGTTCCTCAAATCACGAACTTAATATAATCTACGAAATCCGAAGACTGCCCAATTCCATGTCCAAAGGCCTAAAATGACGTCGGTCGGGCATTAACGCAAGCAGAGAACCAGAACATCTGTCGCAATTAAAAAAAAAAGGGCAAAAAATCAGTCAACGTTGTTAACTCTGGAGTCCTCTTCTCTTCTAATCAGATAGCTCTGCCTATTTTGATTACTTTCTGTGTTGTTGTGTTCGGTCGGCCTCCTTACAGGATATTACGGCCAAGTAAACAAGACGTAGGGATAATGCATGCGATCAGATTCATTAAGCGTTTCAGGAAAGGATGTCGGGACAATTTTTATGGCCCCTGGCGACGAAGGGATTGTCTATCCTCTAGGTTAATGCCTCAGTAAAAGTGACCAGGACGCCCAGGAATTTGCCTGGGCTTTTTTTGGAATTTCCCATTAACTCCGCAAAAAAAGCAATTTATTTCGCCCTAGGAAATTTATAGGAAAATTTATCACCGAACAACTTGGTGGCCTTGAGATAATATTAGTTCGCATATTTTTAGAAAATTGCAAGATGAAGTCTATATTTTGTGGGTTATATATGTATGGAGTTTAATTAATTTTGGAAACTGCTAGCAAATATTGTATCGGATTTAAAAAAAAAAAAGAAAATCGACTTTGTTATTGAATGCTAAATAGAAATCTGTTTTTTTCTTCATTTTAATAGCCTTTTTAATATTTTTTGAAACAAAATAACTTTAATAAAAATTGCTAAAAGCTATCATTAAAATTTATAATAGAAACGTAAATTTATTTTTTGATTAAGGAAATTAAAATTTTATTATGATAGCCTCCTTAATATTGTAATGATTTTATGTTATAAACATAAAATATATCATATATTTATGACATATAATGTTATAGGTGATATAAGGTCATATAATTCTGTACTTCATTATCGTGTGTAAAAATCTTACGAATTCCAACACACGATGAACATGATGCCCGCAGAATTTTGTAAAAAAAAGAGCGACTAACAATAGTAAGTCCATTAAGTCGTTGCGACGTATTAAAGTATTCTAATTTATAAAAAAAAAAATAGTGTTATTCACAAAGTTTGAAAAGACTTCATTCCGAATTAAAATATTTTGCTTATATCCTTCGGTATTAAAACCAGAATAAAATCAGAACATTTGTCTCAAATGAAATAAAAATAATACCAGCCTATATTGTTAACTTCTTTTTTTATTTTCTAATAAAATAGTAGAACGCACACTAATTTTAATTTTTGAATCTGAATTAATAGCATCGACAAAACATCAAAAACCAATAATACCCACAACAATTTTCGGTAAAATCCAGTAATCAACAATGGGTAATCTTAGTCCGTTACAATTTAATTTGCAAAAGTCTATGAAAAAACTCATTAAAGTTGCCGGCTTAAAGTATTCCGCAAATCACGAATTTAATATAATCTACGAAATCCGCAGACAGCCCAATTTCATGTCCAAAGGCCTAAAATGATGTCGGCCGTTCATTAACACAGGCAGAGAACCAGAATATCTGTCGCAATTTAAAAAAAGGACCAAAAAATCTGTCAACGTTGTTAACTCTGGAGTCCTCTCTTCTTCTAATCAGATAGCTGTGCATATTTTGATTGCTTTCTGTGTTATTTATCTCGCTCGGTCGGTCTCTTTGCGGGATATTACGGCCAAGTAAACAAGACATAGGGATAATGCATGTGATCAGATTCATTAAACGTTTCAGGAAACGATGTCGGGACGCTTTGTGTGGCCCCTAGCGACGAAGGGATTTTCTTTCCTGCAGGACGTCCAGAAATTTGCCTGGCATTTTTGGAATTTCGCCATTAACTCCGCAAAAAAAGCAATTTATTTTGCCCTAGGAAATATATAGGAAAAATTTATCACCGAACAACTTGGTGGCCTTGAGATAATATTAGTCTGCATATTTTTAGTAAATTACAAGATGAAGTCTATATTTTGAGGGTTATATATGTTTTGAGTTTAATTAATTTTGGAAACTGCTAGCAAATATTGTTTCGGATTTAAAAAAAAAAAGAAAATCGACTTTGTTACTGAATACTAAATAAAAATCTGGTTTGTTTTTTTTTCATTTTAATAGCCTTTTTAATATTTTTTGAAACAAAATAACTTTAATAAAAATTGCTAAAAACTATCATGAAAAAATATATTATAAATTTTAATTAAAAATTTTCATTGTGAAAATTAAAAATATTCCCATTATGATAGCCCACAAAAGATTGTAATGATTTTATGTTATTAATATAAAATGTGCGTTGATTATACGACATATAATGTTATAAATGATACAATGTCATAAAATCCTGCGTTTAATTATCATGTGTAAAAGGCTTACAAATTCCAACACACGATAAATGTGATGCTTGCAAAATTTAAAAATATATGACTAACAATACTAGGTCGATTAAATTTTAGACGGATTAAAGTTACTTTAATGTATTAGCAAAAGACAAAATGTAATTCAAGAAACTTTAAATGACTCGATACTGAATTAAAGACTCTTATCTATATCTTTTGGCATAAAACCAGTACAGGAACATGTCTCAATTGAGAGAAAAACAAAAATCAGGCTTTATTCGCCCAAATCAGCCCCATTGTCAATTTTCTATTAAAATAGAGGGGGCTCACACCAATTTTAATTTTTGAATCAGAATTTATAGCGTAGACAAAATATCAAAAAACAATAATACCCGTTACAAATTTTGATAAAATCCAGGAGTCAACAATGGGCAATCTTAGTCCTTTACAATTTAATTTGCTACGAAAGTCTATGAAAAAACTCATTAAAGATACCCTCTTAAAGTATTCCTCAAATCATGAACTTAATATAATCTACGAAATCCGAAGACAGCCCAATTCCGTGTCCAAAGGCCTAAAATGACGTCGGCCAGGGCATTAACGCAGGCAGAGAACCAGAACATCTGTCGCTATTTAAAAAAAGGGCAAAAAATCAGTCAACGTTGTTAACTCTGGAGTCCTCTCTTCTTCTAATCAGATAGGTCTCCTTATTTTGATTACTTTCTGTGTTGTTCCTCTCGCTCAGTCGGCCTCTTTACGGGATATTACGGCCAAGTAAACAAGACATAGGAATAATGCATGTGATCAGATTCATTAAGCGTTTCAGGAAACGATGTCAGGACGCTTTTTATGGCCCCTGGCGACGAAGGGATTTTCTTTCCTCTGGGTTAATGGAACAGTAAAAGTGACAAGGACGTCCAGGAATTTGTCTGGGCTTTTTGGAATTTCTCCATTTACTTCTCAAAAAAAGCAATTTATTTCGCCGTAGGAAATATAGGAAAATTTCTCGCCGAAGAACTTTGCGACCTTGGGCCTGTAATATTAATCCGCATATTTTTTATAAATTACAAAACGAAATCTATACTTCGGTATAGTGTATGTATCAAGTTTAATTAATTTTGGAAACTGCTGGTTATTGTACACTAAATAAAAATCCGGGGTTTTTTTTTTTTTTCCACTTTAATAACCTTTTCAATTTTTTTTCAAGAAAAAAAAAAAAAACTTTAGTAATAAAAATTGATAAAAACTATCATTAAAAAATATATTATAAATGTTAATTAAAAATTTCCATTGTGAAAATTCAAATTATTCCCATTATGATAGCTCACAAAATATTGTAATGATTTTATGTTATTAACATAGAATGTGCCTTGATTTTGTGACAAATAATGTTATATAGGATATAATGTCATAAAATCTTGTGTTTTATTATCATGTGTAAAAAGCTTACAAATTACAACTCGCGATGAGATACTTGCAAAATTTTAAAAAAAATGACTAACTATACGATGTCAATTAAATTTCAGACTGATTAAAGTTATTTTAATTTATTAACAAAAGACAAACTTAGTGTAATTCAAGAAATTTTAAATGACTCGATTCCGAAGTAAATTCTTATTTATATCTTTAGGCATAAAACCAGTACAGAAACATTGAACATATTTTTAATAAATTGCGAGACGAAATCTAAATTTTGGTTAGTTCATATATAACTAACCACAGCTTAATTAATTTTGGTAAACTGCTTGTAATAATTGTTTCGGATTTTTAAAAAAATCGATTTTTTTATTGAATACTAAATAAAAATATGTTATTTTATATTTTAATAGCCGTGTTAATATATTTTGAATAAAAAAAAATAACTTTAGTAATAAAATTTGCTAAAAGCTATCATTAAATATATATTATAGATGTTAATTAAAAATTTCCATTGAGCAAATTAAATTTATTTTATGATAGCTTACATAAGATTGTAATAATTTTATGTTATAAACGTAAAATGTGTCATAGTTTGATGATACATAATATCATAAATTATATTATATCATAAAATGTGTTTCATTATCATGTAAAATTATTATGTTTTATGTCATGATTTTATGTTATAAACATATTATTTATGAACATAAATGTTTGTGTATGTGTAAATACAAAGTAACCAAAATATAAAATGAAAACAGACATATTAGGGTGGTTTAAATTTAATTAGAATTATTCTGTGTAATTAAGATTATTCAACGATAGTAATACAAGTAATAGAATGGATACTGATGAGTAGATTATAAACTTTAATGCTGTCACTCTACAAGTCTGGTGACAATGTAACTAATTTTGTGTATAAAAACAATGGCATATTTATTGCTCCATAAGACTACAAATTGTTAACAGACTACAACCAAAAAATACAACCAAAGCATTTGGGCTGAACAAAATAAAGCATTATCATAAACTAATATCAAAGAGTTTAAAACTTTTCAACTATTTGATATTAGTTTATGCATATGACTTACTTTCAATAAAATGTTTAAGATACGAAATTCATCAAGTGAAGTCTCTAATTCTTGAATAGATTTATCTGCACAAATTTAAACATTCAATAACTAATGTTGCATAGCTTTTATATTGATATTATTCTTTGGATGAAGAGAAGAAATATGATTGAGCTTCAATATTAGTTAATTAATGCATATCCTACTTATACTGCAAAAAAAATAAATAATAATAAGAGTTTTTGTTGAACGATCTTTTAATTTTGTTCGCATAGTGTAAAAATAACAAAATATTGTATAACAATGTTATATATTTCAACGATTTATTAATAGGCCTTTTTGCTTGAAGAAGTAAATGAGATATAGATAAGCGCTTGCCCTATCACCAGAAAACAGTATCTTAACAGTCTATGACATTTTGTGCTTGCAAAGTGCAAGAATTTCCTGCTGGAGTATATTGTTTCTGGTTTAGCAAAGGATTTGATGTAAGAGAAATACCAATTTCATTCAGGGTCTGCCTCTTCGCATGTTTCTCCTTCAGTACAAAAAGAGTTTTTATAGTTGTTTAGTAGATCCATCGTAATTTTCAATTGTAATTTCGTTCGTTCGTTGTTCGTTGTAATTTTCAATTGTAGTGTCGTAATTTCTTTTTCAATTTTCAATCGTTCTTCCTCTTCGTTCATCAGATAATAGAGAGTTTTTGCGTACCGTATCTTTATATTACGGTATTTTTTTGCGTATCTGTAATAACGTTTCCCATGAGCATGCACGCTAGGGAGAAAAAAATACCGTATTATAAAAATAAGGTATGCAAAAACTCTCTAAGATCTATGTGAACTTTGAATGAATTTTTTTTTATAATAGATGACGTATATCATAAAAGGCCAGCATTTGTACCTGGTGTGAAAGATTGCAAAGATTTTCATCGAAGCATTATATCGATTTTAGCAGATTAATGAGCTAAACAGGAAAATAAGGGTTTTCGGCAACATTATTCATTACAAAGGGACATAATGAAAATGTATATTCTTAAAGCAGATTATATTTGTGCGGATAAATAATAAGTAAAAGAGTAAAGAATTGTGAATATATGTAAAGATTGCGTATATTTTAAAGCATATTGCATACATGTGTGTGTGTGCTAGGTGCTAGGTGTGCTCTAGCACCTAGCACACTATGCTAAGTGCTAGAGCTAGGTATTATGCTAGGTGTGCTCTTTTAGAAAGAGCCGTGTTTTGAACAGCTTAGAGATCCCAGTTCCCCACATGTATACTAAGTGACGTAATCTATTGGCGATAGATTACAGATTAACAGACGCTATTTCGGAATCAATAGTTTTAAAGTAGTTAGTAAATGTATATTTATGCACTTTTAAAATACATTAGACGATTACGAAATACATTAGACGATTACGAAATACATTAGACGATTACGAAATACATTATTCGTTTCTTAAATGCAAGTGACTGAAATCCATCTCATATTAGTAAAACGTGTGGATGAACGCTATTAGCAATAGAATGGTAAAAAAAAATTATGTATACCATTAAAAGATTATATTACTTCCGTGCATCATGAGAAAAGTACCTAAGTGACTACTAACGTTAAGAAACGTGAGTGTTTGGAAAATTTGTGGAAATTGTAAACTGTCTATTAGGGTAAAATATAGTTTTTAAAAATAATGAGCTTGGTAATTACACATTTAAAAGTATTAGCATAAAAATGTTTCTGGGTTACCCTTTTTTAAAAGAATATGTTTAAATTATTTTCTTTATTGAAGTTGGTATCGATTAAATCATTTTTGAACATTAATCATAGCTGATATTGAATGCATTTGATACTGAGGGATGAAAGTAGATTTGATAGTGAGGGACCTCTATGATGTAATTCTTATAATAGAGAAGATGAATTATTTTCTATTGTCAAACATATAAATTAATCTGCTGTAAAATAAGAATAATAAAATTGATAACAAGAGTATATTTTATATATATATAAATATATATATTATACCCTACTTCCATATAGATTTTAACGATTTTGTTAAATAACTTAAATACTATTTGTTAAAATTAATTAATGTTTTTTTCAGTCATACAAATAATAAATCAAAACGCTGTACGTTGTTAAAAAAAAGACTTTAATTGCTGCATTTTTTTGTTGAAATTTATAAAAAATAAACTGTTTTGTACAATTTTTTATGACGAAGCTTAAGTAAGTATTTAACCAAATTTATTTTGACATTTGCAATAAGCAACACAACTACTATTTCCGATACTAAAGGAAATACCAGAAAATCTTTTTTTAACTTTTTATTCGATTCCTCACAGAAAAAGAAGGATATGATTTTTCACTCCCAACTGGCATGGTCGCCGAATCAGCACCTAAATCCTGTTCGGGCGGAATCGCAAATCGTAGATTTGCAAATATATGCTTTAGCAAACCTCTTGAAAGATTTCTGAATCAAAGGGACCAGCGGGGAGAAATATCCCCTTTATTTCGCCCCCATTGATAACTTTTTCCCTCCGTTTTTTCCCTTTTGACGAAATTCGGAATGTCAACGAACCGAAACTGGTACAGAAGGTACAGCCTGATCAGGGGGGCCCGATTTACATGTAAATTCTTTTCCAGAGTGGCTACAAAGGGTCCCCCTTGTTCGTATGCAAGGGAATCGACAATGTGGCTGAGCAACGTGATCGTGACCGAACTGATCTCTGTTTCTCAAGCAGAGCACGTAATTTGCCGACCATTCCCAGCAGCAACTGCACTATTTTTGGATTAAGCCACACATTTTCTGAGTCTGGGGAATTTTACCGAAGGTTATAAGCTCGATTTCATCTGAGAGGTGTGCATGCATTTGGGTAATTTCTAATTAAATTGACGTATTAAAATTTTTGGTTTCTTGTTTTACTGATCGCAATAAAGATAGGAAATAAAAACTGTTTTTAATTAAATAAGGTTAATCTAATAACATATAGCTGTTTATCTGTTAGTATAATTTAAAATTCTAAAATGATATTATTTAAATTTATATTAATTAAAATAATCATTATTTAAAAAGGATAAATAATTAATATTTATCCGAATTAATATTTTAAAATAATTGGTACTGATTTCTGAAAGCTGGTTCTGATTATCCAAAATTTACGAAAAATCCCTAACTTAGTCCACTGTTTCTCTAGGTTATGTAAAAAAACTATTTAAGTAAGCTATATTTATTACGTATAGTAATCTAAAAAAGTGTAGTAACATACAAATTTTAATGTTTTCATTAAGTTAACAAGATTTTATCATTACCGCTATTTACTCAAAAAATACTAGAATCAGCACTCATATATATATATTTTTTTTTTTATAACTATCGATTGGTATAATTGAAAATAAAATTTCAGAATATTAAAACTTATATTCTAGGAATTAATAAACCTTTTTATTCTCTGAATTTGTAGTCCATTTTTTCCTATTTTCTATTTTTTTATTCATAAATATGTAAATGAACATTAAAATAAATGTCAAATTAATTCATAGATATTTTAAATACGTCTTGTTCAAAACACATATTTACTATTAAGAAAATAAAAACTGTTATTTTTTGCAGTAAAATTACAGTGTTATTTGTGAAGAGTTTATTAATTAAATAAATTTGATTAATTTTTAATTAAATAATGTTAATATAAAAAAATATAGCGGTTTATATGTTAGACGATTTAATATTTGAAAGAAATCAGGTACGGATTTCTAAAAACGTTTTTGAATTATCCAAAATTTAAAAAAAATTACTAGCTCAGTCCTCTTTTACTCTAGCTTATATAAAAGAAAACAAAAAAGAAGAAAAAAAAACCCATTACTTACTCAAACATTACTAGGATGAGTTCTAAGAAGAAAAAAAATTAAGAAGATTTAAACTGATATTCACTTAATTAATAAGTTTCCATTTTTTTTTAATTCATAAAAATTAACTGAATATTAAACTAAATCCCAAAATAATTTGTTCAAGTTTTTATACATCTTGTAAAAAACAAATATTTAATGCTAAATTCTCTATGATGAATAGTATCATCACAATAAAGCGCGGTAAAAATTTCATTTTCTTGAAATGAATCCGTCGTTTACACATCTCCAGAGACAATTTTGCGTCACATTGCTTTTGCTCTTAAGTTATAACATTACATAAATAATTCTCCTTTTGTCTAAACTCTCTGAAATATTCAAGATGCTACATAAGCCTCTGTATTCCCATAATTCTTGAGGAGAGTATCCTCATTTCAAACACACGAGCACACAGTGTCCTCATAAGAGGCACTTGTTCCCCCTCTAAACATTCCCAAAGGAGAGAATTTGAGAAATAAATGTCCTACTAAGAGAAAAGCATCTGGCCTCTAGACTTCTCACGGCTCACCGTTTCATAGCCGAGGATCCTTAGACTCCGTGATTTATAACATTTTAAACAAACAGTCGAAGAATGTCTCTCTTAAGCTTCTTCTTTTTTATTTTTCTTCCTGCTGGATCTTCGTCTTCAGGGATTGTCTTCTTTTCGTCATCCTTTTGTCTACGGAGGGTTGCGTTTTGTCACGCCTCCAAACTGCTCTTTTCTTTTTACGAGTTCCGTCCGCCCGCAGTCATTTCAAAGTGTCATTCATTCATCGTGATGCCTCTTGAATCCCGATTATACGAGAGGGAGGAAGGAGGTTAGATGACGGTTGCCTTGCCCTATTCGGATTCGCAGAAAAGTGTCAGCCTCTAAACCGCAATTTATTATAGAGGGTTTTCTTCTTTTTCTTTCTTTCCCTTTTCTTTTCTCGGTTGGATTTCAGTAAAGTTTGTTCGGGCGAGAATTGGAAAATACGTGGAATGCATGTTTATAAAATCATTTTTCAATTTTATAGATGTAATTGTTTATGGTTGTCATATTTTAATTACTTCGCAGTATTCAATTCATAAGTAAATGAGAATAATGTTTTTGCCAGTAGAATAATTTTCGTCCTTAAGATAAATCCCTACTTTTTTATTAGTAATAACCCCTTTTAACCAATCTTCATCACCACTTCAATGTATTAACAATAGTTGTCGGAGAAATATGAAACACATTAAACGAGTGGGAAGCCCTATTCAAGGTTGGTAATATGCTCAGATAAAGTGCAACAACTTAGAATTCAATAAGCTGGTAGCGTCCGTTGCAGTCACTTCGTTGTTTTCAGAAAAGATTTTTGATTTAATTTGTCGCTATACAGTCATTTTATGCACACTTCAGGCTAATTAGACCGGGACCTACAGTTTAACGTGGATTCCGAACCACTAACAAACATCAAAGCCGCCGCCAGGTCTGAAGCCCGTGGTATCAATGAGCATACAACATAACATGGAGAATGGGTAGGGATGATGGGATATTGTCTATGGGAATCCGTATGTGAGAAAATCCGAAAAATTCCTATTCTGTCTAAATTTTTAATTGCCTTGGTAAACATTCATGGTAAACATATAAACCTGGCTTAAACATTCTAAAAGAATTAAAATCTGTTCTCCTTGTTTTAGACACCATAATTTCCTTGAATGTCATCTGCGTATTTAAAACTGGGCTCTCCTCTTCCTTCACCTTCAAAGACGCATATTTACTTTGCAATACATTTATAACACTATTTATTTATTTCCTAAATTTTATTTGTTTCGACATCTAGATGTTCTATTAGATATTTAATGCAATTGTAGTATTTTTTTCACAGTTTCTTAAGAATTTTCGTGGATATTTTGAATTTTAAACTAGCGGCATATACTTTATAAATAATCTATAAATATATATTTTTAATTAATAATTTACAATTACACTCATCAAAATTAATAACACGAAAAAATTCCAATTGAAGAAATACAAGATTGCTAAATCAAATAAATATTTTTATTTCTTTTAACCTTTTATAATGATATTAAACATTAAGGAATGATCAAAAGGATTGATATTTATTTTAAAATATCAGTCTACAGTAATTAATTATCAGAAATTTCTTCAAATTTTAATTGGCTGTAAAATTTAAATTAATAAAATTGTAAACAATAATACAAAATAGATTACTGCAATCATAATATTCTTACTATTTATTTTTTAACAAGGAAAGTTTATTAATTATTAGTAATATTATAAATATTAAAAGTTGAAATTTTGTTTTTCTCTGCAATAACTTGCATATGGTATAATAAAACAAAAGCAACTTTAATAAAAAAAATTTAAATGTTATTTCTATCTTTTTTTGGAAAACTTTTATTTCATCAAATTTCGCAGATAATAAAAATTGAAATTTTGCCACACTTAACTAAGACTTTTAAAATATACACAAAGCATGTTGAAAGTATTTTAACAGTTAATATTTTTTTAATATTTTCAGTCTCTCTTTTTAATGCATAGAAGATTTTAACCAATGTAAATAGAACCTATAAATAAAATAACTGCAACCTGTTCAACGGTTTCTTTAGGCCTTCCTAACAAAGATGTGTATTATCATTCTACTAAGATAAACGTTTGTTTTGCACGGAATTCTTTATGAGGATAATTTTCAAACCGCCTAACTAGGATTATTTCACTATTATAAAGTGTTTGCAAGACTTGCGTGCCATTTAGTATATTAGAGCCGATTTCATATGTCTTTTATTTCAGCTCTGTAGAGTTACATAAGCTTTCTGTTTCGTAGTTTTCATAGAGGAAAATCTTATACATGCAGGAAATGTTATATAACAAAGATAAAAGTTATGGATGTCCTTGTTTCAAGTAAGTTAATTAAGATAAGCTCCGTCTAGGTTATGAATATCGCATTATCTTTGTATGAAATACTATATTTGCGGTATAGAGAAATGAAGATGGTTGGATATTTGGCACCATATATATATATATAAAATATAAAAAGTTTATGAGTGCATGTTAATAAATAAATGAAAGTAATACGTATAATATAGCGTACTTATCAAGTAATTTATGTCAAGCAGGTATATAATTGAGAGTTTATATACAAAGAAATGCTATTATCGAACTTATTAATTATATATAATTAAGCAATCCATGAACTGAACGTCTGAATCTAGCTTTCAATGTCTGAGATGGGTAACGATTGGAAAATAGTGAAATATCAGCTTTGATTTTGAATTTCATTTGTAGTTGAATGCATAGTATTTTGGGAATGGTGCTAATTATCAGAAGCATTTTGCTTTTAAAAACTAATGTTAATAGTTGGTTGTTGCAGATTGTCAGCAATGTTTTGTTGTTGTTGAGATGTATGTTTTCTGTTTTGTTAAAAGAGGCATTTTATGGCACTCAAATAATAAATTTAGGTTTCTTCAAGCTTTTTCAATAACTTCAACTTTCAACAATAACAGATAAGATATTTTAATTGTTATGAAAAAAAGGAAGTAAATATTTGTTTTAAACACAATTTTAATAGATCCATATTAATTTGTGAATGTACGGAAAAATTTAATTTTTAAAATTCTAATTTCCTTTTGATTTTTTTTATCAACATATTCTTGAGTTTCTGTTGTACATACACATTTCTCATAAAATATTAAACAGCAAGTAATATTGTTTATTATGAAAATTGGATGCCCATAATTTTAATTCCAATAATAAGTAAATTATTGGTTTTTAGATTTTATGTGTATGCATGTAGCCTGTATGCATGTATGTATAATGCCTGTACATGTTGTTGCTTTGAGTACCAGGTTCTTTGCCAGTAGAAAATTTGAATTTTAGCAAATCCAGCATTACTATTGTTCATAAAAGGGGTTTGCTTCACTGCACCAACCTTTTGCTATAATGAATTCGAACGAAAACTTTCGGAATAACATTTGTAAGGCTCACATTTCTCATCTTCGAACCAACTAAAGTATTTAACCGATCTACAGATTTATTTTGTCCCTCCCAGGCATAGACACATGAGTTTTTAGGTTATTCTTGGCGCTTTTTTGATTAATCACTGACTGTCCAAAAGTGGAAATATGTTTAACACTACACACCAAACTATTCCGGTCCAGTAATTACTCATAAAAAATATAAATAAGATTTTATTTTTTTAGAGCTAATTTATTAATCTTACTATTGTGTAATATGTCCATGCCATCATTTTAGCATCATGCATTACATAAAATAAACATATTTGTGAAATGAAAGCTACATATATAATTAATTTTCTCCAGAAATCTACTAACAAACAAAGGCCAACAAAGATATATAACAAAAATTTATACATTTATTAACAAAGTCCGTTCTGTTCAATCAAGTATCAGATGTTGGAAAAAGAAAGGGCTACATTAAGACTAAATACATTTCTATTTCACCAGTAGATACCCTAACCCGATGCCGGTCCACCGAAATCAAGCGTCTACCTAGCAGGAAGATGTTCGCCTATTCCATTAATGGAACAAAGCGGTCATCGTCTTCAGTGGCTCTGGAAGACCGATTGGCGAGGTAATAATAATAATGACGAGGTATACCTCGTTACTCCACGGGGATGTTTCGATTGCAGGAAAAAACCTAAGTTTTGATGAAGTTAAGGAGGGAAAAAATGACAGCCAGCTGTACTTGGCTGCAATAATGAGTTGCTTCTTGGAGCCACTGGATTTGAAATGCGGTCAACTGTGTTTGGTGAAGTTGCCTCTCTGAAAGTTTGTGTCTTCTGATTTGCTTGTTGGTTTCATTGTTTTCATAACTGGATTTTTCAAATGAATAGGGATTTTTTTTTTGTTAAGCAAGAATAATGTAATGTAATGTGATACAGATAATTTTAAAAGACATTGGCATTTGTTTTGTAGTTTGGCATTGAATTTTTAAAATTTTTGTAACAACGAAGCTTGAATGAATCTGATGAATTTCTGTGACATCATTATTGTAATAAAGAACAATATAAAATTAGAATAGATAGAATAGAACAATATAAAATTTATTAATATGTATTTTGACTTAGTATAAGAAATTTGTTCATAGTAAGTCTTCAGAAGAAAAATTAGAAAACAAATTTCAGTTTAAAATTTAAAGACTATAAGATTCTTTAAAGTTGATTTCTGAAGTTCTCTTATGCAGTTACCATGGTTTGAAAAAATTTGGCCTGAAATATTTAACTGCTTCTTTTCTCGCTAGTAAAAAACATGCTATTTTAGAAGCATATTATTTAAAAAGGTAATATAGATATTGAATTTTTAACCTTTGTCATTTTACAAGGATTACTCTTCATGATGTAACTGGACGTTAGACATCAGTTAAGCCTATAAGGACAATTATAACATAAAAACATATTCATTAATAGCCTCAGAAATTATCTTAACAGATGGCTATTATAGCTTTGACCTGCAAGATTAAAATTATTGTTTAGTTCTTTCTAAACCAAAAACTATTCGTAAAAGATTTTTCAGTATAAGATAATGCAATACATTAAAAAGAACAAAAATTATTTAAAACGGTATCTATCTGTTCCAGACAATACTGTCTCGTTTACTTAAATTGCTTACAACATTTTATGCTTAGACTGAAAATACCATTGTGAAAGAGAAGATCTCAACTGATGGTCATTAGAAATAAAACATATGGGATGATGTTCCTTTTTTTCAACGTACTATACAACTCTTTAGTAAATTACACTTCTTTCTGGTTGTCGTTTAATGATATCAATCTCAGAAAACGGACATTCCAGAATTGTCTAGTACTTCCTAGGAAAAGTGCACGTCTCGCATTCCCGTGGGTACTAGACAGCGGAGTGGTGGAAAGGAACAAGTGCACATGAAATAAATAGCCCAACGATTCTCCTAAAGTGTGTCCTAACTCCTCCATCCAGGAAGAGAGATTTGCTCGAAAGCCGCTGCCCGTTACGAATTTGGGGCCTTCATCGACTCAGGGAAGGGTGATGAGCGAAATCGAAAATGACGTCACGTGAGCGGGATTCCTTCGAAAGAGCGATTGTTTCGAGGGCATTAAATATAAGGGCACTCGGGTTGAAGGGCCCACCAGGAAGGGGGAGGGTATTGATTTGCCATAAGGCGTGGGTGGCAGCTGAGGAGGTATTTTCCCGCTTCCGGCCCACGTTTTATGCTGGGAAGATTCTCCAGAATGGGGGAATAGCTTCTCCAGAGTTCCTTAATTCGGAAAAATGCTGGAAGTATTTAGCTGGAGCATTTCTTAATGTACAGCTATCAAATGTCATATGATTTTTTGCCCTTCATATTGAGTATAGAGTGTACTAGTAAGAGAAGATATTTTTTTCTACCATGATAAGTGCTTGGCTACTAATAGACATAATAGTTGCAGATTTGGCATTGCTCAAGACTATGCAGCAAAAGTAAAGCCTTTACGGAGTATTTTTAAAAGTAGCTGCTTTAAAATTCTGCAACGTATTGAAGAATTCTAAAAAATCCAGATAAAATCCAGTATAAAATTGATGTACAACTCTGGGTTCCAATTGCCATAGAATTTACTCATTTTTTATTGTAATATACATGATAAATACTTGGCTCCTAACCACAACATTTGTCTCAATTCAGAGAAAGACAAAAAATCAGCCTATATTGTCAACCCAATTGTCTATTTTCTAATAAAATAGGAGGAATCACACCAATTTTAATTTTTGAATCAGAACTCAGACAAAACATGAAGAAAAAATAACACCCTTTACAAATTTTGGTAAGATCCAATAGTTCAACAATGAATGGGTAATCGTAGTCCGTTACAATTTAATTTGCAAAAGTCTATGAATAAACTCAATTAAGTTACCCTCTTAAGCCATTCCGCAAATCGGGAACTTAATATAATTTACGAAATCCGAAGACAGCCCAATTCTATGTTCAGAGGCCTAAAATGGCATTGGCCGGGTACTAACTCAGGCAGAGAACCAGAACATCTGTCGCAATTTTAAAAAAAAGGGCAAAAAATCATGCAACGTTTTTAACTCTGGAATCTTCTAATCAGATAGGTCTGCTTATTTTGATTACTTTCTGTGTTGTTCCTCACGCTCGGTCGGCCTTTTACGGGATATTACGGCCAAGTAAGCAAGACACAGGGATAATGCATGTGATCAGATTCATTAAGCGTTTCAGGAAACGATGTAGGACACTTTTTGTGGCCCCTAGCGACGAAGGAATTTTCTTTCCTTTAGGTTAATGCCTCAGTAAAAGTGACCAGGACGTCCAGGAATTTGCTGGGCTTTTTGGAATTTCCCATTAACTCCGCAAAAAAAAGTAATTTATTTCGTCCTAGGAAATATAGAAAAATTCCTCACCGAACAACTTGGTGGCCTTGGGAGGATATTAGTCCGCATATTTTTAATAAATTGCAAGACGAAATCTATATTTTGGTAGTTGTATATATATCTATCAAGTTTAATTAATTTTTGAAACTGTTTGTAAAAATTCTTTCGGATTTTGAAAAAAAAAATCTTTAATAAAATAGTGAATGCTAAATAAACAATCTTTATTTTTCATTTTAATAGTCCTGGTAATATTTTTTGAAAAAAAAAGTAGCTTTAGTAATAAAAGTTGCTATAACCTATCATTAAAAAGTATAATATAAATTTTATTTAAAATTTCATTATGGTAGCCTACATAAGATTGTATAAATTTTATGCTATAAACATAAAATGTGCCACGAGTTTATGACATAACATGTCATAAATTATATTACGTCAAATAATTCTGTGTTACATTATGTATAATCATTATGTTTTATGTCCTGATTTTGTGTTATAAACATATAATTTATAAAGATAAATGTGTCTACGTGAGTGTAAATATACAAGAAAAAAGACAATTAGTATTGTTCAAATTTAATTAGGATTGTTTAAATTTAATTACGATTGTTCAACGATAGTTATACAAATAATAATAATATACTAAAACTAAAGTATAAAAGAAAACAGACTTATTAGGATTGTTCACATTTAATTAGAATTGTTAATTAAGATAGTTTAACGATAATTATATAAGTAATAAAATTAAAACTGATGAGTAGTTTATGAACTTTAATGTTGTCACTCCACAAACCTGTGATAATGTAACAAATTTTGGCTGCAAAACACTGACTTATCCATTGTTCCAGACGATTACAAAGTGTTAAAAGAGTACAAGGCAAAAGTCCAAAGAAAGCATTTCTGCTAGACCAAAGAAAAGTTTTTAACACTTGTGTATCAGATGGTGCATATGACTTACTTTATAAATAAAATATTTATGATACAAAATTCATCAATTGATGGTTCTAATATTTGAATAACATTTATCGTAGTAAATTGAAATTAAAATATCTAGTGTTACACAGCATTTATACTTATATCATTCTTTGGATAAACAGATGAAATATGGTTGTGCATCAGCATTAGTTAAAATGCATATCATGCTTTTACTGCAAAAAATAAATAATTTTTACTTAGAATTCTTCAATTTTATTCGCATAGTGAAAAATTATATATTGCATAATAATAAAGCATATTTTAATGATTTATCAATATTCCTTTTTGCTTCAAGAAGTAACTGAGATGTAAATAACAAAGTGTCCAATCGTTAGAAAACAGTATCATAACAAGTTATGACATTTTGTGCTTGAAAATGCCTGAGTTTCACGCTGGAATTTCAAGTAGGATACTGTTTCTCGTTTAACAAACGATTTGAAGTAGGAGAAATACCAACTTCATTCAGGATTTGCGTCTTCACACGTTTCTCATTCAGTACAAAAATTTTTTTTACACTTGTTCTGCAGATCAACCGTAATTTTCAAAACTTTTCAATGAAATCTTTTTATCTATTTGTATTTTATGACGTATATCATAAAATGCCAGCATTTGTACCTGGTGTGAAAAATCGCAAATAATTTCCTTGCAGCGTTATATATATATATATATATTTCAGCAGATTAATGAACTAAAAAGGAAAATAAGGGTTTTCGACTGCACTATTCATTACAAAGAGACATAATGAAAATGTACATGCTTAAAGCAGATTGTATTTATGTGGATAAATAATAAGTATAAAAATATATGGTTAAAACGGTTAAAAGTATGTGTGAAGTATTGTGAATACATGTACAGTTTGCGTATATTTTAAAGCATAATACATACGCATACACACACCCACCCACACACACACACACATATATATATATATATGTGTGTGTGTGTGTGTGTATGTGTGAGTAATTATTCTAGATGTGTTCTTTTAGTAAGAACCGTGTTTTGAAATAGAGCTTAGAGATCTCAGTTCCGCACACGGATACTAAGTGACGTAATCTATCGGCGATTCGCAGACGCTATTTCAGAATCATTAATTTTAGTAAATTTATGCGCTATTTATGCACTGTTAAAATACAGTTAGACGATTACGAAATACACTATTTGTTCCTAAAATGCAAGTGGCTGATATCCATCTCATATTAGTAAAACGTATGGATAAACGCTATTAGCAATAGTATGGTAAAAAAAAAAATTATGTATACCATTAAAAGATTATCTTACTTACGTGCATGATGAGAAATGTTCTTAAGTGACTACTAACGTGAAGAAATGTGCGAGTGTGGAAACTTTGTGGAAATTGTAAACTGTTTATTAGGGTAAAATATAGTTTTTCTAAATAATGAGCTAAGTGATTATAGATTTAAAAACTATTAATGTAAAAATGTTACATGGGTTACCCTTTTTTAAAGATCAGTTTTATATTATTTTCTTTCTTGAAGTTGTTACCGATTAAATCAATTCTGAACTTTGATCATTGCTGATATTGAATGCATTTGATAGTGAGGGAGTTCCATGATGTAATTCTAATAATAGAGAAGATGAATTATTTTCTATTTTCAAACATATAAATTAACCTGCGGTCTTGATATCAACAGTACATGTTTATATATATATATTATATCCACACATCCATATAGATTTTAAACAATTTTGTTAATTAACTTAAATCCTATGTTAAAATTAATCAATGTTTACTCAGTCACACAAAAAATAAATAAAAACGCGGTACACTGTAAAAAAAAGACAAAATTACTGCATATTTGCTAAAATTTATAAAAAATAAATTAGATTGTTACAACTTATTTATGACGAAGCTTAAGTAAGTATTTAACCAAAGATATGTTGGCATTTACTATAAATAACACGGCTACTAAAGCTGATACTAAAGGAAATAACAGGAAATCTTTTTTAAACTTTCTATTTAATCCCACACAGGAAAAAAAAAGATATGATTTTTCACTCCCAACTGACATGGTCGCCGAATCAGCACCTAAATCCCGCTCTAACCTCGGGCGGAATCGCAAATCGTAGATTTGCAAATATATGCTTTTGCAAACGTCGTGCAGGATTTCTGAATCAAAGGGACCAGCGCAGAGAAATATCCCCTCTTTTTCGCCCCCCTCCAAAACTTTTCCCCCGTTTTTTCTTTTTGACGAAATTCGGGAATGTCAACGAACCGTAACTGGTACAGAGGGTACTGAGGGGTACAGGGGGTCCCCGATTTACATGTAAATTCTTTTCCAGAGTGGCTACAATGGATCCCCTTGTTCGTATTCAAGGGAATCGACAATGCGGCTGAACAAAGTGATCGTGACCGAACTGATCTCTGTTTCTGAAGCAGAGCACGTCATTTGCCAACCATTCACAGCAGCAACTGTACTATTTGTGGATTAAGCCACACATTTTCTGAGTCTGGGGGAATTTTACCAAAGGTTCTAAGCTCGATTTTATCTGAGAGGCGTGCATGCATTTGGGTAGTTTCTAATTGAATTGACGTATTAGAATATTTTGTTCAATGTTTTAATGATCACATTAAGGATAGGAAATTAAAACTGCTTTTTTTTGTAATAAAAGTTCAGTATATTATTTGGTAAGCGTTTTTTTAAATTAAATAATGTTAATCTAATAACATATAGCTGTTTATCTGTTAGATAATTTTAAAATTTAAAACTATAATATTTAAAATTGTATTAATTAAAATAATCATTATTTAAATTGGATAAATAATTAATATTTATCGTATTTAATATTTGAAAATATGTGGTACTGATTTCCGAAAGCTTTTTTGTTAATAAATTTGTTAATTAAATTTTTGTGTCCTTCGTTTAATACACTCATGTCCATAAATTAAAGATAATGAAGTCCAGGCAAAGAAAGAGACAGAAGCAAAACAAATTTGACTTATTTGTAAAGTCTATTTATTAAACAAAAGGTAAAGATAAAAAAAGAGGCTATATGTTTGACATAATTAATAAAAATTGCGATTTTACTCCCTGGAGCAAATTTCAAAAAAGAACCTATTTACAAAAAACAGTGTAACATGGTTAGTATGATGGCTAATATGGAGTATGTCTCCCGGACGATGCAATGCAGGCCTTGCAACGCCTAGGCATACTGAGTATCAAATCATCAATCTGATCTTGTAACATTCCGAAGTTCCGATTGACAGGTGGGAGGGGGTTGACGGGCTGCAATTCGTCGGCCAAGCATATCCCACACATGCTCTCCAAGTTCCTCGGATACTTCCAGCTGGGTACGTCCACATTCCAGTCGTCCGACAATTCTACCACGTAAAAATCATCCAAATGCTTCCTTTGTGCCATAACTATGCGGTTATTGCACTGAAAGGCTTTTAAAGCGCTTGTGAGCAATTTTACTTCTTTGCCACCATTCCTTATATACCCCTCTCTTACACTCTCGTCATTGTGACGTACTATCCGCGCCATCTGGAAATTTTTATTTTAGAGTTCAATTTCTGTGTGATTCTGAATTATCCTTAATTTATGGACATGAGTGTATAATTATGAGCTGCTAAGTAGCAAATAAACGGTGCGCAGTAGATCTACCTCGCTCGTGGTGCATCTGTTAACACTTTCCGGTGGCTAAAAGATCTACAACTTGGCATTATGTCTCCCTCCCTTCTTGACAGACTCAAAATTGTTCCTTCCCCGATATGCACTATGTGCAGCTCTGGAGAGGCTATGGACTCCCCACATTTACTTCACTGTCCTGCTCTGAGCAAGACTTTTCTCGCCGAATGATGTTGGGAGGCTAGAAATATGTTAGATTAATGAACTCTGCTGCAGCATGTTTTGTTGCTTCCTTTGTACTTTTTTATTTTTAATTGTTCTGTAACTGTTCATAATCTGCCATTGGAAATAAATAAAAAAAATTACGAAAAATCCCTAACTTAGTCCTTTGTTTCTCTAGGTTATGTAAAAAAAAAAAAAAAAAAAACTATTTAAGTAAGCTATAATTACTACGTATAATAATCTAAAAAAATTTAGAAGCATACAAATATTTTATCGTATTCATTATGTTAATAAGATTTTATCAACAACGTTATTATTTAAAAAATACTAGAATCAATTCTCAAAAAAATATATTTATTTATAATTATCGATTAGTATAATTTAAAATAAAATTTCAGAATAATAAAACTTATATTCTCTGAATTAATAATCCACTTTTAGTTTCTGAATTTTTAATCCATTTTTTCTTAATTTCTATTTTTTTATTCATAAATATGTAGACGAACATTAAAACAAATCCCAAAATAATTCATTGATATTTTAAATGCATCTTGTTCAAAACACATATTTACGGTTAAGATAAGAACTGTTATTTTTTGCAATAAAATTACACTATGTTATTTGTTAAATAAATTTGATTACTTTTTAATTCAATAATGTTAATATACTAAAATATAGCTGTTTATAAGTTAGACGATTTAATATTTGAAAAAATCAGGTACTGATTTCTAAAACATTTTTGAATCATCCAAAATTTAAGAAAAATCCTTAGCTCAGTCCTCTTTTTCTCTAACTCACAAGGTTATGTAAAAAAACCCATTTAAGTAAGCTTTACTTCCTACGTATAATAATCTAAACAATCTAGAAATATACAAATTTAATCAAGAGTTTCAGTTAAGTTGACAAGTAGGTTGACAAGTTTTTACCACCATTATTTACTCAAAAATTACTAGAATGAGTTTTCAGATAAAAATGTATTTTTTTAACCAGATTGAAACTTATATTCTCTGAATTCATATGTTTCCATTTTTTAAATTCATAAATATGTAATTGAAGTTTTATACACCTTGTTTAAAACACATATTTAATGTTAAATTTTCTATGATGAATAATATCAACACAATAAAGGGCGGTACAAATTTTATTTTCTAAAAATGAATTTGTCTTTCACACCATCTCCAGAGACAATTTTGAATCACATTGCTTTTATTTGCTCTATTTTTTCATAATTGTCGATTGATATAATTCAAAATAAAATTTCAGTAGATTAAAACTCATATTATCTGAATTAATAAGTTTTCCTTTTTTTTATTCATGATATGTAGCTAAATATTAAAGTAAATTCCAAAATAATTCATTGAAGTTTTTATACACCTTATTCAAAACATATAGTTAGTATTAAATTGTCTATGATGAATAATATCATCACAATAAACGCGGTGAAACTTTTAGCTACTAAAAATTAATCTGTCTTTCACGCCATCTCCAGAGACAATTTTGAATCACATTGCTTTTGCTCTTAAGTTATGACATTACATAAATAATTCTCCTTTTGTCTAAACACTCTGAAATATTCAAGATGCTACCCAAGCCACTGTATTTCCAGAATTCTTGAGGAGAGTATCCTCATTTCAAACACACAAGCACACAGTGTCCTCATAAGAGGTACTTGTTCACTCTCTAAACATTCCCAAAGGAAAGAATTCAAGAAATAAATGTCGTACTAAGCCAAAAGCATCTGGCCTCTAGACTTCTCACGGCTCACCGTTTTATAGCCGTGGATCCTTAGACTCCGTGATTTATAACATTTTAAACAAACAATCGAAGAATTTCTCTCTTAAGCTTCTTCTTTTTTATTTTTCTTCCTGCTGGATCTTCTTCTTCAGGAATTGTCTTCTTTTCGTCACCCTTTTGTCTACGGAGGGTTGCGTTTTGTCACGCCTCCAAATTGCTCTTTTCTTTTTACGAGTTCCGTCCGCCCGCAGTCATTTCAAAGTGTCATTCATTCATCGTGATGCCTCTTGAATCCCGATTATACGAGAGGGAGGAAGGAGGTTAGATGACGGTTGTCTCGCCCTATTCGGATTCTCAGAAAAGTGTCAGTTCCTAAACCGGAATTTATTATGGAGGCTTTTCTTCTTTTTTCTTTCTTTCCCCCTTTTTTTTTTTTTTCCGGTCGGATTTCAGTAAAGTTTGTTCGGGAGAGAATTGGAAAATACGTGGAATGCATGTTCACAATGTCATCTACAATTTTATAGATGTAATTGTTTATGTTGTCTTACTTTTATTACTTCGCAGTATTCAATTCATAGATTAAAGAAAATTATGTTTTTTCCAGTAGAATTATTTTCGTCTCTATGATAAATCCCTACCTTTTATTAGTAATAACCTACTTTGACCAGCACCTAAATCCCGCTCTAACCTCGGGCGGAATCACAAATCGTAGATTTGCAAATATATGCTTTGGCAAACCTCTTGCAGGATTTCTGAATCAAAGGGACCAGTGGGGAGAAATATATCCTTTAATTCGCCCCCCTCCAAAACTTTTTTACTCCGTTTTTTCCCTTTGACGAAATTCTGGAATGTCAACGAACCGTAACTGGTACAGAGGGTACGGCGGGAACAGGGGGTCCCCGATTTACATGTAAATTCTTTTCCAGAGTGGCCACAAAGGATCCCCTTGTACGTATTCAAGGGAATCGACAATGGGGCTGAGCAACGTGATTGTGACCGAACTGATCCCTGTTTCTCAAGCAGAGCACGTTATTTGCCGACCATTCCCAGCAGCAACTGTACTATTTTCGGATTAAGCCACACATTTTCTGTGTCTGGGGAATTTTACCAAAGGTTATAAGCTCGATTTCGTCTGAGAGGCGTGCATGCATTTGGGTAATTTCTAATAAAATTGATGTATTAAATATATTTTGTTCCATGTTTTAATTATCACATTGAAGATAGCAAATAAAAACTGCTATTTTTTTGTAATTAAAGTACAATATGTTATTTGTTAAGCATTTTTAATTAAATAATATTTATCTAATAAAATATAGCTGTTCATCTGTTACACGATTTAATATTTGAAAAAATCTGTTATTGATCTGGTAAAATTTGATAATTCTAAAAGTTTTTTTGCATTATCCAAAATTTAAGAAAAATCTCCAACTTGGTATTGAAGCATTAAAATTTATAACTATTGATGCATTAAAATATATTAGCATTGATGCTTTAAATATATTAGTAATGAGGCATTAAAATATTTTGTTTCTTTTTTAATGATGCCATTAAAAAAAGTAAATAAAAGCTGCTATTTTTTTTAATAAAAGTGTAATACGTTATTTACTAAGCATTTGGTAGACAAATAAAGTAAATTAATTTTTTAATTAAATAATTCTAGTCTAATAAAATAGAGTTGTTTATCTGTTAAACGATGTAATATTTGAAAATATCTGGTACTAATTTCTGAAAGTTTTTTTGAATTATTTAAAATTTACGAAAACTCCCTAATTTAGTCCTTTGTTTCTTTAGGTTATGTAAAAAAAATCATTTAAGTAAACTTTATTTTCTACGTGTATAATCTAAAAAATCTATAAACATACAAATATTAATCAGTGTTTCCGTTTAAAGTTGACAAGAATTTATCATCCCCATCATTTACTTAAAAAATACTAGAATCAGTTTTCAGAAAAATTTATAAGTTTCCATTTTTTACATTAATAAATACGTAACTGAATATTAAACCAAACACCATAATAATTCATTGGAGTTTTTATACATCTTGTTGAAAACACATATTTAATGTTAAATTTTCTATGATGAATAGTATCATCACAATAAGCAGCGGTACAAATTTTATTTTCTTGAAATGAATCTGTCATTCCTACATCTCCAGAGACAATTTTGGGTCATATTGCTTTTGCTCTTAAGTTATGACATTACGTAAATAATTCTCCTTTTATCTAAACTCTCTAAACTCTCTGAAATATTCAAGATGCTACCCAACCATCTGTATTCCCACAATATCATCATCAAACGCACGAGCGCATCCTGATTTCAAACGCACGAGCGCACAGTGTCCTCATAAGAGGCACTTGTTCACTCTCTAAACATTCCCAAAGGAGAGAATTCGAGAAATAAATGTCCTACTAAGAGAAAAGCATCTGTCTTCTAGACTTCTCACGGCTCACCGTTTTATAGCCGAGGATCCTTAGAATCCGTGATTTATAAGATTTTATACAAACAGTCGTAGAATGTCTCTCTTAAGCTTCTTCTTTTTTAATTTTTCATCCTGCTGGATCTTCTTCTTCAGGAATTGTCTTTTCGTCACCCTTTTGTCTACGGAGGGTTGCGTTTTGTCACGCCTCCAAACTGCTCTTTTCTTTTTACGAGTTCCGTCCACCCGCAGTCATTTCAAAATGCCATTCATTCAACGTGATGACTCTTGAATCCCGATTACACGAGAAGGGATGAAGGAGGTTAGATGAAGGTTGCCTAGCCCTATTCGGATTCGCAGAGAAGTGTCAGCCTCTATGTCGGAATTTATTATAGAGGCTTTTCTTCTTTTTCTTTCTTTCCGTTTTCTTATTCTTTCTTTTTTTTTCGGTCGGATTTCAGTGAAGTTTGTTCGGGCGAGAATTGTAAAATACGTGGAATGCATGTGTATAATGTCATTTACAATTTTATGGATGCAATTGCTTATGGTTGGTATATACTTATTAGTTCACAATATTCAATATTATTATAGATAAATGAGAATAATTTTTTCTTTCCAGTTGAATACGTTTCCTTTTTATGATAAGTCCCTGCATTTTTATTAGTAATAAATACCCTCCTTTAACCTATCCTCGGCACCACTGCAATGGGTTAACAATAGTTCTTAGAGAAATATAAAAAAATAATCACATTAAACGTGTGGAAAGCCCTATTCTCGGGCCGTTAGTAATCTGCACAAATAAAGTACAACAAGGCTCAGGTTTGATTCCACTGGCAGCGTCCGTTACTTTCATGAACAAGCAGATTCGATGGCAATTGTGACAACCTCTCGCATCGTTAGACAAACTCTCTAGTGGGAGTTTTCAGGATATTCTCTCATATGATACGAAATTGGTGGATAGTTACCTTTAAAAATCCTGATGAAACATTGTCCTCTCCTCACCGGTTGGCGATGGGCTATTTACGACATGCTTAAGTTGAACCCGAGATTTACCGATATTAAACAAAAAAAAAGTCTTTCGCCTCTTTAAATCAAATAGATTAGATTTTCTACCTATAAATTTAATGTGCTCTTACATGATGCAGTGGCGGGAGCGCTTCTCATGTCAGGTTTTGAACATCATAATCTCAAAAACGCATCCGACTCAGGTTTTAATAAAGTTTAAAATTGAAAAGTACGAATTTATAAAAATATTAAATTTGATTTTAAGTATATTTCTTAAAAATAGGAATATTTCTCGTTAAACAATGAATTTCTGTTTGAGTTGAATGCTTATAATTCTTATTATTATAGAAAAAAAATTTTAATTTACAGTCTAAAATTAAAATTTCTGCATATTACATTGGGTCCGTTCATTCATTACTAATTCCAATTTTACAAGGAACTGTAGGAATGAGATTTGATGAGGATTACGTACATTTTTTGGATTTGTATAAGAGTGTTTTTTTGCAGGCTGGATTTATTAAATAAGTTTCATGTATTTATTTTCTTTTTAGCCTTTCAGTAAATAGTATATATTTGTGTAATTGTATATTCGGTAATATATCATAGTACGTATAATAATTTGTATATTTGTATATTCGGTAATATGTCAATGTGACAGGTTATAGTGAAAATAAATTCACTGTGGCAAACATTTTTGACATTTTTATTTTCTTGTTTGTTTTAAGATTCCATGCTTACCTTATGAATACCCAGTGGTCATACACAAACAGAGCATGTTGAATGGGCAATGATGGTACGATATTGACTATGGGAAGAACAAGTATCACAGAAAAATCGAAAAACTCCCATCGCTCTCTAAATGTTTAACTGTCTTAGCCAGATGCTTAAATATTCTCACACAATTACAATCTATTATCCTTGTTTTAGAAACCATGATTTCCTTGAATGTCATATACTTATTTAAACGTGTGCCCTCCTCAGTAACTGCGTATTTCACCTTCAAAGACGCATATTTACTTTGCTATAAATTTATAACAATCTTTGTTTATTTCCTACCTTTGGTAAACTATTTAATTTTGTGTATTAATCAGATTTCAACAGGCACTTCATTTTCATTGAATTATTAATTATTAGTAATATTATAAATATTAAAAGTTGAAATTTTGTTTTTCTCTGCAATAACTTGCTTATGGTATAATAAAACAAAAGCATGAAATGATAAAGCAACTGTAAGAAGAAAAAAAATTTAAATGTTATTTCTATCTTTTTTGGAAGACTTTTATTTCATCAAATTTTGTCGATAATAAAAGTTGAAATTTTGCCTCACTTAACTAAGACTTTTAAAATATACACAAAGCATGTTGAAAATATTTTAACAGTTAATATTTTTTTTAATATTTTTAGTCTCTCTTTTTAATGCATAGAAGACTTTAACCAATGTAAATAGAACCCAGAAATAAAATAACTGCAACCATGCTCAACAGTTTCTTTAGGCCTTCCTAACAAAGATTTGCATTAGCATTCTACTAAGATAAACGTTTGTATTGCACGGAATTCTTGATGATGATAATTTTCAAAGAGCCTAACTAGAATTATTTCACTATTATAAAGTGCTTGCAAGACTTGCGTGCCATTTAGTATATTAGAGCTGATTTCAAATGCCTTTTATTTCAACTCTGTACAGTTACATAAGCTTTCTGTTTCATAGTTTTCATAGAGGAAAATCTTACACACACAGGAATGTTATATAACCAAAGATAAAAGTTGTAGTGGTCCTTGATTCAAGTAAGTTAATTAAGATAAGCTACGTGTAGGTTATGAATATTACATGATCTTTGTATGAAATACTATATTTGCAGTATAGATAAAAGAACATGGTTGGTTGTATATTTACCACCATGCAGAAACTATAAAAAGTTTATGTATGTATGTTAATAAATAAAGGAAAGTAATAAGTGTAATATAGCATATTTGTTATGCAATTTATGTCAAGCAGGTATATAATTGTGAGTTTATATACAAAAAAAATATTACCAGACTTATTAGTTATATATAATTAAGGATTTATCATTATAATAAATCCATGAACTGAACGTCTGATTCAAGCTTTGAACGTCTGAGACGGGTGCCGATGGAAAATAGTGCTTATGATTTCAAAGAAATAGCAGCTTTGATGCAGAATTTCTTTTGTAGTTGAATGGATAGTATTTTGGGAATGCTGCTGATTATCAGAAATATTTTGCTTTTAAAAACTAATGTTACAAATCTGTTGTTGCAGATTGTTAGCAATGATTTGTTGTTGCTAAGTTGCGTGTTTATTGTTTTGTTAGAAGAGGTATTTTTTGGCACTTAAGGAGGAACTTGAGATTGCTGCAAATTTTCAGGTATCAATTCAACTATCAAATTTTCAGTTATACAATTATCAAATTTTTATTCCTTATATAAAAATTTTTCAAATAATAAAAATTTGTCAAAAAGAGATTTTGATTGCTCTAAAAAAAAGAGAGTAAATATTTGCTGTATACAACATTTTAAAAATCTACATTAATTTGTGCATGGAAAAATTTAATTTTTAAAATTCAAATTGCACTTTCGATTGTTTTATCAACATATTCTTGAGTTATTATTGTATATTTCTTATAAAATATTAAACACAAGAAATAATATTTGATATAATAAATGGGTTTTATATAATTTTAATTTTCAATAAGAAAGTCATTGGTTTTTAGATTTTGTGTATATGCATGTAACTCATTACGTATAAGACGGTACATGTTCTTGCTTCGAGTGCCAGGCTCTTTGAACAGGATTCATTGCCAGCAGAAAAGCTGAATTGTAGCAGATTCAGCATTGCCACTGTGCATCAAAGGGGTTTGCTACACTGCACCAATAGTTTGTCACAAAGAAATTTAAAGTAAAATTTCCATGAATATCATTTGTAAGGCTCATATTTCTCATATTTCATATTCGAACCAACTAAAGTATTTAACAGATTTACAGATTTATTTTGTCCATCCCTGGCATACACACATGAATTTTTAGGTTATTCTTGGTGTTTTCCTATTTCAAAACTGACTATCCATAACTGGAAATGTGTTTAACACTCTCCACCAAGCTATTTTGATCTAGTAACTACTCATAAAATATATAAAGAAGATTTTATTTTGGAGAGCTAATTTATTAACCTTATTATTGTGTTATATATCATCCATATGCTATGTATAAATTAACGATTTTGACTAATAATTTCAAATTACAAGATATTTTTAATAAGTTATTCGATTTAAGTGTTGATTCGATTTCAATCAACGTTTCAATGTGTATTTTTTTTATAATACTAATTAATATACATAATATTGAATTGATGCGTCTAAATAGAAAGTATATAACTAGGATTTCTGATGATATAAATACAGATAAACAAGTACTGAAATAATATAATGACGTGCAACCAAAAATAAATATTTCAGGTTGCTGCCTTTATCTAACATTATTACTTAATCATTTTAGCAACATGCATTACATAGAATAAGCTACATATTCGTGAAAATAGAGCTATATAAATAGTTAATTTTCTCTAGAAATCTACTAACTAACAAAGGACAACAAAGTGCCATAACAAAAATATCTACATTTATTAACAAAGTCCGTTCTGTTCAATCAAGCATCAGATGTTGAAAAAAGAAAGGGCTTCATTAAGATTAAATACATTTCTATTTCACCAGTAGATACCCTAACCCGATCCTGGTCGACCGAAATCAAGCGTCTACCTTGCAGGAAGATGTTCGTCTAGTCCATTAATGGGACAAAGCGGTCATCGTCTTCAGTGACTCTGGAAGACCGATTGGCGAGGTAATAAGACTCCACCTCGTTACTCCACGGGGATGTTTCGATTGCAGGAAAAAAATAAGTTTTGATGAAGTTAAGGAGGGAAAAAATGACAGCCAGCTGTACTTGGCTGCAATAATCAGTTGCTTCTCGGAGCTACTGGATTTGTAACGCGATCAACTGTGTTTGGTGAAGTTGCCTCTGTGAAAGTTTGTGTCTTCTGATTTGCTTGCTGGTTTCTTTGTTTGCATAACTGGATTTTTCAAATGGGATTATTAGGGATTTTTTTAAGCAAGAACAATCTAAAGTTTTATATATACATATATATATATATTATGTATAAATGTATATGTTTTTGTTGTCCGTTGTTTGTTAGTAGATTTCTACACAAAATTAACTAATCTCATAGCTCTCATTTCATGAATATGCTTATTTTATGTAATGCATGATACTAACATGATTAAACAATGTTAGATAAAAAGCAACAATCTGAATATAAAAATCCTCCCCAAAACCTGTATATATATATATATATATATATATGGATATATATATATATAAATTTTTATTTGTATGATAGAATTTAACCCTACAAAGGATTATCCTTTATATACTTCTGAATAACGTTTGTTATGTTTTAGAAACATGTCGAGTTAACTCGAGAAAAAATTAATTTTCAATTTCGTACTAAAATGAATACTTTGATCAACCTGGTATTATCCTATGGCAAACGAGTTCACTGGGGAAATCGTACGTGTAGCAACAGTCATTCTACGGCGATTTCGTGCTGTTTTACATGCATTTAAATAAATGTCTCTCACTACACAAAAGACTACGGAGGGGTTTCTTGTTATTTATTGCCTATGACCACCTAGATATACTTTCTGTTTGTTTTCCAAAATGATTAAATTTGAAGACATTTAAGTGATAACAAAAGCAATGTATTGTATGGTGATTTTGAAAGCAAAACAGATGATTATTCTTCTGGTTCTAATTTGAATCAATTTCAATCCAAATATCTAAATTTATTTTCTAATTGCTATATTAAAATAAGTTTAAAATGATCCGTTAAGGGATAAAATTAAATGAAGATAATACATACTTACAAAAATGGCTGAAAAGATTTTTGAAATTCAGAAACAACAAGAAATATGCTTATCAGTTAATAAGCACTTATTGTAACTTTGTTAGTCTGCTAGAATTAAACATCGTCTTCAATGATTGTAAGATCTACTTACAAAATTATTTAAATATATATGGATAATTTGACTTTATATGACCTTTACTAAAATTGTTGATTGTAGATAGAAATTGCTGGAATTAGAACTTTTCATAGTTAGTTATTAAATCTTTAAAATCTGAATAAAATTTAATTAATTATTGCATTTTAATTAATAATTGAATATATAATTATATTATTTTTATAATATAATTATATATACTTAATTATATATATATAATTATATAATAATATAATTATATATATTTTTATAATATAATATTATTTTTATTAATATAATATTAATTTAAATAACATAATTATTTTATTTTTATAATTATTGCATTTTTTGCCTTGATGCAAAAGTTGTTAAAATATATTGAAATTAGTTTTGTAATTATTTAAAATATTTTTAAAATTTTTGTAAAAATAAAATATGTTTGAATCTAATGAATTTTTACCAGATCATTTATTGTAATGGAGAACAATGTAAAATTCAAAAAAATAGAATAGAACAATATGAACCGTATAAAACTTATTAGTATGTATTTTGATTTATCATCCTACATTGTAACATATGGCTTTATTGGAAATCAATTCATTACGAAGTATCAGAAATTTATTAATAGCAAACCTTCAGAAGAATAATTGGTTAAAAAATTTTTAAGTTTGAAATTTGATGACTATAAGATTCTTTAAAGTTGAATTCTGAAGTGCTCTTATGCACTTATTACGGTTTGAAAATGTTTGCATTTGAAATAATTAACTGTTTCTTTGTCCGCTAGTATGAAACATGCTGTTCCTGTAGCATGTTATTTTGAAAGGTAATAAAGACATTGAATTTTTAACCTTGTTATTTAACGGCGGTTACTCTTCTTAGTTTAAATGGACGTTAGACCCCAGTTAAGCGAACAGATATAACATAAAAACATATTCATTAATAGCTTCTATCATTATCTTCTAAGATAGTAGTTATTGTTTTGCTATGCAGCATTAAAATCATTGCTTAGTTCTTTCTAAATCAAAAACTATTCGTAAAAGATTTTTCAGTAGATTATATTGGAATACCTTAAAAAGAAAAAAAAATCAATTTAAAATAGTCTCTATCTGCACCAGACAATACTGTCACGTTTACTTGAATTGCTTTCAACATTTTCTGCTTAGACTGAAAGAGAAGATCTCAACTAATGGCCATTAGAAATAAAACACATGGCATGGCGTTCTCTTTTTTACAACGTATAACTCTTTAGTAAAATACATTTCTTTCTGGTTGTCGTTTAATGATACCAATCTCAGAAAACGGACATTCGTGAATTGTCTAGTACTTCCTAAGAAAAGTGCACGACTCGCATTTCCGTGGGTACTAGACAGCGGAGTGGTGGAAAGGAACAAGTGCACATGAAATAAATAGCCCAACGATTCTCCTCCAGTGAGTCCTAACTCCTCCATCCAGGGAGACAGATTCGGTCGAAAACCGCTCCCCGTTACGAATTTGGGGCCTTCATCAACTCAGGGAAGTTTGATGAGCGAAATCGAAAATGACGTAACGTGAGCGGGATTCCTCCGAAAGAGCGATTGTTTCGCGGGCATTAAATCTAAGGGCACTCGGGTTGAAGGGCCCACCAGGAGGGGGGAGTTTATTGATTTGCCATAAGGCGTGGGTGGCAGCTGAGGAGGTATTTTCCCACTTCCGGCGCGCGTTTTGTGATGGGAAGATTCTACCAGAAGCGGAATAGCTTCTTCTTCAGAGTTCCTTAATTCGGAATAAATCCTGGAAGTATTTAGCTGGAGCATTTCTTAATGTATGGTCATCAAATGTCATATGATTGTTTGCCCTTCACATTGAGTATAGAGTTAAAAAAGTGTACTAGTAAAAGAAGAGGTTATTTTTTTACCATGGTAAATACTTGGCTACTAATAGACATAATAGTTGCAGATTTGGTATTCCTCAAAACTACGCAATAAAAGTAAAGTCTTCCTGGAGTATTTTTAAAAGTGGCAGCTCCAGAGTTTTGCAAAGTATTGAAAAAATTCTGAAAGATTTAAAAACTTCTATCAAATAGTGTACACTCGGCATGTATCTGTGGGTCACAAATTCCATAGTATTTACTCATTTTTCAATGCAATGAGCATGATAAATACTTGGCAACTAATAGACCTAATAGTTGCAGATTTGGCATTCCTCGAGACTATGCATATGTAAAAGTAAAGCCTTCCTGCTCTATTTTTTAAAGCAGCTGCTTTAGAATTCTGCAATCTATTGAAGAAATTCTGAAAAACTTAAAAACATCTATCATATAGTATATTGCACGCATACAACTCTGGATCACAATTGCCATCGAATTTACTGGTTTTTCACTGCAATGATTGCAGCACATGCTAATCCAGCATTCTCCCGGATGGAGGCCGGACTGAGAACTAAAATATTAAAGAGACATATTCTGCAAAGTATTGACGAAATTCTGAACGACTTAAAAACTTCTATCCAATGGTATACAGTTGGCATGCAACTCTGGGTCACTATAGCCATAGAATTTACTCATTTTTCAATAGAATGACAGTAGCAAATGCTAAGAACGGAAATTGAGCTTTCTCCAGCATGAAGGGTGAAATACAGAAGTAAAATAGAATAAAGAATAATGCATCACTGTTTTTGAATATGAAGAACTTTCATCAAGTACATTCAATTTTTAAAATGAATGAGATGTAGCAGATTAGCATTATAGGGATGTATCTTGCGTACAACCTTTGTCCCATCTTTTCGAGCACAACATAAATATATTCCAGTCTAAAAATTTAATGTGTTCCTTCCTGGTATAAACATGAAAGTTTTCTATTTCAAATTTCGAACTGACATTCTTGACTTTGAACCATTGCACTATCCAACAGGTCAGTACGAACCAAAAGATTTATCATGAAAAACTTATTTGTGTAAAGAGGAATATTTTTCTTCAAGGGAAATATACCATTCATATATATATATATAAAGAAATTGTTTAGATTTCTATACTGATAAAAGAGGGAATTGAAAAGTTTCAATAGCATGTATGGGTAGTTGTATATGTCAGTTTATTTATTCAATAAGTGCTCTGATTTTTCTCAACAATATTTTGTATTTTTTAAATATATTTTGAGAAACGTTGTTATCCTCAAAAATATTATTGATAGATCTAAACAATTTCGTTTTCCATACTCAAATTAAAATTAATGGATTATTATATTATCTTTCTCTATAAGATATATTTGTATTGCTTTAAATATTGTTTGCAGAAGAAATATTAATATGAGACAACTGCATAAAATCTATGGAACATACGATTATTTTCTTATGTGATGAATAAAATTTAATGTTATTTATTTATATATCATTTGTTGAACTATATATTTTTATTTTATCTATTAATATTTAAGTTCATTAAAATAATATGAGATGCAATATTACTATTTATTAATTATGCTTCATAGAAAATTAAAAATTAGATTTAATATTTAATTGTTTCAAAATCTTAAAATCTTAGTGATCTGCCAGTCAAAGCGTGAGAATAGTATTCATATCCACAAGTAAAATTAGAAAGCATGGTAAACCATGGTCACTAAAGAAGAGCTAAAAAAAGCCCTGAAATTCAGTAATTTATAAAATATGTACATTTACGTATTAAGTGAATTGTAATAAATTAGATAGTTTCCAAGAAGTTAAAATATTATTTAACTAGTTACATGACTACATCGGATTGATTAATAGGTATTTTTATCTTTTCTATAAAGTAAAAAATAAAAACCTAAACATTAATTTTAAACTGTTTTTTCTTTCTGAAACAATAAAAAAGTTTCTCACATTAAATAATTTTAATAATACTCTAGCGTATTTATAAGTTGTTTCTGAAATTATTTTACTTCAAACCATAATTAAAGTTTGTTACGTAAGTTGTATAAGTAATGAACCAATCTGGAAAATAAACTCATGTTTGTGAAAATTGCAACACCATGAAGGAGTTACGCGAGTGAGCTGAAATTTTCAGAAAATGCAAATTAGCGCATGATATGCAAATGATTAGAATTTCAAATCCGTAGCGCATACGTATGCTGAACATCGCCCTCTGAACGGCAGATGGATACGAATAATTAGACGGCTGTAGCGAGGCGTGTATGGTTATCGGTGGTTATCTGCTAGTGGTAAACGTTATCGCAATCGTTAATTATGCCTCTTCGACGAAAGAGAGCGAGATTTGAACAACTTACAGAGTGTCAACGGGGGAGAATCATCGGCCTTCGTGAAGCTGGATTTTCGTATAGTGCAGTAGCCGCTCGTGTGCAGCGTAACAGCAGCACAGTGATGCGTCTTTGGAAGCAGTGGACCGACGAGTGTCGGACAACTCGGAAATCCTGGTGCGGACCCCGAAATGTGACGTCAGCTCACGATGATATACACTTGGTCCGCAGGGCGCTGACGAACCGTACAGCTTCCTCTAGACAATTGGCAGCACAGTGGTCAATAGCTACAGGTGTTTCATTGTGTGCTTCATAAATTCGTAGACGTCTGCTGCAGCGTGGACTGCGCGTAAGGACTTCTTTATACATGATCCCTCTCACGCTAGACCATCGCCGCCTGCGGCTACAATGGGCCACTCAGCATAAAGATTGGCAGCATGGCGTGTTTTCTGGCGAATTCCGCTTTGTACCATGTGTGGTACCATGATGGCCGCATTCGTATCAGACGCTATGTCGGTGAACGCCACCTTCCGGAGTGCATTATCGAACACCACAGTGGACGAACACCCGGAGTTATGGTCTGGGGTACCATAGCATATCATGGACGATCTCAATTGCTAAGAATTGTGGGCAGTCTGAACAGCAACCGGTACATCAGTGAAGTTCTACAGCCCCAAGCTGTTCCCTTCCTTCAAAGCTTGTCAGGCGCTGTATTTCAGCAGGACAATGCCCGCCCTCATATTGCTAGGACTGTTCAATCCTTCTTTGCAACGCGGCAGGTACAGCTTCTTCCTTGGCCTGCGCATTCCCCGGATATGTCGCCGATTGAACATGGGTGGGATTTCGCTGATCGGCGTCTCGCTCGTGATCCTCGTCCTGTTGCTTCTGCAGACGAACTTTGGATGCGCATACAAACAATATGGAATGCAGACAGGCAGACATTCAAAATTTGTTTGACTCCATGCCACGTCGTTATTGCATGGTGGCTACACAAAATACTGATTCTGATCTCTTGTTATTGAACATTTAATCATTTATTTGTACCACTACCACTCAACTGTGTATTAAATTTCATTCAATTATGACGATTCCTTCATGGTGTTGCAATTTTCACAAACATGAGTTTAAATTTCGTAAAATTCTAATCGTGATTCAAAAATATGTAAAAAAACGGTAATATTGTTTGAAGTATATTAGTAAAATTATTATGTAATAAGATGTCAATATTATCTAAAGTAAAAAAATACACTCTTTGTTGTTAAAATTACATCAACCCAATGAGACTGCTTGACAATCGTCAAAATTAGAAAGAACCTGGTTGAATATGAATTTTTTTTTTAAATTACAAACAAATATATCTAATATAGTAATAATAGTATTCGTGGATAGTAGCTAATAATAGATGTCGGGATTTTTATATTGTTATCTATTGTTTTTATATAAGCCTGGCCGGATTGCTCATTAACTGTCATAGCGGCGTTTAATTTTTTATTAAAACGCAAATTCTTTTCGTAACTTCAACTGCAGATAGTTATGTTTAACCAATATATGAAATGAGGTCAATGATTTCACACATACTGGCATGGTTATGCACACTGATGTCTATTGTAGATTAAATTAGATAACGAATTGAAGCTGCATGAATTACCTTACCATTATTATGCCCACTTGCATAATAGTCGTTATTATTACCAGGCTACTGGCGATACTGATTTCTGAATAGCACAATATCTTGCTATCAACGAAGTCGCCCCAATAGTCGTGCACTGAATGTTCTGAAGACGATACAGTACTGGTACCGGGAGTTACAGTCATTCCTCTGTTAAATTATAGCAATAGAAGAAGTTTGTAGAAGAATATTTTGTTTATTTTTTCACTCAACTATCAAACTATCTGGTTGGAATTTTTCAAAATCATCGTTTTTCCCCTATACAACACGCGATGCAAAAGTCCGACCGGAAGAAATCATTAAATTATTTAACAACCTTAATGTGCCGCAGACGGAGACGGTTACGTCAACCACTGATCTGCAGCGAAATGACTCTCCGGCGAGAATCTTTATACCATGTCGAGTTGATATTAAGTAGTTAAAATATCATAAGCAGGCTCTATAGTCACTTCTTTTCCTCTAGTTCTACAGTCACTTCTTTTCCTTTAGCACTATAGTTACCCCTTTTAGAGTGGTTCCAATTTGATAGTCGAGTTAGAACATTTTTTACGGGGAAAATTTCCTCTAATTAGAGAATAAACTGATGAACCAAGAAGAATCGAATATAAAAGCAAGGCTTGGGAATAGAAATGGAGAGGCACAAAGTAAGGATGCCCAGCAGCAGAGTTGGTTGCTGTTGAGAGCACTTTTGATTCAACATACACCAGAAAATCTTTTTTTTCGAAAATGAGGTTGACCAAACACGAAACACTCTCAAACAAAACGGACGCAACACCAATTACGATGTGCAAATACCCAAACTGAGATCGTTTTACAAAAGATAAGTGAATGAGTGGAGAAACAAATATTGCATTAGTAAATTAAATATTTTTTAAAAATTTCATTTTCTTTTATTTCACATATATTTATATATTTTTTTATATTTTAATTTTAGCGTTATATTTTCCTTTACAATGTGCATTTGATATTAATATTATTATTATATTATCTATGTTTACATGTATGAATAATAGTAAACGCAAAAATAGTAACTCGTTTTGTTTCAATTTTCCACTTCAAAAAAAAAAAATGTCAATAGTGGGTATAAATCTAATATGGGGATACATAATTTTATACGAGGCCTGTGGAGTTACGATACATTTCCAATGTAGCCCGCAAAGTCATTTGGATTGACCACACCTGAACTAGACCATTCCAGCCATGTTGTTGAGCAAATTAATTTATTCATTATTTATATGTGAAGTGACTGCATTTTTGAAGATAGTGTACTATTTTTAAATTATCTATAAACATTAAAAACTGAATTTAAAACAGGTTTTCTTGATAATAGATCCTGTAGAAGCTACTAAGTTTTATTCGTGCACACCTAAGTTGATTTTAGTATAAACGAAAAAAAAAGTTAAATTACCTTCGACCATCCATACTTATTACTTTAAAAGTTAGATAAATTTTTCTAAATCGAAATTAATTTACTTTTGTCTATATTTGAGCCACAATTTTCTACAGTAAGACATATGACCTTGTTAAAAAACTTAAGTGTTAGGTAATTTATAAACATAGAAGAAAAAAAATTGGCATACTTTTAGAAGTTGTAGAAGAGATAAATAATTTTAGAAAGAAGAACATCCAAACTTCGTTACGCCTCGCTTAAAACAATGTATTTCCCCAACCCTAAAGTTGCAAGGAAAAAAAATATTAAACGACTTTAACATCATACCTAATGCTTCCATGCTAGGAATTGCGTTAAATATTAATTAATAAAAATATTTTCCGCTCACTTGCCAAGAAAATTAGCGATAATTACTAAATCGCTAACATGTTTAATTAACAGTGAAGGTCTAACGGTTAATGATTTTCGTGTTATATCTTTGGTGAAAAAGTTCGCTTTAATTAATAAAAAAAGAAAAAAAGAAAACACTGCATCTTTCTTCCTCGACAAGTACTTTGATGTTTTTTACAAGATATTTTTCGATTTCTGATTAGAAATGTTGAACATTAAATGAAAAAAAAAAATTTAACCAAACACAGTAGCGGTTCTAAAATTAATTTCTTAGAGATTGCTATTTTAATTTAATGACTCGATACCCGAACTCCTATATAAAAAAAAAATTATTTTATTGATTTATATCAAAATGCCAAGAATTATTTTTCACTATATCTTCTCTATTTACAATTATTTTATTTTACATAAATATTACTAAATTTATGAAAAAATAAGAAAGAAAGGAGAAATAAAACGTTAAAAAAATAAGAAAATAAAAATAAACAATTATTCATGCTGTAATTATTAGAAAATTAATGGATGTATTATTATAATATATCATTTTTCGAGTCTGGGGGATTTCACCAAAGGTTATAAGCTCGATTTCATCTCAGACGCGTGCATGCATTCGGGTAATTTCTAATTAAATTGACGTATTAAAATATTTTGTTGTATGTTTTAATGAACACATTAAAGATAGCAAATAAAAACTGCTGTTTTTATGTAATAAAAGTGCATCATGCTGTTTGTTAAACTTTTTTATACAATAAATTTAATTAATTTTTTATTAAATAATGTTAATCTAATAAAACAAATGTTATTATGTTAATTATGTTTATGTTAAATATGTTTATAAGATTTAATATTTGAAAAAATCTGGTACTAATTTCTAAAAGCTTTTTTTAATTATAAAAATTTAAGAAAAATCTCCAACTTACTATTGATGCATTAAAATATTATGTTCCATGTTTTCATGATCAAATTAAAGAATGGAAATATTACCATCTCCTTTTTGTGATAAAAGTGTAATATATTATTTACAAAGAATTTGTTAAACAAAAAAATTTAATTAATTTTTAATTAAATAATATTAGTATAATCAAATATGTCTGTTTAATCAGTTAGACGATTTAATATATGAAAAATCCGGTATGGATTTCTGAATACATTTTTGAATAATCCAAAATTGACGAAAAATCCTTAATTTAGTCCTCTGTTTCTCTAGGTTATCTAAGAAAAAAAAAAAAAAAAAAAAAAAAAACCTTTAAGCAAGCTTTATTTGTTACGTATAATAATCTAAAAAATATAGAAGCATACGAATTTTAATAAATTTTTTCCTTTAAATTAACAGGATTTTATTCTTCACCATAATTTAATTTAATACTAAAAAAAAAAAAAAAAAAACTATATATATATATATATTATAATTATCGATTCGTGTAATTCAAAATAAAATTTGAGAAGATTAAAACTTATTTTCTTTAAATTAATAAGTTTCCACTTTTATTCATAAATATGTAAATGAATATTAAAGCAAATCCCCAAATATTTTATTCAGGTTTTTATACATCTTGTTTAAAACACATATTTAATGTTAAATTTTATATGATGAATAGTATCATCACAATAAAGCGTGGTGGAAATTTTATTTTCTTGAAACGAATCTATCGTTCACACATCTCCAGAGAAAATTTTGCGACACATTGCTCTTGCTTTTAAGTTATGACATTACGTAAATAATTCTCCTTTTGTCTAAACTCTCTGAAATATTCAAGAGGCTACCCAAGCCTCTGTATTCCCACAATTCTTGAGGAGAGTATCATCATTTCAAACACACGAGCACACAGTGTCCTCATAAGAGGCACTTGTTCACTCTATAAACATTCCCAAAGGACAGAATTCGAGAAATAAATGTCCTATTAAGAGAAAAGCATTTGGCCTTTAGACTTCTCACGGCTCACCGTTTTATAGCCGAGGATCCTTAGACTCCGTGATTTATAACATTTTAAACAAACAGTCGAATAATGTCTTTCTTAAGCTTCTTCTTTTTATTTTTCTTCCTGCTGGATCTTCTTCTTCCGGAATTGTCTTCTTTTCGTCACCCCTTTTGTCTACGGAGAGTTGCGTTCTGCCACGCCTCCAAAATGCTCTTTTCTTTTTCCGCCCGCAGTCATTTCAAAGTGTCATTCATTCATCATGATGCCTCTGGAATCCCGATTACACGAGGGGGATGAAGGAGGTTAGATGACGGTTGCCTTGTCCTATACGGATTCGCAGAAATGTGTCTGCCTCTAAACTGGAATTTATTATAGAGGCTCTTTTTTTTTTTTTTTTTTTTTTTTTTTTTTTTTTTTTTTTTTTTTTTCTGGTCGGATTTCAGAAAAAGTTTGTTCGGGCGAGAATTGGCAAATCCGTGGAATGCATGTATATAATATGATCTAAAATTTTATAGATGTAATTGTTTATAGCTGGTATATTTTTATTAGCTCCCAATATTCAACTAATATATAAAAGGGAATAATGTTTTTCCGGTGGAATAATTTTCTTCTTCATAATAAATCCCTACTTTTTATTAGTATAGTACTCTTTTTTAACTAATCCTCATCACCATAGCAATGGATTAACCATAGTCCTTGCAGAATAGTTCTTGAATAAATGGGAATAATGTTTTTTTCCAGTAGAACAATTTTCGTCTTAATGATAAATGCCTACTTTTTTTTAGTAATACCCTCCTATAACCAATCCTCATCAACACTGCAATGGTTAACAATAGTTATTGGTGAAATACAAAGAGAAACCCCCATTAAACAAGTGGAAAGCCTTATACACTGAAGTGACAAAAGTCATGGGATACCTCTTAATATCGTGTCGGCCCTCCTTTCGCCCGGCGAAGTGCAGCAACTTGACGTGGCATGGACTCAACAAGTCGTTGGAAGTCTTCTGCAGGAATATTGAGCCATGCTGTCTCGATAGACGTCCATAATTGTGAAAGCGTTGATGGGCAGGTTTTTGGGCACGAACAGACCTCTCAATTATGTCCCATAAATGCTCGATGGAATTCATGTCGGGCGATCTAGGTGGCCAGATCATTCGTTGGAATTGTCCACAATGTTCTTCAAACCAATCGCGAACAGTTGTGGCCCGGTGGCATGGCACATTGTCATCCATAAAAATCCCATCGTTGTTTGGGTATGAATGGCTGCAAGTGATCTCCAAGTAGCTGAACATAAGCATTTACAGTCAATGTTCGGTCCAGTCGCACCAGAGGACCAAGTCCATGCCATGAAAAACAGCCCACACCATTACGGAGCCACCACCAGCTTGAACAGTGCCTTGCTGACAGTTTGGGTCCATGGTTTTGTGGGGTCTGTGCCACACTCGAACCCTACCATCAGCTCTTACCAACTAAAATCGTGACTCATCGGACCAGGCCACGGTTTTCCATTCATCTAGGGACCAACCGATATGCTCACGTGCCCACGAGAGTCGCTGCAAGCGATGTCGTTCTGTCAGTAAAGGCAATCGAGTCGGTCTTCTGCTGGAATAGCCCAAAAAAGCCAAATTTCTCCGCACAGTTCTAACAGACAAGTCCCTTGTACGCCCCACATTGATTTCTGCGGTTATTTGACGCAGTTTTGCTTGTCTGTTAGAATTTACGACTCTTTGCAGACGTCGCCGGTCTCGGACGTTAAGTGCAGGCGGTCGACCACTGCGCTGTCCATGGTGGGATGTTATGCCTGAAATTTCATACTCTCGGCACACTCTTGGCACAGTGGATCTGGGAATGTTGAATTCCCTAACGATTTACGAAATGGCATGACCCATGCGTCTAGCTCCAACTAACATTCCGCGTTCAAAGTCTGTTAATTCCCGTCGTGCGGTCATCATCACGTCAAAACCTCTTCACATGAATAACTTGAACAGAAATGAAAGCTCTGCGAAAGCACTGCGCATTTATACCTGTTCTACGCGATGCTACTGCCATCTGAAAATTTGCATATTGCTATCCCATGACTTTTGTCACTTCAGTGTATATGGTCATTGGTAATCGAAGTGGTACAAGGCTTAGGTTTGAATCCACTGGTCGTCACCTCGTTTCTTTAAGAAACGAGGATTTTCAATGGTAATTGGGACAACCTCTCAGATCGGTAAACAAACTGTTTAGTGAGAGTTTTCGGGATATGCTTTCATATGATATGAAATTGGTGGATAGTTATCGCTAAAAGTCCACAAGGAACAGTATCCTCTACTCATCGGATGTCGATTCTCATCGCTCGATGGGTCAATTAAAGTGTCATTCATTCATCGTGATGCCTCTTGCATCCCGATTACACGAGGGGGATGAAAGAGGTTAGATGACGGTTGCCTTGCCCTATATGCAATTTTTTTTTTTTTTTTATTGTTTGTTTCGGTCTGAATTCAGTAAAGTTTGTTTGGGCGAGAATTGGAAAATATGTGGAATGCATGTGTATGATGGTATTTGCAATTTTATAGATATAATTATTTATGGTTGCCATATTTTTATTACTTCACAATATTATACTCATTGATAAATGAGAATTATGTTTTATTCCAGGGGAATAATTTTCGTCTTTATGATAAATCCCTACTTTTTTATTACTAGTATCTCCTTTAACCAATCCTCGCCACCACTGTAATGGAATAGCAATAGTTCTTGGAGAAATGAAAAACGCATTAAACGAGTAGGAAGTCTTACTCCCGGCCCATAGGTAATGTGCACTACTAAAGAGCAACAAGCCTTAGGTTTGAATCCAGTGGTAGTGTCCGTTGCATTCTCTTCGTTGCTTTCAGAAATGAAGTTTGGTTTGTCACCCTACTGTAATTTTATGCCCACTTTAGGGTAATTACGCCTGGACCTGCAGTTTAACGTGGATTCTAAACCACTAACAAACATCCCTGACTGTGGTACCAATGGCTAGATCGCTAGCCAATTGGCGATGAGGTCGCTTCAAGAACGAGAATATTCGATGGTAATTGGGGCAATCTCGTATCGATAGATAAACTATCTAGAGTTTTTTTGGATATGCTCTAATATGATATGAAAATGCTGGATAGTTACCCATTACCCACATACATTAGTTGAACCTGAGGTGTACCAATGTTAAACAACAAAAAATGCTTTCACTTCTATAATCTACCAGATTAGATTTTAAACCTATAAATTTAATGGACTCTTAATGTGGTGTAGTGGCGGGGTGGTTGTCTTGTCAGGTTTTGTACTGCACAATCTCAAATGAACACCCGACTCAGGAACTAAGAAAGTCTTAAATTGAAAATTACGAATTTATTACAATATTAAATTTCAATTTAAGTATATTTCTTAACAATACCAATATTTCCCTATAAACAATGAATTTCTGTTTGAGTCGAATCTGGCTATTCATATTTTTATATAAAACAAATTTTAATTTATTTTATATAAAAATATGTTTATATATTTATTTACAGTCTATATATTTAATAATAATGTATTAATCTATATATTTACAGTCTAAAATTAAAATTTATGCATTCTATTATATTGGGTCTATTCATTCATTACTAATCCCAATTTCACAAGGAGCTGAAGGAGATTTAATGATGGTTACGCACATTTTTTTTTTGGATTTGTATAAGAGTATTTTATTGAAACTTGGATTTGTTATATAAGTGCCATTTATTTAGCATTGTTTTTAATTGCATTTTTTAAATTTTTTTTTTTGCAAATTTTGTATTTTGCAAGTTTTTAATAAGTGCATTTTATTAGCCATTGTTTTCTTTTTAGCTTTTGAATTTCAAAATACGTGAATATTTTAAAATTCAAATTTAGCATCATATATTTTATAAATAATTATATCTTTTTAAATAATAATTTATTCTTATACTTATAAAATTTAGTTACATGAAAGAATTCCAATTGAAAAAAATACAAGATTGTTAATTCAAGTAAATATTTTTATTTCTTTTGGCCTTTATATTGATATTTAACATAAAGAAATTTTCAAAACTATTTATATATTTTTAAAAATATTAGTTTATATATATATTAATTCTCATAAATTTCTTCAATTTTAATTTGGTTGTCAAATCTAAATTAATAAAATTGTAAGCAAATATTCAAAATAAATTATTGCAATATAAAATATTCTTAGTATTTATTTTTGAAAAAGGAAATTTTATTAATTATTAGTAATATTATAAATATTAAACCTTTAAATTTAGTTTTTCTCTACCTTGCTTACAGCATATTAAAATGCTATTTATATCTTTAAAACCTTTTTAAAAATCCTTTTTAAAAAATGTTATCTATATCTTTTTTGCAAGATTTTTCATTCATCAAATTTTGCAGATAATAAAAGTTGAAATCTTGTCTCATTTAATTAAGACTTTTAAAATATACACAAAACATGTTCGAAATATTTTAACAGTAAATATTTTTTTAATATTTTCAATGTCTTTTTAATGCATAGAAGCCTTTACCTAATGTAAGTAAAACCGAGAAATAAAATTACTGCAACCATGCTCAACAGTTTTCTTTAAGCTATCCTAACAACATTCTACTAAGATAAACGTTTGTATTGCATGGAATTCTTCATGAGGATAATTTTCAAAGTGCCCAACTAGGATCATTTCACTATTATAAAGTGTTTGCAAGACTTGCGTGTCATTTAGTATATTAGAGCCGATTTTATATGTCTTTTATTTCAGCTCTGTACAGCTACACAAGATTTCTGTTTCGTGGTTTTCATAGAGTAAAATCATATACAAGCAAGAAATGTTACATAACCAACGATAAAAGTTATGGAGGTCCTCGTTTCAAGTAAGTTAACTAAGATAAGCTTTGTTTAGGATATGAATATCACATTATATTTTTATGAAATACTATATTTGTGGTATAGAGAAAAGATGGGGTATTTGGCACCACGTGCACTCATGTCCATAAATTAAGGATAATGAAGTTCAGGCAAAGAAAGAGACAGAAGCAAAACAAATTTGACTTATTTGTAAAGTCTATTTATTAAACAAAAGGTAAAGAGCAAAAAAGATGCTATATGTTTGTTTAATTAATAAAAATTGCGATTTTTACTCCCTGGAGCAAATTTTAAAAAAGAACCTATTTACAAAAAAACAGTATAACATGGTTAGTGGATGGTTAATATGGAGTATGTCTCCCGGACTATGCAATACAGGCCTCAAAACGCCTAGGCATGCTGAGTATCAAATTATCAATCTGATCAGGGGGAATATTACACCATTCATCAAGCAATGCCCTCCGAAGTTCCGGTTGACAGGTGAGAGGGAGTTGACGGGCGTCAATTCGTCGGCCAAGCATATCCCACACATGCTCTATTGGATTCAAGTCCGGTGAATATGCTGGCCAATCCATACGGGTGATATCCTCCAATTGAAGGCATTTGTCTACAATGTTTGCACGGTGAGGACGGGCGTTGTCATCCATAAACAGAAATTCAACACCCATGGCGCCCCGAAGCAAACGTACATGTTGTTCCAGAATGACATCCCGATAGATGTGGCCTGTCATCGTTACACTCTGCACATGCAGGTCAGTTCTGGAACCAAGAATAATTCCTCCCCAAACGAGCTAACGACCCTAAACGAGTAACTCGGGGACGACCTGTGCTGAAACATCTACTCACATTACCATCCTCTTGGAATCGTTTCCAAAGCCTGGAGATGACACTCTGGGCGATTCCAAGTTTCTCGGATACTTCCAGCTGGGTACGTCCACATTCCTGTCGTCCGATAATTCTACCAAGTAAAAAATCATCCAAATGCTTCCTTTGTGCCATAACTATGCGGTTATTGTACTGAAAGTCTTTTAAAGCGCTTGTGAACAATTTTACTTCTTTGCCACCATTCCTTATATACCCTCTCTTACACTCTCGTCATTGTGACGTACTATCCGCGCCATCTGGTGGTTTCCTATAATTTGCATATTCTTCTTCAAGATGTGTGTGATAATTCTACAGGTGAAATTTTTATTTTAGAGTTCAATTTCTGTGTGATTCTGAATTATCCTTAATTTATGGACATGAGTGTAGAAACCAAAATTATGCGCGTATGTTAGTAAATAAATGAAAGTAATACGCATAGTATAGAGTACTTGTTATGTAATTTATGTCAAGCTGGTATATAATTGAGAGTCTATATACAAAGAAATGATATTATCAGACTTATGAATTATTTATAATTAAGGAATCCACGAACTGAAAGTCTGAATTCAACTTTCAACGCCTGAAATAGATGACGATGGAAAATGGTGCTTGTGATTTCAAAGAATTGATATTGAATTTTACTTTTAGTTGAATGGAAAATATTTTGGCAATGGTGCTGATTATCAGAAATATTTTTATTTTACAAACTAATGCGAACTGTTAGTTGCTTCAGACTGTCAGTAATGTTTTGGTAGTTGTTAAGTTGCGTGTGTTGTGTTTATTTAGAAGAGGCATTTTATGGCACTTATATAGGAACTTGCGGTTACTGAAAATTTTCAGGTATCCAATTATCAAATTTTTGTTCCTTAAAAAAAATTTGTCAAGAAGAAATTTTGATTGCTCTGAAAAAAAGAGAGTAAATATTTGTTCTGTACACAAATTTAAAAAATCTACGTTAATTTGTGAATGTATGAAAAAAATGAATTTTTAAAATTCTAATTGCTCTTTTGGTTGTTTTATCACCATATTCTTGACTTGCTAATGTACCTACACATTTCTTATAAAATAGTAAACAGCATGAAATATTGTTTACTATAAAATATGTGTTTCCATAATTTTAATTTTCAATAATAAGTAAGTTATTGGATTTTAGATTTTATGTGAATGCATGTAACTCAACATGTCTGCTGATTGTAAATATTGTCGCTTTGAATGAAGGCTATCTGTGCAGGATTGATTGCCAGTAGAAAATCTGAATTGTAGCGTATTTAGCATTACCATTGTGCATCAAAAGGATTTGATATATTGCACCAACAATTTGCCACAACAAATTTGAACGAAAACATCTAGGAATGTCATTAGTAAAGTTTACGTTTCTCATCTCTTATATTCGAACCATATAAAGGGCATTCATTACCTGTGTACAGATTTAATTTGTCCATTCTCGGAATAAGCACATGAGTGATTAGGTTATTCTTCATGTTTTTCTATTTAAAAACTGACTATCCATAAGTGAAAACCCATTTTGCTATCCACCAACCTATTCCATTCGAGTAACTGCTCATAAAATATGTAAATAAGACTTTATTTTTTGAGAGCTATTTTTTAACCTTACTACTATGCGCAACATATACATGCATGTGCTATGTATAACATAAGGATTTCGACAAATAATTTCAAATTGCAAGATATTTTTAATAAGTTGTGTTGTTTCGATTTCAGTCAGCATTTTAATGTTTAGATCCATTTATATTACTTTTTAAGATGCATCATATTGATTCGATGTGTCTAAATAAAATGTATATATTTGTCATTTCGGATGATATATATATACAAATAAACAGGTACTCGCTAAATATAATGAGGTGCAGTCAATAAAAAATATTTCAGCCGGCTGCTTTTATCTAACATTATTTCATCATTTTAGTACCATGCATTACATAAAAAAGCATATTCGTGAAAAGAGAGCTATATAAATAGTTAATTTTGTCCAGAAATCTACTAACAAACAAAGGACAACAAAGTACCATAGTAAAAATATCTACATTTAATAACAAAGTCCCTTTTGTTTAATCAAGCGTCAGATGTTGGAAAAAAGAAAAGGCTTCATTAAGACTAAATACATTTTTATTTCACCAGTACATACCCTAACCCGATGCCGGTCCATCGAAATCAAGCGTCTACCTTGCAGGAAGATGTTCGTCTAGTCCATTAATGGAACAAAGCGGTCATCGTCTTCAGTGGCTCTGGAAGACCGATTGGAGAGGTAATAAGACTACACCTCGTTACTCCACGGGGATGTTTCGATTGCAGGAAAAAAACTAAGTTTTGATGAAGTTAAGGAGGGAAAAAAATGACAGCCAGCTGTACCTGGCTGCAATAATCAGTTGCTTCTTGGAGCCGCTGGATTTGTAACACGATCAACTGTGTTTGGTGAAGTTATCTTTCTGAAAGTTTGTGTCTTCTGATTTGCTTGTTGGTTTCTTTGTTTGCATAACTGGATTTTTCAATTGACTAGGGATTTTTTTGCTAAGCAAGAATAATCTAAAGATATATATATATATTATATATGATAATAAATGTATATATTATTGTTGTCCTTTGTTTGTTAGTAGATTTCTAGATAAAATTATCAATTTTTATAGTTCTCATTTTCTCATTTTAGGAATATACTTATTTTATATAATGTTTATACTAAAGTGATTATACAATGTTAGATAAAAAGCAGCAATCTGAAATAAAAATATATATAAATATATATATCTCCTAAAATATACATATATATATATATATATATATATATATATATATATATACATAAATTTTTATTTGTATGATAGTACTTAACCCTTTAAAGGCTTATCCCGAATATAATTGTGAACAAAATTTGTTATGTTTTAGAAACATGTCGAGTTAACTCGTGGAAAAATAAATTTCAATTCTATACAAGAACTAATGTTTTGATCTACCTTATATTAACTATCTGTTATGTATCTATCTGTAGCATATTACCTACCATTTACTTATGGCAAACGTGTTCACTAGGCATATCATAAGTGTAGAAACAGTCATTCTACCACTATTTTATGTTGTTTTACATGCATTTAAATAAATGTCCATCACAACATAAAAGACTGGCCAGAGGTTGCTATTGCTTATGACCACCTTTATGTATTTTCCATTTTTCTTTCAAAATGATTAGATTTGAAGACATTTAATTGATAATAGCAGCAATGTATTTTATGGTAATTTTGAAAGCACATTCAATAAACAGATGATTATACTTCTGGTTCTAATTTGAATTAATTTCATTCCAAATATCTAAATTTATTTTCAAATCGTTTTATTAAAAATATGTTAAAAAATCATCTGTTAAGAGATTAAATTTAATGTAGAAAATACATATTTACAAAAATGGCTGAAAAGATTCCTTTTGGAATTAAGAATCAACAAGAAATATGCTAATCATCTAATTAGTCCTTTTTGTAACTTTGTTATTCTGCTACAATTAAGCATCGTCTTCAGTGATTGCAAGATCTACTTACAATATTATTTAAGTATATATGGAACAATAGACTTTATTGATACGACCTTTACTGAAATTGCTGATTGTAGATAGTACTTTGCTGGAGCTAGATCTTTTTACAATTAATTATTAAATCTTTAAAAACTGAATAAAATTTAAATAATTAATTATATGTATCTTAATCTCTTAAAAATGCTTGCATTGATAGAAATGTTGTTAAAAGACATTACATTTTGTTTTGTACTTTCGCATTGGTTTTTGTAATTTTTGTCACAAGAAAGCATGAGTGAATCGGCTGAATTTCTGTCAAAAAAATTATTGTAATAAAAAACGACATAAAATTAGAACAGACAATATAGAACAATATAAAATTTATTAGTATGTATTCTGATTTAGTATAAGAAATTTGTTCATGTTTAGTCTTTAGGAGAATAATTAGAAACCAAAATTCAGTCTAAAATTTGACGACTATACGATTCTTAAAAGTTGAGTTCTGAAATTATCATTACGAAGTTACTACGGTTTAAAAAAATGTGCACCTGAAATACTTAATTGCTTCTTTTTTCGCTAGTATGAAACATGTTGTTCCTGTAGCATATTATTTAGAAATATAACAAAGACATTGAATTTTCAACCTTGCTATTTTACGGCGGTTATTCCTTCTAATTTAAGTCTAATGTTAGTTAAGCCTATAAGGACAAAGACATAAAAACATATTCATTAATAGCCTCTGCCATTATCTTAACAGATGACAGTTATTGTTTTGCGGAGAAAAATTATAATTATTGTTTAGTTCTTCATAATCAAAAGTATTCGTAAAATATTTTTCAGTATAAGCTAATACAATACTTTAAAAAGAAAAAAAAAAAGATTTAAAATGGTCTTTATCTGTTCCAGACAAAAGTATCTCGATTACGTGAATTGCTTAAAACATTTTATGCTTAGACTGAAAATACCATTGTGAAAGAGAAGATCTCAACTGATGGTCATTAGAAATAAAACGTATGGCAAGACGTTCTTTTTTTACAACGTACAACTCTTTAGTAAAATACATTTCTTTCTGGTTGTCGTTTAATGATACCAATCTCAGAAAATGGACATTCCTGAATTGTCTAGTACTTCCTAAGAAAAGTGCACGACTCGCATTTCCGTGGGTACTAGACAGCGGAGTGGTAGAAAGGAACAAGTGCACATGAAATAAATAGCCCAACGATTCTCCTCCAGTGAGTCCTAACTCCCCCATCCGGGGAGAGAGATTCGGTCGAAAACCGCTCCCCGTTACGAATTTCGGACCTTCATCGACTCAGGGAAGGGTGATGAGCGAAATCGAAAATGACGTCACGTGAGCGGGATTCCTCCGAAAGAGCGATTGTTTCGCGGGCATTAAATCTAAGGGCACTCGGGTTGAAGAAGGGGGGAGTGTATTGATTTGCCATAAGGCGTGGGTGGCAGATGAGGAGGTATTTTCCCGCTTCCGGCCCACGTTTTCTGATGGGAAGATTCTCTTTTTCAGAGTTCCTTAGTTCGGAAAAATGCTGGAAGTATTTAGTTGGAACCTTTCTTAATGTATTGCCATCAATTGTCATAGGATCTTTTGCCTTTCATATTGAGTATAGGACTAAAAATGTGTACTAGTAAGATAAGAGAATCTTTTTCTACTATGATAAATACCTGAATGAGGGAATAGCTACTTCAGAGTTCCTTAATTCGGAAAAATGCTGAAAATATTTAGCTGGAGCATTTCTTAATGTATTGCCATCAAATGTCATAAAATATTTTGCCCTTCACATTGAGTATAGGGTTTAAAAAATGTAGAAAGAGAAGAGATTTTTCTTCTACCATGATAAATATTTGGTTACTAATAGACATAATAGTTGCAGATTTGGCATTCCTCAAAACTACGCAGTAAAAGTAAAGCCTTCCTGGTGTATTTATAAAAGTAGCTGCTTTAGAATTCTTCAATGTATTGAAGAAATTCTCCTGTCATATAGTATATTGTTGGCATATATCTCTGGATCACAATTGCCATAGAATTTACTCATTTTTCAGTGCAATCAACATGATAAAAACTTGGCTACTAATATATATAATAGGTGCAGATTTGGCATTCTTTAAGACAATGCAGTAAAAGTAAAGCCCTCCGTGGAGCATTTTTAAAAGTAGTTGCTTTAGAATTCTGCAATAAATTGAAGAAATTCAAAAAAAATCAAGAACATCTATCGAAAAGTATGTTGTTGGCATATATCTCTGGAACACAATAGCTCGATCAATAGATTAACTCGTATTTCGGTGCAATGACTGCAGCACATGCTAATCCAGTATTCTCCCACATAAAGGCAGGATAGAGAGGTAAAATATTAAGGAAAAATATTCGTCAAAGTATTGACAAAATTCTGAAAAACCCAAAACTTTCTATCAAATAGTATATAATTGCACAGGCTACAATGGAAATCTGGCATTCTCAAGCATGAAAGCATGATCAAGGAAGCAAAATAGTAAAAAAAATAATGTATCACTATGTTTCAATGTGGAGAATTTTCATCAACTGCATTCAATATTAGAAGAAATGAGATGTAGCAGATTAGCATTGAAGAATGCACTTTGGGTACAACTTTTGTCCCTTCTCTTCGAACACAACACAAATATATTCCAGGCTAAATATTTAATGTATTCCTTCCTGGTATAAACACGAAAGTTTTCTATTTCAAATTTCGAACTGACATTTTTGACTTTGAAATCATTGCGCTATCCAACAGGCCACTACGAACCAAAAGATTTATCATGAAAACTTATTTGTGTAAAGGAAAATATTTTTCTTGAAGGGAAATATACCTTGCATAGTTGTATATACATATATATATATAAATTGTTTAGATTTCTATACTGATAAAAGTGGGAATTGTAAAGTTTCAATAGCATGTATGCGTAGCTTTGCATGTCTGTCTATTTATTCAATAAATGCTCTGATTTTTCTCAACAATATTTTGTATTTTTAAAAATATATTTTGTGAAATGTTGTTATCCTCAAAAATATTATTGATAGATCTAAACAATTTCATTTTTCTTATTTAAATTAAAATTAGTGGACTATTACATTGTCTTTCTCTATAAGATATATTTGGATTGCTGTAAATTTTATTTGTCAGAAGAAATACTAATATAAGAAAACTGCATAAAATTTATGGGGAATACGATTATTTTCTTATGTGATGAGTTAAATCTAATAATATTTAATTATATAACATTTGTTGGACTATATGTTTTTATTTTATTTATTAATATTAAATCTCATTATAATACTATGAAATACAATAATATTATTTATTAATTATGTTTCATAGAAAATTAAAAAAATAAATTTAATATTTAATTGTGCTAAAATCATAAAATGTTATACTATTGATACAACCTAAGTTTCATTAATTTTTCTGTTTCAAATTTTTTTCTATTTACATCACCCTATTAGTGATCTACTAGTCAACGCTTAAAAATACGATTTATATCCACAATCAAAATTAGAAAGTATGGTATACCATGGTCTCCAGGTAAAAAAAAGAAAAACTAAAAAAAAAGCCCTGGAATACAGAAATTTATAAAATATGTATATCTACATTTTAAATTAAGTGTAATGAAATAGATAGTTCGTAGGAAGTTGAATTGTTATTTAACTAGCTACATCACTACGTTAAATTGATTGAATAACTATTTTTGTCTTTTCCTTAAAATAAAAAATAAAAACATAAGAAATATTTTGGCCAGTCAATTGTTTTGAAACAATAAAAGGTATGCAGTGTGGATTGCATGTATGGAAATGGAAATTATGATATGGTTATTTTATAAATATATCTTCAACCTCGGCAAAAATCTTAATTTAAGACTGACCGATTAGACATATACGTCAAACCGTTTAAGTTATTATTGTATGATATTATTGTCGATTGTATTTTGCTTTTTTGCCAATTTATGTAGGAAACGCTTGCATACATAAAATGTGGATTTTGTTCCTTGTTTGCTCAGATTTCTTATTCAATTCTAATTTAAACGTGATTCCTATTTATCATGAAGATTTATAAGCAGCAGAAATGCAAGCAAATTGCAAAATCAAATAGATGCAATTGAGTTATACGTGAGTGATTTCTACCATTTCAGGACACAAATTTGAGTGTGGGTTACAAGTATGGAAATGGAAATGGAAATTATGATGTGGTTATTTTATAAATATATCTTAAACCTCGACGAACTCTTAATTGAAAACTGACCAATTTCACATGTAAGTCAAACCATTTAAGTTTTATTATTGTATGATATTATTGTTACCTTTAAATACCAGGTACTTAACCAGACCAATAGAACCCCAGCCGTGTAGAAGATTCAACATTAACAAAGATAAACCACAGGGGCCCAGCTACTCTGCAATGACAATTTACCACAGCAATTTGGAATGAAAAGCTCCATGTCCAGCTTTTGAACCAGACAGGATTCAATCCTGCCTCCCTTCGCCTCAAAGCGTAACAGAAAGGCTTTTTATCTCAAAGATTTATTTTGCGTATATCTAACATAGAATGGAAGGTTTCAGTTCGACCTTAATGACGAAGCTTCGAACTAAACTCATTTTGTTCGGAAACAACTTCTATCAACAAAACCAATCCGGATATGTTGCTGAGATACTCATATTTATTAATTTCATTAGGTATAAGTTAAATGTCTGCAATTTTTAAGATATTGTGCTATTTTTAAATAATCTATAAACATTAAATACTGAATTTAAAAAGGATCCTTGATAATAGATCCTACAGAAGCTACTAAACCACTTAAAATTAGTTTTACATGTGCATACCTAACTTGATTTCAGCATAAATAAAAAAAAGTTAAATTACCTTCAACTACCATACTTATTACTTCAAAAGATAGATAAATTTTTCCAAATCGAAAGTAATTTACTTTTGGCTATATTTGAGCCACAATTTTCTGCTGTAAGACATATGCCCTTGTTAAAAACTTAAGTGTTAGATAATTTATAAGCATAGAAGGAAAAAAAAATGGTATACTTTTAGAAGTTGTAGAAGAGATAAATAATTTTAGAAAGAAGAACGTCCAAACTTCGTTATGCCTTGCTTAAAACAATGTATTTCCATAACCCTAAAGTTGCAAGAAAAAAAAATATTAAACGACTTTAACATCATACCTAATGCCTCCATGCTAGGAATTGCGTTAAATATTAATTAATAAAAATATTTTCCGCTCACTTGCCAAGAAAATTAACGATAATTACTAAATCGCTAACATGTTTAATTAACAGCGAAGGTCTAACGGTTAATGATTTTCGTGTTATATCTTAGGTGAAAAAGTTCGTTTTAATTAAAAAAAAAAAAAAAAAACACTGCATCTTTCTTCCTCGAAAAGTACTTTTTTTTATTCTTATTTCTTTTCCTTCCTTTGCAAGGTATTTTTCGATTTCTGATTAGAAATGTTGAACATTAAATGCAAAAAAAAAAAAAAATGTTTAGCCAAACATAGTAGCGGTTCTAAAAGTAATTTCTTAGAGATTGCTATTTCAATTTAATGACTCGATACCCCAACTCCTATATAAAAAAATTTTATTTTATTGATTTATGTATCAAAACGCAAGAAATATTTTCAGTATATCTTCTCAAATATTTTCAATATAAATATTATTAAATTTATGAAAAAATATGAAAAAAGTGAGAAATAAAACTTTACAAAAAATAAGAAAATAAAAATAGAAAGCTATTAAATGCAATAATTATTATAAAATATGAAAAAGATAAATTAAAATATATGTTATTATAAAATATTAAAATTTTTATTATTAAAGCAGTGTTACATGTGATACAAAAATCACACTTTTTGCGATACATTTATAGTTTATATGTTAATCACTTATGCAGTTATTAAGCAATGGCTTCTATTAAATTCCAATATTTAAATATTGTTAATTTTATAACCGCAAAAAATGCTGAAATCTCATATTTATACTATGATTATGTCATCAGAATGTATGATACATAAAAAAATGGCATAATCATCTTTAAAACATTATTAAAATTATGCCGATGGTTGTTAACAATTATGAAAGATATATCCTATTGTTGTTAAACAACCAACGAAAAGATTTTATCAACGCTTTTTCCTTATAGGACTTAAAAAATTAATCAAATTTAGCTAATGCCTAGCTACATATTATTTGGAATTTGAAACATTAAATTATTTGTTTTATTTGTTGTTCTTTTAAAGCTGAAATTTTCGCGTTTTCCAGCATGATACTTTTATTGATTTAAATATACTTCTTTTTTCTACTGGTATTGATTTAAATATACTTCTTTAATATATACTTTTTTAAATATACTTCTGCAAAATATTTTTATAATGTTTGCATGTAAACAACTATATGAAATAAATACAAATATTTTTTGTGACTAATATTTAGTAGAGCTTCAGTTTAATATATTGCATATGTAATTCAATAAATGCAGGAACTCTGGAATACATAAGCGAGTCTCACTTACTCTATTTCACGAGTATATTGACACAGTACGGATCCCATAAAAAGTTTTGTTATTATAATATTAGTTCCGTTTTGCTTGTAGTTTAAGAATATACGCAATTTTAAATAAAATTTTAATTTAAAAATAAGAAATACAGCAATGTTTATAAAACATAATACAACGTCTTCTACCACAAATTTATATAATTTTTTAAAGGTAACATAAAGTGAAAAGGAAAAATAAAAAATATATGAAATATAGCTATGCTTATAAGACATAACACAACGTCATCTACAAAAAATGTATATAGCTTTTCAAAGTTAAAGTGAAAAGGAAAAAAATATGAAATACAAGAATGTTTTTAAGCCACAATACAATGTCTTCTACAACAATTTAATATAACTTTTGAAAGTTAAAATATATTGAGAAAGAAAGAAACACGATAGCAAATATTGATAAAAATAAAAAAATAAATATTAAGGTAATAAAGTTCAAAATCCCATTTCTTAAGAGATCAATAAATTGCTCTTTGTCCAATAATAAGTAAATTGAACTATTCCTTCCACCTTATGCTTTTAGTTACTGACAGAGTTCTTGAAAAGTTTAAAATCATAGCTTAACGTTCGACCACTTGCACTAAAACGATCTTTCGAACTTTAGAAAACATAAAAAACATCAACTACAACATAAAAAAAAACAATGTGACAGGTCATTCAAATTTGTCTCCCCAAAACGCAGAACTTATCTCAAGATTAATTGTAAATGTCAATTAGGCCTCGTTTTTGCGTTATGCGCTATCAGCGTCATTTTTCTCTTAACAGAATGTTTTAACATTTTCGCATTATGTTCGTGTGTTCTGTTTTTATTATTCAGAGAAGTGCATTAATTTAAATATTGAAGTAATAAAATGATGCTCTTCTAAGCAATTCATTTTTATACTGACCTTGCGAAATATTAATGGCTAATGCATTTCATTGATTTTTATTCGTTAAGATCTTAACAAATTGAATTTTTTTTCATTGGACTTTATTCACTTGTCCCTTAAATCTAGACACCAAAGCTTTTAAATGAATTATGTATTTTTACAAAGTAATGAAGATTGCATTTGAGATATTTAATTGCATTTTGACAAATTTAAATATATTTAATGACCCATTGTTTCCTTTATGGACATTATTGATTTTTTGGGGGGATATTCAAATGGTTTGAAGATGAAATAAATTGCAGACTTACATCTAAATGAAGTTATTCCTTTTGCACCTATTATTTCAATTTATATAAGTCTGCAACTTATTTCATATATATATACTTGTTTTGTTGTTATTTCAAGAATATAGTATGTACTTATCAAAAGCACAGTAGAAAACAAATAAATATGTATGTAGCAATATTTTAATTCTATGGTTAAATTTTTAAATGATTTTTAACTACATTAACTTATTATTATTAAAATATTTACAACATTAAAAATATATGTAATATGAAATCCTATTTTAATTAAAATGAAAAGGTTACAAAAATTATGATGCGATGATAAAGATTTATACTAACTTCACATAAATATATAAGAGTTTTATAACGTTTTTGACTAAATTAAAAAGAAATTTCTTTACAAAATGATTGACAGGGCTTAAGTAATTGGGGTAATTGCTTCAATTTGTACTGGGTGAAAGTATTTGTAGTATTGTCTTTTAAAATAATATAAACCACATGTTAACAGAGAGTAAGGTTAATTTTAATTCTTTCATTTTGATTAATATGTCGATGCTTTTGCTTAAAAATCTGCTTTCTGTGGATATCAATTGTAATATGATGTATAAATCTAGCACATCATATATAATTTGTCATGTAAAACTACAGATTACTACTATATATATATATAATGTTGCGATGTATATAAAATATCATACTGCATACTGAACGCTTTGGAATTTAGGAGCATACAAAATTTTAGCATGCTTTATTTTAGTATATAAATGACATTACTGTTTCTTTTAAGAAGCTTATTGATTTTTGGAGATATTCAAATGGCAAAGTAAAATAAATCAGATATATACAGCATCACGATTTAATGTCCCTTAAATACTGTTGAATATGTTTACAGTGCATTGTGCTTCAGTTATTTGTACTACAGCAGTACTGCCTACTGAACGCTTTGCACTGTAAGAGCATACGGAAATTAAGCCCGCTCTATTATAATGACAATGTTTCATTTAAGAATCTTATTGTTTTTTGTGGGTATTCAACTGATTTGAAAGTAAAATAAATCAGATGATTTTAATTCTTGAAAAAAATAAATCATTCAAGTAATAAATTAAACACAGTATTTACCATACTACAGCAATACTACATACTGAACGTTTTGCATTTTAGGAGTATAAGAAAATTAAGCATGCTATATTATAGTACTTAAATTAAATCAAGTATTGATCACTGATCAAAAGTTGATATATTAAATAAATGAGACAAAATTTGTTTAAAAAAATTTATATTTGGATAAAACATTTATATTAACAATAATCATTAGTTATAATGTACGTTAGTATATAATGTTGCTTTGTTTTGGTGTGGTTAATATATTTGTTTTAACATCTTTATAAACAAATTACAAGTCTAATTCTTTTCATAATAACTACATTTAAACTATAGGTGTAAAACTTCAACTCAAAACTTTTCACTTTATTAAAAATAGTTATTTTTACAATACAGACAGCTCAAAACATTATTTCTGCAAAATGATATTCGATGAATTCGTGCATCTGTTGCCACCTGTTTCATACCATTTTTCATCTGCTCAGATATAACCAGATTGCAGGCATTTCTTAGAAAAAGTGGCATTGGAAATGAAGGGAAAAAAAAGAAAAAGAAATAAAAATATAACAAGAAAATACCAAGTTATTTTATTTTCAACTAAAACCGTTCCCCCAGATCACAGTTCCGTTAAAAAATCCTCTTTCGTCGAGACTTTTAAGTGGAAAGTACCTTGACGGAATTGAGTTTCCACCACTTGTAGCAGCAGCAAAGTTTCATTTTGAAAGGAAGAGACGGATCCAATCATTTCAATTGATCTTTTTTTCTCTGTACTTCCCCTATTTTCCCTCTGAAGTTGGGAAGATTCAATTCATTAAGGTTAGAAATGTTAGATTCGGTGCTGAGAGGTATATGTTGCCAGAGAATCTATAACACTTTTATTCTTTTTTTCTATTTCAGCCTTCTTTCCACACCAATGCTTATTTTCCTTTATTCTTTCTGGTATCATTGGTGGAAAGAACTTATGTTTAAAGCTTTCAACTTAAACGAGGTATAATTCAATTTTGAGATACTTTTTTCCGTTTCTAATAAATGAAGTGGGTTCTTAAATTCGAGAGGTGATATCATAAATTGGATATAAATAATACTCTTTCCTATTCTGGTTGTAGTGTATTTTTTTCCCGTTTCCTGCATAAAATGTTTTGTCCTAGAATTTTATTATGGATTAATAGTATGTGCATCACCTATATCTAATAATTCATTGCATAATTATTGCACTTCAGTTCTTTCTACTGTAGCAGTACTGCATAAGGAATGATTTGCACTTTAGCAGTATACGGAAATTAAGATGATCTATTATAGTGCATAAAAGACAATAATGTTTCTTTTAAATACCTTTTTTATTTTTGGAGGTATTCAAATGGTTTGAAAGTAAAATAAATCAGATGACTTTAGGTTTTGATACAAATAAATCATCAAAGACATAAATTAAAAGCAGTATTGATCAGTCATCAAAAGTTAATATATTAAAAGAATGATTGAAAAATTTGTTTTTGAAAATTTTTATTTGAATAAAGCATTTAGAATATTCAGAATAATCATTAGATTTTTAAAGATATTATAGGATCTCATAATTGTGTATAAAATAATATAATTTTGGTTTGGTTTGCTGTGGTTAATATATTTGTTTTAACATCATTATAAGCAACTTACTAGTTTAATTCCTTTCATAATAAACTACATTTAAACTATAAATGTATAACTTCAAATCAAAATATTACATTTTATTAAAAACTGTTATATTTTTACAATACAGACAGCTCAAAACATTACTTCAGCAAAATGATATTTCGACGAATTGGTGAATAGCAGCATCTGTTGTCATCTGCTTCATACCATTTTTCTTCTGCTCATATATAACCAGATTGCAGGCATCTCCAAGAAAAAGTGGCAATGGAAATGAAAGGAAGAAAATTTAAAAAAGAAATAAAAATATAACTAGAAAATACCAAGTTATTTTATTTTCAACTAATACCATTCCTCCAGATCACAGTTCCGTTAAAAAATCCCCTTTCCTCGAGACTTTTAAGTGGAAAGTACCTTGACGGAATTGAGTTTCCACCACTTGTAGCAGCAGCAAAGTTTCATTTTGAAAGGAAGAGACGGATCCAATCATTTCAATTGATCTTTTTTTCTCTGTACTTCCCCTATTTTCCCTCTGAAGTTGGGAAGATTCAATTCATTAAGGTTGGAAATGTCAGATTCGGTACTGAGAGGTATATGTTGCCAGAGAATCTATAACACTTTTATTCTTTTTTTCTATTTCAGCCTTTTTCCGCACCAATGCTTATTTTCCTTTTCTTTCTGGTATCATTGGTGGAAAGAGCTTATGTTTAAAGCTTTCAACTTAAACGAGATATAATTCAATTTTGAGATACTTTTTCGCTTCAAATTTCGGAATTACGTATCCGCTAATAAATGAAGTGTGTTGTTAAATTCGAGAGGTGATATCATGAATTGGATATAAATAATACTCTTTCCTATTCTGATTGTAGTGCATTTTTTCCCAATTCCTGCATAAAATGGTTTGTCCTAGAATTTTATTATGGATTAATAGTATGTGTAGCACCTATATCTAATGATTCATTGCATAATTATTGCACGTCAGTTATTTCTACTATAGTAGTACTGCATAAGGATTGTTTTACACTTTAGAAGCATACGAAAATTAAGATGCTATATAATAGTGCATAAATGACAAATAATGTTTCTTTTAAATACCTTTTTGATTTTTGGAGATATTCAAATGGTTTGAAAGTAAAATAAATCAGATGACTTTAGGTTTTGATACAAATAAATCATACAAGGTATAAATTAAAAGCAGTATTGATCGGTGATCAAAAGTTAATATATTAAATGAATGATTGAAAAATTTGTTTTTGAAATTTTTTATTTGAATAAAGCATTTAGAATATAGATTTTTACAGATATTATAGCATCTCATGATTGAGTATAAAATAATATAATTTTGGTTTGGTTTGGTGTGATGTGGTCAATATATTTGTTTTTAACATCATTATAAACAATTTAATAGTTTAATTCCTTTCATAAAAAACTACATTTAAACTATAGGTGTATAACTTCAACTCAAAATATTACACTTTATTAAAAACTGTTATATTTTTTACAATACAGACAGCTCAAAACATTACTTCTGCAAAATGATAGTTCGATGAATTGGTGAATAGTAGCATCTGTTGTCATCTGCTTGATACCATTTTTCTTCTGCTCAGATATAACCAGATTGCAGGCATCTCCAAGAAAAAGTGGCAATGAAAATGAAGGGAAAAAAAAAGAAATAAAAATATAACAAGAAAATACCCAAGTTATTTTATTTTCAACTAAAACCGTTCCACCAGATCACAGTTCCGTTAAAAAATCCCCTTTCCTCGAGCCTTTTAAGTGGAAAGTACCTTGACGGAATTGAGTTTCCACCACTTGTAGCAGCGGCAAAGTTTCATTTTGAAAGGAAAAGACGGATCCAATCATTTCAATTGATCTTTTTTTCTCTGTACTTCCCCTATTTTCCTTCTGAAGTTGGGAAGATTCAATTCATTAAGGTTAGAAATGTCAGATTCGGTACTGAGAGGTATATGTTGCCAGAGAATCTATAACACTTTTATTCCTTTTTTATTTCAGCCCTCTTTCCACACCAATGCTTATTTTCCTTTTCTTTCTGGTATCATTGGTGGAAAGAACTTATGTTTAAAGCTTTCAACTTAAACGAGGTATAATTCAATTTTGAGATACTTTTTAGCTTCAAATTTCGGAATTACGTATCTGCTAATAAATGAAGTGTTGTTAAATTCGAGAGGTGATATCATAAATTGGATATAATAATACTCTTCTCTATTCTGGTTGTAGTATATTTTTTCCCTATCACTGCATAAATTGTTTTGTGTTAGAATGTTGTTATAGATTAATATGTGCATCACCTAATAATTAAAAATTAAGTACATAATTATTTGCTACTGTAACTATAATTTTTCCTTTAAAACCTTTCTTTAAAATATGGAATAGATAGCTTGTAATTTCATTTCTCATGTATTTATTTGTCTTACTTTCTATAAAATTTTACCTTATTAATACATTTGTGCCTTTTTATTGTACGCTTTTTCTATTTTCATTCTATTAATCAAATATTTATGAATTTTAATTCAGTCATTTAAAATTTCACCTTACACCTTGACCTGAATTGAAAAATAAGAAGATGGTTGAAATAATTCTATCCATTATAAAAATAAATGATTCAGGCTCTATTTATTTTCAGTGAAGTACATCCCATTTTAAAATTGCTGGCAATGGTTGTGTTTTCTAGTAGAGTTTACAGACTTACACATCTAACAGAGATGATATGGTCCTTGAAATTTTTTTACTCTTTGAAACTAAAAGCTTTGAATCTCATATTATCTCTACAATCTATTCTTGGAAACGTGCCTACCACGAAAAGCATTTCAAACTTTTTTTTTTTTTCATTTAACGAGTTTTAGAGTTTGGCCAATAATGTTTTCACCAATATTTTACCATATATTTAGGCTGAGTTAAACTCCATTGCTTAACCTTTGAGTGTGAATGATATTTTTTTAGACTTTCAGGAATCATTATGCTCTATTGTAAAATAAACTGTGTCGAAATTACTTCTGCACCGAAAGAATTATTGAAAATAAATACTTCGAAGGAAACAAATTATTGGCATACCAATTTATTTTATAAGAAACTTCCAGGTTTTAAGTTATATTCCAAGCCTTGTAATTCTTAGTAAGATAAATATAATTAATATTTTTCAGCATATATTAGTCAGTTACTTCCAAGGAACATATATTATAAATTTAAAATACATTACGTTATCTTAATATATAATTCTGAGATATATTTAAACTTTATCCTTTGAGGTTTTCTCTATTTAATAATAGTATTTGAAGGATTATATTTATATTAATTAATACGTACTTTGAAGCACGTGGAAAAACAAATTTCTTTCCCAAACATTTTGAATAATGCCCCGCGAAATAGTTGCCTAAAAATACTTTGTTTTGCATTATTTACCAATAGAACTTTTTAGAAAGCCTGTCGAACTGAATGACATTCATTTCGATTTGAACGACATTCATTTCGATCTGAATGATATTTATTTCGAACAAACGATACTCATTTAATATGAGGTGTTATTAAAGATTGTAAAATTATAATGGAAAATGAATGCCAAAATTCTATACGTTTAATTTGTTTTAATGATTATAATTATTTACTTGAGCGCAGTTTAAAACATAATAATAAACTATATCATGTTTATAACATGATGGAAGCTAGTAATATTTCTAAAGATATGAATTTCGCGATATAATGACGCTGACATCATGCCTGTTTTTTAGCATTAATTTTTTCACAACTGAAGAAAGTTACAAATATTTTACTTCTAAAAATACTACATTAAAAAATAACATATATAACATTGTATAACATATATAACATTATTGTATAACATATATAACATCAAGTACAAATGAGAAAAATTCCTTTTAAATAGTAACATGAATCTTTTAAGTAATTTTTTTTTCATGATATACAATAAAAATTGTAAAATTAAGAAAGAAAAATCTTCGTAAAGTATATTATTATTAAGGAAAATGATTACAATACTTCATTGAAATAGATTTTACATCAAGGTTTTTTTCTGGGACCGATCAAATAAAAATTTAAAATGACTTAAAAAAATAATTTTTTATAGCCTGATTGACATTTATACCATTATTTAAAACAACTGAAAGTAATTTCCAATATTTACATTTAACATCCAATTTCTAAATTAAGTTCATTAAATGATAAACAAAGTCGTATTAAAAAATTTCTAACTGTTTAAAATCTTTTAACATAAATTACAAATAAACATTAAAATAACTATTATTTTCTTCTTAACACATAAATAATGTTTTTCTAATTATTGTTTTAAATCTAACAAACATATGTAAGTAAGGTAATGCGATTTATTTTGTTTCAAACTAAACATCAGCAAATAACTTAAATTACTACACATTTTAAAATTCATTCAAATGTGGACAGACATACATTTACTATACATATCATTTTAAGACAAGCATTATTGGAATCATATGGTTAGTATATTAATTTTAATAGAACTACTAACATACAGTCGAGCTTCTAAGAGAAAGCTTATTGTTTGGTATGCAACAAATAAGAAAAATGCTATCGATTCATCAATGCATCCCATGAATTTCAAATAACTTTCATGAATAAAGATATTTTCTTACTTTTCTTCAGGACAACACTTACTCATAAATCAAAATGGTTATTTAGATATCACGATAATTCTTTCACCCTGATAATCGATTTTAAAATTTGGTATCTTCCCATTACCATATAAAGATCGTTAAGAAACTTCGACTATGTTTTAAATACCCTTCATTTTCAAATAAAGTAATTCCTTTATTTCTGGGGTTTTTTTATTTTAATATTCATTCGAAGCTCAAAATCATAAAAAAAAAAAAAAAAAAAAAAAAAATCATATCATATATTCAGGAGAAAGTCAAAATTCTGAAGGTTAAAGTCAGAATATAATTTTTATGGGTGTGGATTTGAGATTAATGGTAATATTTATGCAAAATGGCGGGTGCCATATTTTTTTTTATTTCAATTAAGATTTAGTAGATTTAGTTTTGTCGAAAGAAAGAGAGAGGTTTTATGGAAAAAAAATTAATAATTATATATCAGAAAAAAAAGGAAATTATAATGGCTTGAAATTATGTAAAGAGCATTTTTTTATAGGATACATTTAAAAATAGATATTTTCTATCAAATATCCTACTAAAAGTTAGTATAATACTTCAAATTAAATAGCTATAAAAAATTTAAGATATTTAATGATCAACTGTTATATTTTTTGCTTGTGTATTCTAAACTGTGTATTTAAAAATGAAATATTTAGAACATTTTTTTCTTATTCCAAAAAACATCTAAATAAATATAATTTTAATACAATATCCATTAGTTTTCAGTGATACAACAGTTATTTTTATTAGTATAAAATTCAACTTAAATAGCTTTTATACATACAAATATTGAACCACAATTCATACTTTTCTTTTTTGCTTATGTCTCATGAATTCATTTTAGTATAAATACAATTTGATATTGAACTAAAACAGAAATCCATGAGTTAAAATTACATATTGCATAAGTTAAGGCAATCCTCAATGTAATTCATTTAATTCTTAGAACACAGTAATTTGATAAATTATCATGAAACATTCATTACTATTCATTCAAATTCACATCATTCATTTAGCATTGAATGCATTAACTACATGAAATAGATAAAATTCTAAATTAAAAGTATTAATTTTAAGTTATAATTTTTAATTATAAATGAAGAACAAACTCAATATCTTCAATCAAGACGAGAAGATATTATGTGACATTTTCATAAAATATTTTTATTTATAAATGAGCAAATTTCAGAAAACGAATTATTTATCATATTAGGACCGAAAATGCAATAAAATTGATCAATTATATATTTGCACATCACGAAAATTACCATGATATATGTTATTATTTTCTGTAAATTATTTTTAATAACATCATTATAAAATTAAAGAAAGCAATCTTGTTGATTTTAATTAAATTGTGCATAAAAATTCATATTAATAATTATAAATTGTTTGATAAAAGTAGTAGAATATGTATTAGTTTAAAAAATTGATGTCAATTAACTTAAGTTAATCTTAAATGTATACAGTAATTATTATTATCATCTTTTCGGAATTTGTTTAAATACTTCGTTTTAAAGTAGACGAAAGAATTCTTGATGATGCCAATTAAATTATGTATAAAAGAATATAATATTAATAATTATTATTAATATTGTATCATCTTAAAAATTCATAATAAAATTTAATATAAAAATGTTGTTTTCATGTGTTTTATATTTTTAATGCAAAATTATATTTATATCAACTGCTTTAGTCTCAAACTTTTTATGTTTTATCTTAGTTGGTAGAGATTTTTATACCATCGATCTTTTTTTATCCAACTGTTAGTCCTCTATTGGAAAAAAAAAAGATACAAAAAAAGACACCATTAATCAGAGGCTCAACCGCTCCTAATGAAAACTGACCGATGACAACTGCAGATGCATTAAATTAATCTTTAACAGGCGAGTCATTTGTTCATTCCCTCGCATTAACAAGGCATTTAACATTTTGGGTGGTCTGCATCAACGAGGATTCTACTTAATAGCTTGGGACATGTTCGTTTCTAGAAAGGTATCTCTAACCTCTTCAGCAAATAAAAAGACTGAATTGTTTTCAATTTTGAATAGCTTCATAAAATAGAAATAAGATTTCAGTAATCAGATACTTATTTACGGTATATTTTTTTATATTTGAAATAAGGAAATCAAATTAGAAATAATTAATGTGCTATGGAAATTTTTCAATTGTCTTAATCTTCAGTAATCTGCCATAAGAATGTATTATGATAATATTCCTGTGAATTATTTACTGAATTTTTTTTATTAAAAGAACATTAATACAGTCTGAGTAAAAACTTTAAGGCCAGTAGACATTTTTGAGAAAATGGAAACATTTAAACTGAGGAATTAAAATACCATTTGATTGATAATTATTGAGCTTAAATAAAAGTAAAAAAAGTAGAAAAATTAATTTTCAAATATTTTATTATTAGAAAATATTACAGAACACACAGATGAATATTTGAGCCTGAGTAAAAACTTTAAGGCCAGCATAGAAAATAACATATAAGAAAAAAATTACAAATTCTTAGAAGGTTGTGTAGGAGCCATTACTTCGAATTACTCCAAATATTCTTGTTTTCATGGATGAAACGAGTTTTTGACAAAGGGTGGGGTCGGTTTTATACCATTCATCTTCGATAGTAGATTTCAGCTCTGTTGTTGATGTAAAATGTCTCCCATTTGCATAAACTCTTCTTGCTAAGTCAGCCCACAGGTTCTCGATCGGGTTGAGGTCAGGTGATCTAGCTAGTCATTTCACAGTTTCAACATTGTTGACTTGGAACCAATTTTTTGTGCTGTTACTCGAATGGATCGGTGCATTGTCTTGCTGATATTTCCAATTTTCTCCAGCAAGACATTCAGCATTTGGCAAAAGATGATTTGTTAGGACATTTTGGTATCCTTGTGAATTCATTCTACCTGAAACGAATGCAACTGAGCCCCCACCATTGAAAGAAAAACAGCCCCAAGTCATGACAGACCCTCCACCTAATTGGCGCTTGGAAAATATTTCTTTTTCATTTCTTATATCATGTCAGTAGAAATTCCAGCCATCTGGTGCATCCAAATTCCATTTTTTTTCGTCAGAAAAAATAATTTCTATTCATTGGTTGTCCCAGGTCATGACTTTCTGGCCAAAGTTCAAACGCTCTATGTGTCTCTGCTGTAACTGAGGCTTAGTCAATTTTGCTGTATAAGTGTACCTTCCAGACCTTCTAATTGTGTTATAAATCGCTTTTTGACAAACTTTTAAACCTGTCGTCGGAATCAGTTTCCTGGCTGAGTACTTTCCAGTAGATGCAAGTTGGCAAACTCTTCCTTCATCACGCGAGGACAAAGCTTTAGGTCTTCCCCCAATATTCTTTTTACAATAATTGTCTTTCAATTTTAAAAAATTGTTGACTACAGTCTTTGATCTTCCTATCATTATCGCAATAGCACGACTACTGATTCCTATTGAAGACAAAGCTTCGATCTGTCCTCTTTCACGATCAGTTAACTTCTTGCCCTTCGCCATCTTCACAACGATCACCAATACTTCGAAGAAACGTATGAAAAATATGAAAATTGCAGCGTTGTCACAAGCTAGTAGTTGCAATGGTAATTACACGATTATATTATATTTATTTTTAAAAAAATGACTGGTGGCCTTAAAGTTTTTACTCAAGCAGAAATACTAACTTTGTAAATAACCACATGTTTCTCATAATTATGTATTTACAAATTATGTTTATAGCATTTATTTCTTATCAATGAACTTTAATAATTAATATTATTTGGATCCCTTTTATTTCATTTTACATTTTCTCAAAAATATTTACTGGCCTTAAAGTTTTTACTCAGGCTGTAAGTTAGGTAAAATGTCCTACATACTTTATTCTCATATATATCTTACTACAATTTTTTTTAAAATATTAAAAGTCCGATCTTTTATTAACAATCGTTTTCGTGAATCAGACACAATTTCAATTACACTATGTTTCTAAGCAGTTTGAAAAAATTCCTTCAGCAATGATCAAGAAGAAGAAGAATTTATTGGTATATTTAAATTTTAGTTTTTATATCAAATATTTTTAGCCTAGTATTTAAGTAAAATATTTAATAAATAAATAAATTTAATTCCAAAATTTTGTTTTACATACCTGAAATAACATAACATTTTGATCAAAGCTGGATGTGAAGTTTCTGTATTACCATTAAAGTGAAGATTTCCCAACTAATCTGCTGGTAGCAAGAACTCAATGACATAAATGCATCGAAGTAGGAAATAAGTTTTAAAATGCATTATTACAGTAACAGTATGTATACCTCTTAATGATAAGATGAAATTATTAAATTTTAATGCAGCCTAAACGATATTTTCATTCATTTAATTGATTCAATGTTGAGCATTTGAACTAATACCATTGACCTCCAGATCTGTACAAAGATAGTAGAAGGGATGGGGACTAGCATATTTAGAGATCGCAATCTTTGAAGAAAGAAATATGATGTTTTCTCTACTTCCTAAAGTACAACAGAATGTCTGTTTGATCTTCGGACTTATCAAGCTTTTTGTACGACACAGACCCGGATTGCTTCCGATTCGGTATTACTTGTTGGCTCCATTATTGAAACAAACTCCAGAATTCTGAAGCCCAGCGGACTATTTGCTGGGCTACTGCAATCGAAACTGTAATGGTTCCCTTAGTTAAAATACCATCGATTGATTTTAAGTATATTATAAAAAATATATGTGGCAAAATCGGAATTTCTATGTTTTCTTAAATTTAAAGCTAATTTCAAGTTTGCCCAAGCATAGTGTTGAAGCGATAATAAGATTTGGATTTACATCTCATCGCATACATTACAATCATTCATATATGCAGTACAGTTCCAGGGTAAGTAACATTGTATTTTTTTAAATTGACAGTTAATTTCAAATAAAGTGCAAAACTATAAATACGAAATCATTGGAAGCAATTTTCTTCTATCTATTCTTGTACTCAATTAAATTTAAACCAATATTTTCATAATTTTACATTGGACAGAAATGGCCAAAAAGCCTTTCCTGCCTCCATATTTATCATGTCCATCCATGCATAAATACAGAAGCATTTGGCTTGGCCTAACATTACAGCTTTGAGGCAGCCTTTTTATACTTGCCAATCAAAATGCAGCTCAGGACCTTTTTTTTTTATCTAGATAATAACCCTTAAAATAAAAAAGATTTAAAAATGACGTCGTTAATCAGAAACCCTGCCTCTCCTAATGAAAACTGACCGACGAAACAGCAGTTGCATTAAATTAATCTTAACAGGCGAGTCGTTTGTACATTTCCCCGCATTAGCAAGGCTTTTAACATTTTGGGTGGTCTGTATCAACGGGAATTGTGCTTAATAGCGTTTCTAGAAATGTGTCTGTAACCTCTTCAGTGTTAAAAAAAATAGATTTGTTTTCATTGCGCTTCATAAAATAGGAATAAGATTTTAGTATTCAGATGCATATTTATTTTTCTATGCTTAAAATAATGAAATAGAATTAAAGATAATAAATATGATAAAAGTTTTTCGATTTTTTTTTTTTTTTTTTTGTCAAATTCTGTAGCTTAGGACATAAACTTGTTTTGATAATATTGCGGACAATTATTTATTGAATAATTTTTATTTTAAAAATTTTTAATGGCTAAGAAAGATTTCTTACATACTTTTTAGAATCAATATAATATTATGAATTTTTATATGATACTTTTGAAAAAAAAAACTACATTACTGATCATTTAAAAATAAATACTTTTGTCAAGCACTCACAGTTTCAATTACAACTTGCTACAGCATAGTTTGAAAAAACACAGTATTGGTTTTGTCACTCTAAAGTAATTTTTTTTTTCATTTTAGGTTAACTAGACCGGGATCTAAAGTTTAACGTGGATTCTGAACTATTACAAATATCAATATCACGGCCAGGATTAGAACCTAAAGCTGGTGGTACCAAAACACACACACAAAATTTCATCAAAATCGGTCAAGTCGCTTAAGAGGAGTTCAGTGAGAAACACACGTACAGGAGAACTATATAAATATAAGGCGAATGATTCTTTATAATTGAAATTATTTTATTTTAATAGATTTTATTAAATATGGTATTTTTAGTTTCATTTTTTGAAACGAAAAGATGGAAATATTTTAACTGCCATTAAACATTTGCAATAGCTATGACTAGAGAACAATTGCAACTACAACGGCAGTTATGAATGCACAGGATTCATAAAGGGAAACCTGCTGAAACGTATCGCATTATAATGTAATTCACGCGACACTTGAAAAGTAGATACGTAGCAAATTCAGCTTCTCAACAGGCAATCCAAGTAGGAAACCAAACACGATGTCTATTAGACAACTATTGACCTTCTAAATATAGGGTTTAAATGAATAAAAAACAAATAACGATGATAAAAAAGTGATAAAAAAAACACACCTAAAGAAATAAGTACATATCATTCCTTTTTTATATTTATTTTATTACTACTGGTAAAATTGAAGGTTAATGAAAAGAGATAAATGCCCACTAGTTAAAGTGTTTAAATGTTTCTTACAAAACAAGTTCTTTGCAGTTATTTACCATTTTACCGTTCTCTCAAAAACATATACCAGTAAATTTCTTGAAAAATAAATGCTACGGATATTTTACAGTATTTAATCTCCAGACAAATTCATTTTATCATACATTTCTCTCTTCTAGATAATAAAGTAATATTTAGACACATTATCCAAAACACGGCATTTCATTTTATTTACAGCAAACTGTTTCGGGTAACTAAAATGTTATCACAGAAGACATTCTTAACTTTGTTCACATACACAAAGACCACTTTCGTGAATAAGAGAAGAAAACAAAAGAAGGGGAAAGGATAAAGATTGGAACAAAAGAAGTAAGAAGGGAGTGAAATAAGAACTTTTTTTGTCAAATCCCAGAAGACAGCACGAGACTTCTAACAGCAATCCAGAAATTATTCAAATGCATCTAATGGCGACGCAGAGCACGACAAAGTGGCCTGAAATTACATTTCCCATCGAAAAGTTCTTTGCATTGCTTCGAAGGAAGATTTATTTATATATATCCACACTTGCATTAAAGCCTCCATCATCTATCCAGTTTATCCGGAACTATTATGTGGCCGGATGCGATGCTTCAGCATGAGCTTCAGGATCGACAAATCAGGTGACACTTTAAAAGATTAACTTATGCTTGAGATGGTCAAAGTATTAGGATGGCGTGACACCGTTTTAAGTAAAAAGATTTTGAAGCTGCAAGAGAAAGGGTGCAGTATTCTTTATCTTTCTATTAAATCTTAAAAACGACGTTTCTTGACGTTAAAAGGATCAGTCAGTCTAGATTTTTCTGTGCGTAGATTTAATAGTTTCTTTGGAATTTATTAAAATATTATGGTAATTTTGCTCTATATTCTTCGGCATGAAAGTACATTAAATTATTTGAATATAATATCACTTTGACATTTGACTTGAGATCATCACCACAAAAACGTTAATATGTAACAATTTCAGCGTTACCCAAATAACATTCTGGGGAGGATTTCCTTTGCAAATACAATGTGCCTCCACCATTTCTGAACAAATTTCCCAACGGCCGTAATTTCTTTCACGGTCTTTCCATCATTTTCAAACCTAAACGACTGCGACATAATGGCCAATTGGCTAGAGTCCTGTCCTTCGGGTCCACTGTCCCAATTCATTAATATTCGAATACTAGCCATGACTTGGATGTTTATTAGTGTTTCGGAATCACTTTAAACTGTAGGTCCCGATCTGTTTAGCTGTCGTGTGCTCAAGATTTCCAAAGAACTACAAACTAAAGAACATTCTGGCTCACAAATTTATTGTTTTCCCCCCAACATAAATGTCGAAGTTCTCTATTCTGTTGAGTTTGTTGTTTTCGTCTGTCGTACCATACATGCTTTGTTCGAAAACATGTTGTTTGTAGCTACTTATCATTTAATTGTTTTTTCAAAAGCATATAATATAAATTCCTGGAAAAAAATTATGCGTTATCATTATTTTACAGTACTTAATCTTGAGACGAATTCATTATATAACACATTTTTCTCTTCCAGACAATAAGTAATATTGACACACATTATCTCAAACTTTGCATTTTATTTTATTTACTGCAAACTGTTTCAGGTAACTAAAATGTTAACACAGAAAGCGTTCTTAAATTTGTTCGCATACACAACCCTTTTGTGGATAAGAAAGGAAAAGGAAAGAAGGGGGAAAGAGGAAGATTTTAACAAAAGAAGTAAGCATGGAATGAAATAAGAACTTTTTTTGTCAAATCTCTGAAGATAGCAGGCGACTTCTAACAGCAAACCAAAAATTATGCAAATGCGTCTCCTGGCGACGCACAGGACGACAAAGTGGCACAATTACATTTCCCTCATTTCCCATCGAAAAGTTCTTCGTATTTCTAGGAAGCACAATTTATTTATATCTATCCATACTTGCATTGAAGCCGCCATCATCTATCCAGTTTATCCGGAACTATTATGTGGCCGGATGGGATGCTTCAACATAATCTTCAGGATCGACAAATCAGGTGGCACTTTAAAAGATTAACTTCTGCTCGAGATGGTCAAAGTATTAGGATGGCGTGTGTGTTTTCTTTTCAAATCTTAAAAGCGACGTTTCTTGATTTTAAAAGGATCAGTCAGTCTAGTGTTTTTTTTTGTGTGTGTTTTGTGTTTTTTCTATGTAAAGTATGATAATATATTGACTATAATGTCACTTTGACTGTAATCTTCAGATTTTTGTTATGAAAACGCCAAGCATGCAGCAAGTTCAACATTACCCAAGATATATTGCAGCGAGACTAGTTTTATTTTTCACCACCTAACAGTAGCCACTACCATATGTGAACGAATTACCCAAGGTTTGTATTTTCTTTTATAATTCCCAGTGTTCGTAAAGGAACATCTATTAAATGCATACATATTTTAACGTAAATGAATTAACACCAGAATGCCAAATACTTAGCAAATTCAGCTTCTAATCAATCACGTTTTGCTAATATGAAACTAAACGTAACGTCTATTAGGTCACTACTGACTTTCTAAGTATAACGTTTAAATCAATACAAATCAAGCGATGATTTAACATTAGTAATGAAAAAACATACATAAGGAGACAAGTAGATAAATTTCCTTGTTGATAGTTTTTTTATTAATGCTAGTCAAAGTTGAAGTCTAGTGATAAAGGCTCAATAGTTAAAATCTTTAAATGTTTCTTATAAAACACATTATTTGCTGTTACACACCATTTAAATGTTTTCTCAAAAGCATATATAAATTCATTGAAAAAAATATATGCTATGGCTATTTTACAGTACTTTAATCTTCAGACAAATTTATTTTATCACACATTTCTCTCTTCCAGACAATAAGCAAGATTTATGACATTATCCAGAACATTTTATTTACAGCAAACTGTTTCGAGATAACTAAAATGTTATCACGGAAAGCATTTTTAAATTTGTTCGCATACACAAAGAACGCTTTTGTGGATAAGAAAAGAAAACAAAAGAAGGAGTAAGATAAAGATTGGAACAAAAGAAGTAAGAAGGGAATGAAATAAAAAGAATGTGACATTTTTTTTGTCAAATCCCAGAAGACAGCACGCGCCTTCTAACAGGAAACCTGAAATTATGCAAATGCGTCTCCTGGAGACGCACAGCACGACAAAGTGGCCTGAAATTACATTTCCCATCGAAAAGTTATTCGCATTGCTTCGAAGGAAGATTTATTTATAACTATCCATACTTTTTAAAGCCGCCATCATCTATCCAGTTTATCCGGAACTATTATGTGGCCGGATACGATGCTTCAACATAAGCTTCAGAATCGACAAATCAGGTGGCACTTTAAAAGATTAACTTCTGCTCCAGATGGCCAAAGTATTAGGATGGCGTGACATCGTTTTAAGTCAAAAGATTTTAAAGCTGCAAGAGAAAGGGTGCAGTGTTCTTTCTTCTTTTTTTAAATCTTAAAAGGGTATCTCATTTTAAAAGGGTTGGTCAGTCTAGAATTTATTTTATGTGTGCGTGTGTTTATGTAATGGTTTCGTTGGTTATTAAATCAGTATGCTAATTTTGTTCTATATTCTTTGCCATGAAAGTATATTAATTTATTGGCTATAATGTCCCTTTTACCTTAAACTTTTGAATTTTTAATATGAAAACAGCAATCATGCACCAAGTTCAACATCACCCAAGATATATTGCAGGGAGGTTTTTTTCCCACACCTAACATGTCCCCAAACCATATTTGAACGAATTCTCCAAGGGTTGAGAATTCGTTCAAATATGGTTTGCCCAAGGGGTTTTTTACAATACCCAGTATTCATAAAGTGAGAACTACTCAAATGCCTACGTATTTTAAATTACTTCAATCGCAATTGAATGGCAGATACGTATCAAATTCAGCTTCGAAACAGGTTATACTTATCGGAAACCAAGACCATTAGACCATTACCGGCCATTAAAATATAACGTTTAAATGAATAAAAAACAAGTAGCATCAATGTTAAAAAACAAACATAAAGAAATAAGTACAAAAAATTCCTTCTTTATAGTTATTTTATTACTACTGCTCAAAATTGATGTCTAGTGAACAGACATAAACGCTCACTAGTTAAAGTCTTTAAGCCATTTTATAAAAGATGTTCTTTACCAATTTATTGTTTTCTCAAAAACATATATAAATTCCTTAAAAATAAGCTCTATGAATATATTACAATACTTAATCTCCAGACAAATTCATTTCATCAGACATTTCTTTCTTCCAGGCAATAAAATAATATTTATACACACTATCCAAAACATTTTATTTACAGTAAACTGTTTGGGGGAAACTAATATGCTATCACAGAAAGCGTTCTTAAACTTGTTCGCATGCACAAAGAACACTTTTGTAAATAAGAAAGGAAAAGAAAAGAAGGGGGAAAGATGAAGATTTTAACAACAGAAGTAAGCATGGAATGAAATAAGAACTTTTTTTGTCAAATCTCTGAAAACAGCTCGCGACTTCGAACAGCAAACCAAAAATTACGCAAATGCGTCTCCTGGCGATGCACAGGACGAAAAAGTGGCACAATTACATTTACATTTCCCTCATTTCACATCGAAAAGTTCTTCGCATTTCTTCAAAGCAAGATTTATTTGCATCTATCCACACTTGCATTAAAGCCTCCATCATCTATCAACATAAGCTTCAGAATCGACAAATCAGGTGGCACTATAAAAGATTAACTTCTGCTCCAAATCGCCAAAATATTAGGATGCCGTGACACCGTTTAAAATAAAAAAGATTTTAAAGCTGCATGAGAATGGATGCAGTGTTATTTTTCTTTCCTCTTTTAAATCTTAAAAGCGACGTTTCTTGATTTTAAAAGCATCAGTCATTCTAGAGGGTATTTTTGTGTTGATTTTTCGGTTTCTTTGGAATTTATTAAATCATTATGTTAGTTTTGCTCATTTGCTATCACAGAAAGCATTCTTAAATTTGTTCACATATGCAAAGAACACTTTTGTGGGTAAGAAAATAAAACAAAAGAAGGCAGAAAGATAAAGATTGAAACAAAAAAAGTAAGCAGGGAATGAAATAAGAACTTTTTTTTGGCAAATTCCAGATGACAGCAAGCAACTTCTAACAGCAAACCAGAAATTATGCAAATACTTCTCCAGGCGACGCATAGCACGACAAAGTGGCCAGAAATTACATTTCCCATCGAAAAGTTCTTCGCGTTTCATCGAAGCAAGATTTATTTATATATATCCACACTTGCATTAAAGCCTCCATCATCTATCCAGTTTATCCGGAACTATTATGTGGCCGGATGCGATGCTTCAACATAAGCTTCAGGATCGACAAATCAGATGGCACTTTAAAAGATTAACTTCTTTTCCAGATGGCTAAAGTATTAGGATGGCGTGACACCGTTTTAAGTTAAAAGATTTAAAAGCTGCAAGAGAAAGGGTGCAGTGTTTTTTTTTATTTCCTTTTTTTCTTTTAAATCTTAAAAGCGACGGTTCTTGATTTTAAAAGGATCAGTCAGTCTAGAGACTTTTTTTTGTTTGGAATTTATTAAATCATTACGGTAATTTTAATATTAATAATAATTTATAGTAATATTATTTTACTGAATATAATGTCCTTTTGACCTTTGACTTGAGATCATTCATCATCCAATCCGTCCAACGTAACCAATTTTTTAAATATTATTTAACTTAAATTTGTGCACTGCTCGATTTCTCGTCAGATAAATAAAATTATTGCTTTGTTTTTATGAACTCTTGTAAGAAGAAAATTAAAGATATTTTCGATTTCGTGGCACAATGATTGCTTCTTTGATTAGTGAAGAAATAGTTTTTGTTTTGAATCCGCTGATGGTATATATTTCAATTGTTCAAAAATGGAATCTCGGACTGTTGACTTTCAGAAGCGGAACACTGCGGAAAAAAAAATTTAGATTTTTAATTTTTTATTTCTTCTGAATCAAAAATTTGACATTGATTTCCTTCTACAAATATAAGTATTTAAATAAAAAAATGTAGGTATTGTAAACATATGTATTATATTTACTTATATACACAGATTTTGAAGAAAATGGGGGTAGTTTTCTTTTTTCTTTTAGATCTTAAGCGCGTTTTCTTGATTTTAAAAGGATCACTTATCTAGAGTTTTTGTTTTCAGAGATTTGAAGTTTTCTCTGGAATTTATTAAATCATTATGATAATTTTGCTCTATGTTATTCACCATGAAAATACATTAATATACTGAATATAATATCACTTTAGCCCTTGACATCAGATCATTCATAACAAAGAATTCAAATATTTGACAATTTCAACGTTACCCAAGTAACTTTGTGGAGGAGCTTTTTTGTTCTACCTACAATGTGCCACTACCATTTCTGAACGAATTACCAAAGGGGCGTATTTTCTTTCACGGTCTTTCTATCATTCTCATACCTAGTGGTCAAGTGGTGGAATTGTTTTCTCCCGCAACTAATATATGGCACAGCGCATTTTGAACGAATTTCAAACGGGTGGTATCTTATTTTATCATTAGCGGTCTGATCGCCAATTGGTTAAAATTCTGGTCTTTAGTAACACAGGTTTCAGGTTCGAATCCTGGCTGTGGCATGGTGTTTGTCTATGGGTTCGGAACCCATTTTAAACTGTAGGTCCCGGTCTATTTTGACCTCGTGTGCAAAAGATGACCACAAAGCTTCAAACCAAACCAAACCTAAACATCATTCTGGCTTACGAATTTATTATAATAAGTTCTCTATTCGGTTGAGTTTGTCATTTTTATTTGTCGTAACAGGTACGCTTTGTTCGAAACATGTTTTTTGTACTTACTTACCATTTTATTGTTTTCTCAAAAACATATATAAATTCCTTGAAAAAAATAAGTGCTATGGTTATTTTACAGTACATAAGTCTTGAAACAAATTCATTTTATCGCATAATTCTCTCTTCCAGACAATAAAGTAATATTTATACACATTATCCAAAACATTTTATTTACAGCAAACTGATTCAGGGAAACTAAAGTGTTATCACAGAAAGCATTCTTAAATTTGTTCGCATACCCAAAGAACACTTTTGTGGATAAGAAAAGAAAACAAAAGAAAGCGGAAAGATAAAGATTGGAACAAAAGAAGTAAACAGGGAATGTAATAAGAAGGAGATGAACTTTTTTTGTCAAATCCCAGAAGACAGCACGCGACTTCTAACAGAAAACCAGAAATTATGCAAATGCGTCTCCTGGCGGCGCAGAGCACGACAAAGTGGCCAGAAATTGCATTTCCCTCATTTCCCATCGAAAAGTTCTTCGCATTTCTTCAAAGGAAGATTTATTTATATCTATCCACACCTGCATTAAAGCCTCCATCATCTATCCAGTTTATCCGGAACTATTATGAGGCCGGATGCGATGCTTCAGCATAAGCTTCAGGTTCGACAAATCAGGTGGCACTTTAAAAGATTAACTTCTGCTCCAGATGGCCAAAGTATTAGGATGGCGTGACACCGTTTTAAGTTAAAAGATTTTGAGGCTGCAAGAGAAAGGGACAGTGTTATTTTTCTTTTTTTAAATTTTAAAAGCGACGGGCCTTGATTTTAAAAGGATCAGTCAGTCTAGAGGAATTTTTTGTGTACATTTAATGCTTTCTTTGGAATTTATTACTTCAATATGGTAATTTTGCTCTGTATTCTTCACCATTAAAATATATTAATGTATCGAATATAATGTCACTTTGACCTTAAACTTAAGAAATTTTATTATTAAAACAGTAAGCATGCATTACGTTCAACATTATAAAATATATATTGCAGGGAGTCACATTTTTTTTCCATACTTATCATGTGCCACCTCCATATCTGAAAGAATTCAGCTAGGGTTATATTTTCTTTTACAATACTAATTATGCATAACGGGACATATACCTAAAAGCATACATGTTTTAACGTAATTCAATCGACACTTGAACGGCAGATACGTAGCCAGTTCAGCTTCTAAATAGGTTATCCTAGTAGGAAACTAAACGCGATGTTTATTAGACCTCTACTGGATTTTTTAGTATAACGTTTAAATGAATAAAAAGCAAGTAACAATTAGCATCAGTGATAAAAAAACACACATAAATAGACGAGTACGAAAAGTTCATTGTTCTAAGTAATTTTAGTAATACTAGTCAAAATTGTTGTCAACTGGAAAGAGGTAAATACTCACTAGTTAAAGTCTTTAAATCTTTCTTATAAAACATGTTCTTTGTAGCTACTTACCATTTTATTGCTTTCTCAAAAACATATACAAATTCCTTGACAAATAAGTGCATTAGATATTTTACTGAAATCTTGAGACAAATTCATTTTATAACGCATTTATCTATTACAGACAATAAATTAGTATTTACACACATTATACAAAATACTGCATTTTATTTTATTTACAGCAAACTGGTTCGGAGTAATTAAAATGTTATCACAGAAAGCACTCTTAAATTTGTTCGCATACACAAAGAACACTTTTGTGGACAGTAAAAGGAAGCAAAAGCAGGGGAGAATATAACGATTGGAGCAAAAGAAGTAAGCAGGGAATGAAATAAGAATTTTTTTTTTTTTTGTCAAATTCCAGAAGACAGCACTCGACTTCTAACAGCAGACCAGAAATTATGCAAATGCGTCTCCTGACGACGCGGAGCACGGCAAAGTGGCCTGAAATTACATTTCCCTCATTTCCCATCGAAAAGTTCTTCGTATTTCTTGGAAACAAGATTTATTTATATCTATCTACACTTGCATTAAAGCCTCCATCATCTATCTAGTTTATCCAGAACTATTATGTGGCAGGATGCGATGCTTCAACATAAACTTCAGAATCGGCAAATCAGGTGGCACTTTAAAAGATTAACTTCTGCTCCAGATGGCCAAAGTATTAGGATGGCGTGACACCGTTTTAAGTAAAAATATTTTAAAGCTGCAAGAAAAAGCGTGCAATGTCCCTTCTCTTCTTTTTTAAAATCTTAAAAGCGACGTTTCTTGATTTTAAAAGGGTCAGGCAATCTAGAGTTTTTTTGGGTAGATTTAATAGTTTCTTTGCAATTTATTATATCATTAGGGTAATTTTGCTCTATATTCTTCACCATGAAAATATAGAGCAAAATACTGAATAAAATATCATTTTGAAATTTGATTTTAGATCATTCATTACAAAAACATAAATACGTAACAATTTTAATGTTACCCCAGGTAACTATGTTTTGAAGCTTTTTCTTTGCACCTATAATGTGCCACCACCATTTCTGAACTAATTTGTAAAGGGGCGTATTTTCTGTCCCAGTCCTTCCATCATTCTCAAACATAAGCAACTGCCACCTAGTGGCCAAGTAGTTAGCGCTCTGGAATTCGGTACCATGGGCTTCATGGGCGCATTTTTCTCTTCCAGACTATAAAATAATATTTACACACATTATTCAAAGCATTTTATTTACAGCAAACTGTTCCGGTTAAACTAAAACGTTATCACAGAAAGCATTTTTAAATTTGTTCGCATACACAAAGAACGCTTTTGTGGATAAGAAAAGAAAACAAAAGGAGGAGGAAAGATAAAGATCGGAAAAAAAAGTAAGCTGTGAATGAAATAAGAACTTTTTTTGTCAAATCCCAGAAGGCAGCACGCGACTTCTAACAGCAAACCAGAAATTATGCAAATGCGTCTCCTGGCGACGCGGAGCACCACAAAGTGGCCTGAAATTACATTTCCCATCGAAAAGTTCTTCCTATTTCTTGGGAGGAAGATTTATTTATATCCATCCACACTTGCATTAAAGCCTCCATCATCTATCCAGTTTATCCGCATCTATTATGTGGTCGGATGCGATGCTTTAGCATGAGCTTCAGAATCAACAAATCAGGTGGCATTTTAAAAGATTAACTTCTGCTCCGGATGGCTAAAGTATTAGGATGGCGTGACACCGTTTTAAGTAAAAAGATTTTAAAGCTGCAATAAAAGGGGGCAGTGTTTTTTTTTTTAAAATCTTAAAAGCGCCATTTCTTGTTTTTAAAAGGATTAGTCAGTGTAGATGTTGTTTTTTTGTGTAGATTTAATGGTTTCTTTGGAATTCATTAAATCATTATGGTAACTTTGGTCTATATTCTTCGACATGAGAGTATATTAATTTACCGAATATAAAGTCACTTTGACCTTTATCTTCATCTTGAAAGTATATTAATTTATTGAATATAATGTTACTTTGAAATTAGTCCTCAGAATTTTTATTATGAAAACAGCAAGCAGGCAGCAAGTTCAACATTACTCAAGATATATTGCAGGGAAGACTGAATTTTTTCCCACATATAACATGTGACTACACCCTATCTGAACGAATTCCCCAAGGGTAGTATCTTCGTTTACAATACCCCTTATTCATGAAGGGACATATAATCAAATGCATACCAATGTTAACATAAACTCAATCGACATTTGAATGGCATACGTAGGAATTTCAGCTTCTAAACAGGTTATCATAGTAGGAAACCAAATGCGATGTCTAATAGACCACTACTTAGACCACTACTGGCTTCCTAAGTATAACGTTTAAAGGAATAAAAAGCAAGTAACGATATAACATCAGTGATAAAAAAAACACACATAAAGAGACAAGTACATAAAGTTCCTTGTTTATAGATATATTATAATATGCTCAATATATTATAATATGCTCAATATATTATAATATGATCAATATATTATAATATGATCAATATATTATAATATGATCAATATATTATAATATGATCAATATATTATAATATGCTCAATATGAGATACATGCTCACTAGTTAAAGTCTTTAAATGTTTCCTCTAAAACATGTCCTTTGTAGTTATTTACCATTTCATTGTTTACTCAAACCCTTAGCTAAATTCCTTGAAACATAAGTGCTATGATTATTTTATACAACTTAAATCTTCGGACAAATTCATTTTATCACAAATTTCTCTCTTCAAGACAATAAATTAATACTTATACACATTATCCAAAACATTTTATTTACAGCAAAGTGTTTTGGAGAAACTAAAACGTTATCACAGAAAGCATTCTTAAATTTGTTCGCATACACAAAGAACACTTTTGTGGATAAGAAAAGAAAACAAAAGAAGGCGGAAAGATAAAGATTGAAACAAAAAAAGTAAGCAGGAAATGAAATAAGAACTTTTTTTTGTCAAATCCCAGAAGACAGCACGCGACTTCTAACAGCAAACCAGAAATTATGCAAATGCGTCTCCTGGCGACGCAGAGCACGACAAAGTGGCCTGAAATTACATTTCCCATCGAAAAGTTCTTCGCGTTTCTTCGAAGCAAGATTTATTTATATCTATCCACACCTGCATTAAAGCATCCATCATCTATCCAGTTTATCCGGAGCTATTATGTGGCAGGATGCGATGCTTCAACATAAACTTCAGAATCAACAAATCAGGAGGCACTTTAAAAGATTAACTTCTGCTCCAGATGGCCAAAGTATTTGGATGGCGTGACACCGTTTTAAGTAAAAAGATTTTAGAGCTCCAAGAGAAGAGGTGCAGGGTTCTTTTCTATTTTTTTCTAATTTCCTAAAAGTGACGTTTCTTGATTTTGAAAGGATCAGTCAGTCTAGACTTTCTTTTATGCGTGTAGATATAAGGGTTTCTTTAGAATTTATTAAATCATTATGGTAATTTTGCTCTATATTCTTTGATATGTAAGTATATTAATTTATTGAATATGTTGTCACCTTGGACTTTGACATGAGATCATTCATTACGAAAGCGTCAAATATGTAACAATTTCAACGTTACCCAAGTAACTTTGTAGGGAGTCTTCTTATTTGCGCCTGCAATGTGCCACCACTATTTTGGAACGAATTTGTCAAGGTACCTATTTTCTTTCACAATATTTTCATAATTCTCAAACCTAAAGAACTGCCACCTATTGGTCAAGTGCCTAGAGCTCTGGCCTTCGGTGCTGAATGCTTCAAATACGAATCCTGACGGTGGAATGGATGTTTGTTAGTTATTCGAAGTCTACTTTAAACTATAGGTCCCAGTCTTAACTAAACATGATCTCAGAGCTATAAACGAAACCAAACCAAACCTAAACAACATTCTTGCTTACGAATTTATTGTATCCCCCTCATCATAAACTTCAAAGTTCTCTACTCGGTTGAGTTTGTCGCTTTTCATACACGGCACGTTTTTTTGAAAGCATGTTTGAAAACTTGTTCTTTGTAGTTACTTACCATTGTATTATTTTCTCAAAAATTATATAAATTCCTTCAAAAGTAAGTGCTATGGTTATTTCACAGTACGTAAATCTTGAGACAAATTCATTTTATCACACATTTCTCTCTTCCAGACAATAAAGTAATATTTACACACATTAACCGAAACATTTTATTTACAGCAAACTGTTTCGGGGAAGCATTTTTTACGGAAAACATTCTAAATTTGTTCGCATACACAAAGAACACTTTTGTGGGTAAGAAAAGAAAACAAAAGAAGGGGGAAAGATAAAGATTGGAACAAAAGAAGTAAGAAGGGAGTGAAATAAGAACTTTTTTTGTCAAATCCCAGAAGACAGCACGCGACTTCTAACAACAGACCAGAAATTATGCAAATGAGCCTCCTGGCGACGCAGAGCACCACAAAGTGGCCTGAAATTACATTTCCCATCGAAAAGTTCTTCACGTTTCTTCGAAGCAAGATTTATTTATATCTATCCACACTTGCATTAAAGCCTCCATCGTCTATCCAGTTTATCCGGAACTATTATGTGGCCGGATGCGATGCTTCAACATAAGCTTCAGAATCGACAAATCAGGTGGCACTTTAAAAGATTAACTTCTGCTCCAGATGGCTAAAGTATTAGGATGGCGTGACACCGTTTTAAGTAAAAAAGATTTTAAAGCTGCAAGAAAAAGGGTGCGGTGTTCTTTTTTTCTTTCTTTTAAATCTTAAAAGCGACGGCTCATGATTTTAAAAGGATCAGTCACTCTAGAGGTTGTTTTGTGTGTATGTGTGTGTATAGATTTTATGTTTTGCTCTACATTCTTCGTCATGAAAGAATATCGAACAAAATGTATTAATTTATTAAATACAATACCCTTTTGAGATTTGACGTGAAATCATTCATTAGAAAAGCGTCAAATATGTAGCAATTTCCACGTTACCCAAGATATAATGAGGGAGTCTTTTTTTGCATCTACAATGTACCACTACCATTTTCTCCAAGGGTGGTATTTTCTTTCATCTTCTATCCAACATTCTCAAACCTAACCATCATTCTGCCTTACGAATTTATTGTAAATCGTCAAAATCTCTGTATGGTTCAGTTTATCGTGTTTCGGACCAGGCACGCTTTATTCAAAATTTCCCTACATATTCCGCCAGACCACTCCAGCTGTAAAACAATATTATTTTTTCAATTTAAATCACAAAATGTATAATGCCAATTTTTAAAAAATAAATTTATATCTAAAAATGAACTCATCAAATACATGATGTAGTAGATTTGTCGTATGTTTGGATCTGGGTGCGGTCATGTTGAGTCTGATTTTTAAAAAGTCAATTTTATTCATATGCGCCCAAACTCCACATTCACATACAATTACAGATAACTAATATTTAACTCATTTAAATCATCTAATTATATAGTGCATTCGTGGAAGGATCTCTCTGAACTCATAACTAACATCAGCGCCTTTTTTGCCGTACGTCCTGTTAGGCGATAGTCTTCATGCATCTGACGACTTCTTCTGTACTTCTGTTCACAAGGGCCACTTTTGCAGTGCGTAGAAGGAAACAGGATTGCGTAGGCGGAACCACGGTTACAATGATTGTTAATTTATAAGTGAATGTTGTTTTAATGCATTATGGATATAAACTTCCTTAGATCACCGAAGTTAAGCATCATTGGGCGCGGTCAGTACTTGGGTGGGTGACCACCTGGGAACACTGCGTGCCGTTGGCAAATTTGGGACCTGAATGGCCGAGTGTCTAGCGCTCTGGCGCTCGGTGCCACAGGTTTCGGGTTCGTATCCCGGCGGTGCCATGGATGTTTGTAGTGGTTCGGAATCCACTTTAAGCCGTAGGTCCCGGTCTTCTATGACTGTAAGAGCGTCACGGAGCAAAAGTCAGGCTTCTACCTACGGGTGCTCCATCACAACAGAAGCTGCTTCCTTCCCCTTCAATCATGAGTCCATATGGGCTCGTGGGCTTGGCCAGCCAAGTGGGATAAGAAACAACAAACAACAACAACAAACACTTCCTTAATGCAATAGTCTACTGATAATAATTTTAGAGCTACTAGAGGTAGAAAGTAATGGTTTTTAATATAATTTAAATGAGTAGATAGATTACATAAACAGTTTCTCAACTACGAACCATTAATTAGTTTGAATACAGATTATTAATGGAAACTAACTTTTATAAGCTAAGTTTTTTTTTTTTTTTTAAAAAAAATATTATTTATGATTTAAGGATTGTGGGAAAGTATTGATTCTTAAGCATTTCTTTATGTTCATTCTTGTTGATAATTTTTAAAACATTATTTACCTTAAATTTATAAACTGTTCGATTTTTTGTTAAACAAATGAAATTATTACTATGTTTGTATTTCTGAACTGTTGTAAGAAGAAAATGAATAATATTATTCAATTCGTGGCCTAATTATAATTCTTTAGTTTGAGAACAAAAGGTCTCGGTTTAGAATCCTCTGGTGGTGCTGGTTGCAGTTGTTTTCAGAAACGAGGTGACTATATTAAAAAAAAAATTACTTTTTGGAATTTTAAAAAATGAATTTAATTTATTCTAAAAACATATGTATTTATATAAAATATTGTAGGTATTGCAAACAAATAAATTATATTTACTTATATAAACATGTATTTATAATACTAATATTTCGGTTCAATTCGCTTTGTAAAAGGAAGATCGATAATAATATCTCGTTTTTAAAATCATTATAAAACAGAATGCTTTAAAAATAACTTATGAATGTCCATTATTGTTCCTAATTGTTAAATCATTATTCAGCTTAAATTTGTATAACATAATAGAATGTATAATAGAATTGATTTAAATTTAATTTGATAGTAAACAGAGTTTATGCGTAAACACATTTATTCAGATACACTCGTCGAAAAGATGATCAGTTTTTCTCGTCTTTCGAATAAAAAAATAATTTTATTTATGAATCTGTAGGTCTCTGCCCAACATAGGATAAGGTGTCATAAATGATGATGATTATTATTATTTCATTTCTGATTCTTGCCCATGATTTAGTAAATAATAATGTATTGTCTATTTCGGTGATAATTTATACCCATATATATAGAGAGAAAGATAGATAATATATACATGCACATCAATCAGATGATACGTATCATTTATATACACACATATATATAAAAATTTATATATTTCAGAAATTCAGTGTAATTTGAACTAAATGAAATTTGACATGTAGCTGTGTATTGTGCACATTATAGAAACATATATATATTTCTAATAAAAAAGCTTCGGAAACCTAGTTCCACACATTATTATTTAGTTATTTAAAACGAATGCCTATTACATGAAACAATATTGAACTTATTTCATCTCAAACGTATAGTACCAATTATTTTATAATATCAAACTTTCTTACCATTTGAAATTTTCAGCTATTACAACAAAAGCATTCACTTTTCACACTGGTTTACTCGTCTAATAAAATTCCAGTTTTCAAAAAAAAAAAAAAAAATTCATACGAACCCCAACTTTAAATCATGAACAAAAGGAAAAATATTACCCAGAAAAATTATATGTACAGGAATAGTTTTTTTGGAAAAAAAAATATATAAAAAAAAGTTCATGGAAAATAACCTTGGAAACATTGCTTTGTGTAATACATTACATCAATGTGAAAGGACTCGAAGCAGTGCAATTTGAAATAAGTGAAATTTCAGTGAAACAGGCTAGAGTCGGAAAAAAAGTGTGAAAAAATGAAGAAGGTTCACCCTACCTTATACTTTTGCCCCTTTTTACGCCCTGCACATTGGGAGTGCGCGTCCCATTAAGCAATTTCACACGCAAGCACCATGCTCCGAGATCATAAAAGAAAAAGAAGAGCCAGGCATAAAAATCGACCGTTGTATCAATTCTTCCAGGGTTAGCACTTTTATGACTAGTCCTCATTCCGGGGTTGAGGGTAGGGGTGGTAGAGGACTACCATTCTTCGGACGGTGGATAAGCGGAGTTATCAAAAAGATGAGGATGACCCACTTCACCCAACTGCAAAGAAGCATCAGTGGTGCAAGTCGAAAGTCAAGTGTGAAAATGTTGCCAAAGCATATACGGAACAATAGGCTGTGAGAAAAGGATAGTGTTAAGTGTTTATTCAAGTAAAATTCTTTGTGTTGTAGTTGTGTATACATAATAACATTTTCAGAACAAAAGACAAAATTTCGTATTTGAGTTTGAGTGGTATTGCATACAAACTATTGAGTAAATGAGTAAGTGAGTAGTTTTTGTCAATGAAAATCATTGTTTTGGAAATATAAAACTTTAATCGATGGAACTGTGAGAGTACGTCGTGTCAAATAATAGACACAACATAGTTTAGTAAGAGAAGAACATAACAGACAAGTTGAAAAAGAACATAAGATGTGTTGTAGCTATGCATACAAAATAAAATCTTCAGAAACAGATACAAAATTCCATATTAGAGTTTGAGTGGTTTTACATGCAAACTATTGTGCAAATGAGTATGTGAGTAGCTCTTGTCCATTAAAATCACTGTTTCGGAAAAATAAAAAAAAAATTTAATCGATGGAACTGTTAGAGTCTTTCGTGTCCCAGCATAGGGTAGTAAAAGAAGGATATAAGAGATAAGTTGAAAAATAACATGAGATGTGGTGTAGCTATGCATACAAAATAAAATCTTCAGAACAAGAGACAAAATTCCATGTTTGAGTTTGAGTGGCATTGCACGCAAACTATAATGCAAATGAGTAGGTGAACAGTTCTTGTCAGTGAAAATCACTATTTTATCAATATAAAATATTTTAATCAATGGAAATGTGAGAATTTTACTTGTCAAATAATAAACACAATATATGGTAGTAAGAGAAGAACATAAGAGACAAGTTGAAAGAGAACATACGATAGTTGTAAAGAAGTAGTAGTAAGAGAGCACAAGAGAACGTAGAGTAGTACAGTAGTAACAACAGTACAAGAGAGAACGCAAGAGTACAGTAGTAAGAGAACACAAGAGTAGTCGAAACAACACTGGTGATTTTCACTTTTACCACTCAAATGCAAGACATTAATCCCTAAAATTCCTACCTGGTGAGAGAGCTCTAAAGTAATATCCTAAACTGGCTCATCCAATACTTCTCTAATTGTTTGTATCGTATAGCATACTTTACCATGCACTTGGCAATGGCAACGGACATCTCTTCAATACAGATAATAGGTATTACGGAGTACCTATGCGGAGAAAATTGCAAATAATAGGTGTGATATGCAATAGTAAAGCCCTGCCCTGTTATTACCCTGCCCAATTACATGTATTATTTAACATTTAAATTTACTTGCCCTATTAAGTAATAAATCTAAGGTACTTCAGATCAAACGTCTGGCATTAAGAAAAAAAAATCAATTATATTATTTTCCCCAGATGTTCAGTTTCCAGCATATAAGAAACGCTTAAGCTTACTTTTTTGTAACTATTTAAACAAAAAAACCCCATAAAAACAGAATGTGATTAGATTTCGAATGCAAAATAATTATGAATAGAATGACTTATTAAAATAATTCTACTCTAAATACCATTTTTACATTATTTTTTGTCAAAAATCTAAGAATTTCTTCTTTCTATCTAGGAAATCTATATTATATCAGTATCTGAAGATCATTGAAATAAATTCTTTGTAGCATACATATATGTTTATAAATATAACTCACTGTTTATTCAAATATGTTTTCGAAGACAAAGTTGGCTTAATTGTCGAAAGAAAAAAGATTTATTTTCTTACAGTGACAGAAATTGGATTCAATGAAGGATTTTAAAAACTTTTGATCCCTTTTTGTTAACCTGAACTGCTTTTCTTTAATAAAATAAAAAATCCCTCATTTCAGAACAATATTTTTGATTACTTAAAATCTAAATTTTATGTTGCATTAGAAACAAATAACAAAACCATATGATTCACTAATGAATCTGCATGTCCTATACATAAATAATATACACTATAATGAACAGGAGGTTTCTAATTTTATTATTGACAATTTGTTTCTGTGAATAATGCTGTTTATCTTAATAGAAATTATTGATAGTAACCAATTTATTGTATTTATTGGAAATTATATAACTAATCCATTATAATTTTTGCTAAAAACGTAAAAGAGATGCTAGATTTAGTAAAAAAAAAGGAATATGCATATAATTTTTTTTTCTTAGTCAAATAGGAATCTATTCGGATTACTGAGGTAAGATTTATAAGGAAATATCTTTTATTTTAATGTCAGACACATTTTTGATTCAAGTAATTCGAGTTCAATCCCTAGTATTTAAACCATTTCAGAAGTTTGATATCAGTAATGCTTTGGTTATTAAAAAGACATTGTTTCAAATATTTTCAAATTCTGATTTAGTAAAGGTTGCCTATGTTTATTGGCTTAGATACAGTGAAACATTCAAATTCAATCAATTTTACAAAATAAATAATGAGAAATTGTATTTAAAAAGTGCCTTGTATATTTATATACTTAATGCTGTCAAGTTCTGCAATAAAAGCAATATTGTGAAGTACAGAAATCTATCAATTATATGCAAGGAAATATAATTACACATACTTGATCTTTATACTGCAAAACAAAAGATTATAAACTAAACACTTAAACTTTGGAAATAAGGTAACATTTATGCACTGCGATTTTAAGCCCTAGTAGTTAAACCATTTCAGACGTTTGAGATTAGTAAGGCTTTGGTTATTACAAAGACATCGTTGCAAATATTCCAAAATTCTGATTCACAGCATTGTGTCCTTTGATTAAAATTCCATGGGTTTAACAACAATTTTGAAAGAATCCCTCACCAAAGGATCTGAAGTAGATCAGAAATTCTACATCCCTCCATTTCTATTTGGTTTTTATTTCCCTTCCTTTCTTCTTTTTCAGGTTTTGAATAGTTCTTTGGAAAGACTCACAAAAACCAATTAGCTTACTCTGTTGTACGTCTTTACTTTATTCTGATTTTCAAACAAAAATATTTCCTAGGGCTATTTGTATGTTTTCCCTGTCTGTTGAGTTGAGAAGCCACATATATTTTGGATTTTTTTCTATTCTGCAACTGGCTTATGTAAACATCAAATGTTTTTATTGTTGGATGTTCCGTCTGCTGTTTTCATTTATCGAGATAGTATGAGTTGGAACTTTAGATACTAATTTGTCACATTTTCATTTAAAAATTGCTAATAAATATGAAAAAATAAATTATTATGAAAACAAAATGCATTACAGCAGATTAATATGAAACAAATTTATTGATTTGCTGATTAGGAATGATAATTTTTAACGGTTTAAAAAAAAACTTGATTTAGAGGGGAAAAAAAATTCTGAAACCAAAACAGCTTTAAGACCAATGATATTTATTTATTTACTCATTATTATTAATTTTGTCGAGCAATATTAATGCTTAGAACACAAAAATGTCATCATTTTAATGTAAGTTTGTTTCGAAATGTAATTGAGAATTGTCTTTTGAATAATATCAGTTGAATTATGAAGTTTAGGGGATCACTCATCTTCTTTCCATATTAATTATATTTTATTTTAATTTTTTTTATTCGCAATACTGGGCGTTTGGACTTTTCGATATTAGTATGGCATTCAGTGTTACCCTTAATGCACCACAAAGGGACTTGACTCTTTGCACCCACGTTTTTCTATCAAAATTTTGAGCGAAACCAAAAATGAAACACACTAAATCAATAGCATTCGCTAGTACTGTGGTATATTGTCTTCAAATATATCATATTCGAATGTCTCAGTTGTAAAATCTGAAAATACTTCAGCCAATCTGTTTAATTGTCGATGTCAGAAATTTTGTAAAAATTATTCATTTTACAAAGCAGTGGCTATAGCACTCCCAATTACTGTTAACTCAATGATAACTAGAAAACAACGTAACAGTGTCAAGTATTATAAGACTACATGTAAAAAATGAAATAATTTTCGCTAGAGCTGCTATAATGAATTGTTTAGAAGTAAAATATATTTGTATTATTTTAATATTAATATTTATATGGTTATACTAACTAAAATTTATCTTTTATTATAGGTATAAATAAAATCGTGAAAGTAGAACATATTTATACTATACTATACAACATAGTTATACTATAATATACAACATAGTTACATGAAATTGATTAAAAAATTCTTAAGCAATCCAGAAGTGTTTATAACTTCCTTCTTCTTACAAAATTTTAAATGGTTATTACTTTTTCAAGAAGCAAATTTTATATAAAAAGTATGACATTAATCAAAAATTATTTTTAATATAAACAAAAAATATTCTCTGTAGTGTAATATTTTTCATTTAAAAATAAAATTAATAACATGAAATATTTTACTGAGTTACAAAATTACTTGTGCATTCTTCATCAACAATGTTTTATTTTATTAAAAAAAATGAGAATTAATTTATTGATGGTATTTCTACTAATGTTATTTTTAAGAGCTTTATTGTTAATCATCTGATTATAAAAAAAAAATCATTTCCACTAGATATTGTCCGAAAGTTCGATGTAAAAACTAAAATAAATAAACAAAAAGATTCTCTTAAAAAAAAGTATTAAAAGTCGAAATTATATAGTTTTTGAACTGTGAGTAAAAGGATTATAAACAGAATTAAAAAAAGATATTTAATAGGATTATAAAAGGAACTTAATACCATTTAATGGATTAGAAAAAGTGTAACGTATATTTTGATTTGAAAATCGTACCATTCAATTTAAGTAATTGCGTTTATTAAATTTATCGTATTTTTTTGAAACATTTAATTTCAAATAAAACTGAAATAAAGTTATAAAAAGTATAAGAAAAATTCATAAAAAAATAACATGTTTTTTCTACTTATTTGACTCAGGAATGTGTATTATATGTGTAATGTGAATTATATATGTATATATATATAAATATCAAAATCTGTAGAATAATCTTAACTAATAATGAAAACTTCACCTACATAACCTACATACTAATCTGAAATTAGGTTTGAATGTTAAGCAAACTTGAGAAGTACAACATATAAAACTGTTAAGGATACATTAAAAATTATTTGTACTCCCTATAAATTAATAAGGAATGTATCCTTAAATAAATGTTATGCAAATAATTCTTTAAAAAATTATGTATTGGATGCTTTTAGAAATCTATAATTTAAAACTCTTTTGTAAAAACCGGAAACTAAAGTAGAAAATGCTTCATTTTATGATCTAGAATTATAAGTCGTTAGTCTTATTTTTTTTTAAAAAAAAACAGCATAAATATCATAACAATATCATTATCATGCCATCTGTAAGTCAGAAGTCTTATAATTCAATTTGAGAATGTTATCATATTTAAATTATTATTTTGTTTTTTTATTTATTTTTAGATTTTCCTAAATATAGTTCGATGAATAAAGTTTATTTATTTCTGGAATACAGTTTATTCAATTCCTTCTATTAACTCACACTCTCCCTATGTATATCTTGTTAAAATTTTCAATCTTTCATAAAATACTTTTTATTCATCCACTCAAGTTTAAATACATTTTTTGAGCTTGTAGTGGATGACACTTGATGCTGTTAATACAGTTTTATCAAATATTAATTTATTAATTAAATTTAATTAATTAATTTTAGTTTTTTTTTATTATTTGCATATATCTACCAATAGATGGGTCCAGATAAACTTAAAAAAAAGGAACGAAAATTATTTATAAAGGACTTTCTGCAATATAGTGAAAAAAATGTAGGAATTGACTTTAAAATTTTTTTTTATATTATTTGTTTCTTTGAAAGCCATTAGCCATTTTTCATTAAGTAACTGCTACCCATAGTGGTGATTTATTTATCGTTATAAATTAGTAGATTAAACAGTAATAATATATTTATCCTTATAAAATAATGTTAAACAGTGTTAATATATTCATCCTTATAAAATAGTAGATTAAACGCATTTTTATACCTTTATTATAGTATTAATAAAAACTATCATAAAGCAAGAGGATTATCTATCTATATGTATTTCTTAACAATAAAACTTTAAAGACCGGTTCTTTTTTCCTTGAATTTATTATTTTCCTCTAATTCATTGAAAAGTTACCGAAAAAATTATAATTACTTAATTTAAAAATAAATTATATTTATTGCCACAAGAGGGCGCCAGACAATTATTATTGTAATGAGTTATTGTGAATGAGGAATTTTACACTTGGCGCCATTTTGATACTTCGCTTCTGGCGTCCTAATTACTTGAGTCTTTTTTTTTTTGTTTTTGTTTTTTTGTCGTTTTTTTGTTTTTTTTGTTTTGAAGCGTTCATAGATGTTTTGTACTCATGCAACAGAATAAGTTGATAAGTTTTATTTTATTCCTTTTAAATGCATTTTTTTCATATGCATCTGCCGAATTTTATATAAATGCTTGCTGCAATTCGTAACTTTTATCAACTCATTTCTTAGATCTAAAAAGAGTTAACATTTACAATTTTCTAGTATTCTATTTTTTTACGTTTATGTCGACTAAAAATCTTTCATTTTCTATAGTCGAGCAATGTCAGTTTCTGCCCATTAGTAACATTAAAATAAATTCAAATGAACTTGAATAACATTATACGCTTTTGCATGTATTTTAGTTATTTGGAATGAAATTGGTTCGTTCAATTTTGTTCTGAATACAGAAATTCAATATTTAGAGTTGAATTGAAATAGTTCATCATTTATTGCTTTAAAAAAAATCTGCTCTTCTTTATCTACATAAATTAGAGGCCAAAAATTTTAAAAAAGGCTGTATAAAGATTTGACTCTTTTGTATTAAATAGTTATTGAATTTCTTATTCTAGAAAAAAGTTTAAAGATAATCCTACGACAACAGGAAATAAGAACTATTCAAAATAAGAAATGCTTCTAAAAATTTTTAAATTAAAATAATACTATCTGAATGAAATTATATTTTTTAAAAGATTATTTTAATGCATAATTTTTTTATTGATTATTTCAGTTCTTGACATATTTTAAGAAATGTTTGTAACATTTGGATAGATGCTCTCTAAAAGTAGGCGTAAAAGAATATTAAATTAATAATGCAAAACTGTCTCAGTAAGATTTGATATGAGCTAGTGTAGTGTCTATGTATTATAGAGCTAGTGTAGTGTCTATGTATTATAGAGCTAATGTATTATTTTAATATTTTTAGAGAGCGTCTACACTATAGTACATTACAGTGCAGACGATGTCTAAAAAATTGAAAATATCAGACAGAAGTTCAGAATATCGGACAGAAGTTTATTAAACTAACACTACAAATCTATGTTATTGATGATATTCTGAGAAACGCTTAGTAGGATCTGATATATGTTAAAACTGAGGCGATAAATAAGGCATAGTCCAATGGTTATCAAGCTTTTTAAAGTCAGAGAGCATATGAAATCGGCCAAAAAATTGTAGGTGAATTACATACAAATTTCTGACGTATAAGCATGCGCTACTAACGCCTTATAGTTTTACATCTAGACAGTTACTTCCACAGACTACTACCTACAAACGGCGGGGTCTCAGAGACTACAATGGAAATTTTTTTCAACATCGAAAATCATATAAACGCTAGTGCTCCTCGTAGCGAACCTTGGAATATACAGCTCCTAGTTTTTCGGAAAACTTCTCTGGCACATTATCATTGTTTGGCGACTTTTTATTTCAAGAAGAAAAAAAAAACAATCAGAAATATTAGTTGTTTGTAAGGAAAGCTGTCCTTGAAAGAGAAAACTAATACGAAAAAGAATAAGTATAGTTATTTTTACATCTGGACACATATTTCTCTGGAATACCACATTGCGCAAACGGAAGTCTGCTAGAACGCACCAATGCGCCTTGTCGCACCCTTTGAGAATCAGTGGCGTAGACACTCAATAAAAGAAGAAAAATAGATGAAACAGAGATTCAGTAAACTGATACTCCAAGCAGAAGGTGTTCTTTGAAAGTAGTAGAAGTTTATTGAACTAACACATTAGATTTTTGTAATGATAATTATAATTTAAAAACAACTCAATAAGGTCTAATATGAATCGTAACTCAGGCGATAAATGCGGTGTAGATGCTATCTAGAGATTTTGGCGAATTTCCTATGTCGTACCATTAGGTTAAAACGGAAATATTAAGTAACTTCGATCACATTCATTGCATATTGAAATATCAGGAAAAATTGTAATGGGCATTTAAATAATTAATTTCATATTGAGTTGTAAATGTTATTAAATTAATTTTGGGATTCAAAGGCTATACGTTATGTATAAATCATGCATTTAAATTAATCGCTACTTCGCACAATTTATTTAAATACAACTATATTATGTTTTACAATTTGGGAGGAAATATCTAATTAAACTATGTGAATAACTAAATACTTAACCTTATCTAAGAATCTTACATAAAAAGAATTTAGAAATAGAACTAAGCAATTCTTCAAGTTGATATATAAGCATTGCTATCAATGTATCTAATTTGAGGGTAGCATCTTTCTTTGAGTACAATTTTTTTTAAATAAATTAATTTTTGTACAATTAGAATTTCTGAGAATAATACAAAAATCATTCTGCTATTATTGTGTATATCAAATCGATTTAAAGCGTATATCAAATAGATAATAATTTTTTAATGATTAAAATATCAGACAAATACATTTGTTGTGGTGCGTAACGTAGCAATCACGATTTTTTCATTTTGAGGAAATAAATATCTTTTATAGAAAAAACTTTTTAACTAAATAAAATTATAATTTTACTTATTTTTGAATTCATGATTCAAGAAATAGCTAAACCTGAAAAACACGTATAAACAAATCTTATTTAAGATTGCATGAAACAATAAAATACCTTTAAAATATGTTTACAATCGACAGAGCGTTATCGAATTACATATTTATTGCATTTGAGAAAACGCACAAATTGATAAATTGAATTCACGAATGATTCATGAAAATCAGATTAGTTTTTAAAAGATCAACTGATTTGAATTTTATGACTGTTCAATCATGGGTCAAAAAAAGATTATTAATGAAAATCCCAGATAGCAATCGCATGGGTTACGAACGGAAATCCTGATTCTGATTCGCATAGCCAAACAGCAGCGTTTATCATTTGTTAAGAAGAAACAATTCATATACTCCGAAAGGGAAGAGAAATTCCCACTTCCCCACCTCTTCACTCACCGGTGGGAAAATGTTTCCTTTATTCGCAATAGGCAGCGCGGCGGAAAATAGTTCCACAAATGAAGTGAACTCAACTCTCTAGTAAATCGTTACTTACATGAACTTCCGAATTGAATTTGGTGTTGAGGAGGGGGTCGGCACTGAAGTGAAGTGGGCAATGAATTGGAAAAGTGGGGACCTTATTCCTAAAGATATTTCGCTTATGGATGGATCGCTTAATAAATCATAAGCTCTGAAAGGTAGTCGATTTTAAACTCATGGACAAATGAGTGCTGTTAAAGTTTTAGAGTAACATTCATCGTCTGTTCTGATGGATTTTGCATTGTTTCAGTGTCCATTATGGGGAAATTACTTGAATATACGGATAGGGGCAGCTAGGGTCTGTGTTTGATAGAGAGTAATCAAAAATGCGAAGGAAACAATTGCATTCAATTGAATTGCATAGACGGTTATTGGAAAAAATTATTTTTCTTGAAAGTGTATTTGAATTTTCTTCTTTTTTTTCCCCTCTCTGTCATTTCCTGTCTGGAAATTTTCGGTGCTTAGGTAAAGTACTCATAAAAGTTACTTTATGTCTCGGGATTATTTAATTTATTCAAAAGGAAGTATGTGTTTTATGTTTATTGCTATAACGAAACCAAAGTTTTTGTTTATTTGTTTTAATAATTTATTTTTGAAATATTATATTTATTAAAATAAATGTTTAATAAATTATAAACATTATAAAATCTTTTAAAAAATATAAACTTTTTTCATTTTTTATATAATTTATCCTTAGATAAGTGATATTATTTTCTATTAAAGTTTTAGAATTTTAGGTTTAATAGAACTGTATATCGAAAAGGATTTCGTAGGAATTTGTCAATGAAATATCTGATTTATTTTTTATGAAATAAATTTTTCGCAAATTCTACATACGAGAATAAATTTCAACAGTATAATTAAATTGCACATCCTCAGAATTTTTTAATTTCAATTTCCGCTTAAATTATTTTTATGTTTAAGAAAAATTTAAAATGTAAAAAAGCATCAAAGTTTATAATAAATGTAAATCTGTGGTAGAGTTTCTTTATTTTTACAATTTATTTTTAAAAAGACTCCGAAAAAATATTTTTATTCATGAATGAAACATTTTGTAACATATTTATTCCAATGTGATAATTATGTATACAAAATAACTATTTTTTTTAATGTATACAAAATTATTAGCTTAAGTTAGCTATTGTAAGTATTATAAGTATTCATCACTATTATTTCTCAAGTTCAATAAATATACAATAAAAATTTTTCATTTTTATTTACAAATTTTTCCAATTTCGTATGGATTAAAAATAATTGCAAGACATTAAGAATTATTAATTTAATTAATTTAATTTATACCATCGAGTCATATTAGAAAGTAATTCTGTTGTAAAAATCTACCCATAAGATTTATTTTACTTATTACTACAGTTCAAGTATTTTCATTAAAATCAAATGTTTTTAATGAATTAGTATTAGAATGCTATAAATGAAATTGATAAATGACTAAAAAATATTTTATTTATTTAATATTATTAAATTGTTCAAGTTTACATAGATAATATAGATAATCATGTATTTTTATCAGACATATTTCTTATAGTTCTTAAATTTTGAAAGAAACTTTTGTTATTGTTACTATACAACTAAAATATAGTTATTAATTAATGTAAATATTTCATAACTTATTTTTATTTAGTATTTATTGAAAATAGAGTTATTATTATTAATAATAAATTATACATATACACAAAATATTATTCTAATTTCCAAAACAGAATTATAAATTGTTTTATCGAAATAAATAAAAAAATGCAAATAAACTCAATATAACATAATCTTTAAATTTGTAAAAAAAAGGATGTTATGTAAATTTGTGTTATACGAAATATATAAATAGTAGATGAAAATGGTACGAAAAATTTTAAAAGGAAAATAGAGTATATATTTGTAAAGCAGATAATAAATTTAAAGAAAATAGGTTTATTCAAATAATGATTGAAATCTCGCCTCTTTAAATTTCATCAGACATTGGGATACTAATAAAATCACAAATATAAATATTCAAAACACATCTAAAATGTTTCGGCATTAATATAAACTTGAAACTTTTTAAGTATGTAGCCATAAAGGAATACTTTTAACTGTAATAAATACTACACCGATAAGATGTTTTTAAAATTTTACAAATGTATACGAATGTAATAAAAAATATAAGTCATACAATATGAAACTTTCAACATGTCCTACGTTATATGAGAATTTTACAAGTTTTTTAATCTTACAGTACTGCTTTTTTTATAATGGAATTTCTTCTTGTTTTGAACTATTTGATAGAGAGCGAAACCATGTTATAGCAATGCTTATTATACGAAGCATTATTTTTTGTTCAATTTTTATAACATTTAATTTAAAGAGTAAACTATTTTCCCAATAAATTGTGATTTAAAAAAATTACATTTTTGAGACACTTAGGAATTTTTGAATAAATTAAACAACATTTAATTATATTAATACTTAGCTTCAGTAAATCTGTAGCTATACTAATATTTAGCTTCATACAACTGTAGCTATATAAGTGTTGAACTATATTATTGTTCTTATACTACTAGCCCGAATCAGAGCTGTAGGAATCAGTGTTCTGTGAAAGTTGCCTGTATTTCGATAATTTTGATATTTATTATAAAAGTATACTTATTGTTTATATAAGCTACAATTAAATAAAATTACACTTTTGCAGCTGCATGGAATTTGTTTCATAAATTAAAAAAACAGAAGAAAAAAAAATAAATAAATAAACATTCAGCAATAAGCATTCATAAACCATACTAACGTTTCGAAACTGTGTTGTAGGTTTTGGCTGTCAATATTTAAAGTTTCTTTTTTTTTTCAACAGTTTTTAGCAATGTTTAATTTATAAGGGTTTTTAACATAAATTGCAATCTAATAAAATTGCACAATTATGGTAATTTACAAATTGTTGCTAACTAAATAACTATTGTTGTTTCTTATCCCATTTGGTAAACATCTAGACTAAGCCCACGCACCCGTATGGACGTATGGTTGAACGGAAAAAGGGACAGCGTCTGTTGCGATGGGGCATCCGTAGGTAGAAGTCTGCCTTGGCTCCTCAGCGCTCTACAATCATATGACACTGGGACCTACGGCTTAAAGTATATTTCGAACCACTACAAACATCCATGGCACTGCCATCAAAAATATCTTCATTTATTGCATTAAAAAATTCTTCATTATTTAAAAAATAAAATTGTCGAATACATTTTTAAACTTAGTCATCATTGTTGTTTCTTATCCCATTTGGTAGACAGCAATACCTAGACCAAGTCAAAGAGCCCATGTGGTCTCTTATTTGACGGAAAGGGGGCAGCTACTGTTGTGATGGAGCGCCCGTAGGAAGAAGTCGGGCTTGGCTCAGTGACGTTGACTTCGTACGGGGTAGGGTTGTCAGCCCTAAACCCAACTCTCTGCAGTCATATTAGACTTGGACCTATGACTTAAAGTGGATTGTGAAGCACTGAAAACATTCATGGCACAGTCGGGACTTGTACCCGAAACCTGTGGCACCGAACATCAGAGCGATAGACATTCGGACATTCAGGCCTCACTAAATAATTATACCTAAATTCAAATATACCGTTAATAAACTAAATAACTATTTAGCGATGTCATTATACCAAATTCTATACCATGTGAACCAAAAAGAAATTATGCCATAGAAGTCTATACCGGTCGAGAATTACCTATATTTGAATAATTTTGTAACATAGCTTTAAAAATATATCTATTGTTCACGAATAAAAATGCTTTGTATGATAATTTGAAATGTGTTGTATAAATTAAATAAACTTTATCAATATTATTATTATATCTCCGGAAATTTTTCATCTCCTTTTTCAAAAAGGCATCATAAATAAATTAAATCTTAAACGAATTCTCGTTGCAGGACCATTGAATATTCTGATGCATGTGAAGTGAGATCATCTGCATGAAGAAAATAAAATGCGCATAAGAGCAAAGATAGTAAAAAAAAAAAATGAACTCTGAAAAGGAAAAGAAGTAATTGGTTTCCTAATGAAATTTATTTTCACTCGCTAAGGACCAAGTAATTGCATTATTTTTGTCCGAAGATAAAAAAAAAAAAAGACTAATTCCTTTAAGTTTCTTGCGTCCCTTTGGACTGCATCCAAGCATTTCAAGATGGTAATAAGATAAGTTTTATGTATTCTTACGCGAGTAAAACGACTGTTTTGTTACACACAATTGTTTTATCTTTTTTATATTCGTGTATTGAATTCAACCATTAATATTAATTCATATATTTGTTTGATTACTAACTCCTACTTGATTTTTTTTTGAGCAACACGAGTTATGATACTTATTTTAAGGAAATATAAAAATATTGCTGTTGGTTTTTGAATGCCGGGCGCATTGAGTTGAGGTCTGTCGCTCAACAATTAATATTAATTCATAAATGTTTTGGATTACTAACTCCTACTTGATTATTTTTTGAGCACCACGAGTTATGATACATATTTTAAGGAAATATAAAAATGTTGCTGTTGGTTTTCGAATGTAGAGCGCATTGTGTTCAGGTCAATCTTTGAACAATTCGTTGTTCAGAATTTAGCAATTAATATTAATTCATACATTTGTTATTACTAACTCCTACTTGATTTTTTTTTGCACCACGAGTTATGGTACTTATTTTAAGGAAATATTAAAATATTGCTGTTGGTTTTTGAATGCCGGGCGCATTGAGTTGAGGTCTGTCGCTCAACAATTAATATTAATTCATAAATTTTTGGATTACTAACTCCTACTTGATTGTTTTTTGAGCACCACGAGTTATGATACATATTTTAAGGAAATATAAAAATGTTGCTGTTGGTTTTCGAATGTAGAGCGCATTGTGTTCAGGTCAATCTTTGAACAATTCGTTGTTCAGAATTTAGCAATTAATATTAATTCATACATTTGTTATTACTAACTCCTACTTGATTTTTTTTTGCACCACGAGTTATGGTACTTATTTTAAGGAAATATAAAAATATTGCTGTTGGTTTTTGAATGCCGGGCGCATTGAGTTGAGGTCTGTCGCTCAACAATTAATATTAATTCATAAATTTTTTGGATTACTAACTCCTACTTGATTGTTTTTTGAGCACCACGAGTTATGATACATATTTTAAGGAAATATGAAAATGCTGCTGTTGGTTTTCGAATGTAGAGCGCATTGTGTTCAGGTCAATCTTTGAACAATTCGTTGTTCAGAATTCAGCAATTAATATTAATTCATACATTTGTTATTACTAACTCCTACTTGATTTTTTTTTGCACCACGAGTTATGGTACTTATTTTAAGAAAATATTTAAATATTGCTGTTGGTTTTTGAATGCCGGGCGCATTGAGTTGAGGTCAGTCGTTCAACAATTAATATTAATTCATACATTTTTTGGATTACTAACTCCTACTTGATTATTTTTTGAGCACCACGAGTTATAATACATATTTTAAGGAAATATAAAAATGTTGCTGTATGTTTTCGAATGCAGAGCGCATTGTGCTCAGGTCAATCTTTGAACAATTCATTGTTCAGAATTCAGCAATTAATATTAATTCATACATTTGTTTTGATTACTAACTCCTACTTGATTTTTTTAGCACCATGAGTTATGGTACTTATTTTAAGGAAATATTAAAATATTGCTGTTGGTTTTCGAATTACGCACATATTGAGCTGAGATAGTTGTGATTAGAAAAGCAGAAGTGTAACAGATTCAACTTTATTCAGGATGCGCATGGGAGGCTTGCTTTGAGGTATCCACATTTTTAACAAACTCTCGTAATTGTGGCTTACATGAATTATCCCCGTCTTTGGGATTGGTCTTCACCAATCCTAAAGAAAGGAAATTTCGTCTTTGTTTGACGAATTTCCCAACTTTGAAAACCGAAGCACTATCTTCCAGGCAGCTCACAAAGTAAATAATTCTTTCTAAAGTTGTGTTATTTTTTTTTAAAACTCCATTTCAATATTTTTTTGTTCAGCTTTGTTTAACATATGTGTAATACCAAATAAATACAGATGCATTACATTATATGATTTTTATGAGTTATACGTAATCCCTTTATTTAAAATTTAATCACTGTTTAAAAAAGGTGATGTTAATCTACTAATAGAAAAATACAGACAGAAAAACTCCAAACAGTTAAAAAACACAAATAATTCAATTAATCATTTTCCGTCTAAGGTTCCCATAAGAAAAAAAATAAAGAGTTCATCAACCTATAAGCTGCACATAATAATAGATACTGTTTTACATACCGTAGGGAGCCATGGAAATAAGGGAAGTTGGAATAAGTCCTAACAGCGAGGGCTTCCACGAAAGTTCAATAAGACACTGTTAGCTCACCTACCGCCAGAACATCCGGTAAGCTCCTTAAGCAATTGTTATTCGCAGGGAAATTGGGTTCCCCGCTGATTAATGTTTCCAATATGCATATGGAGGCGATAATCATTAAGGGCAGTCGGGAATGACGCGCAAAATGAGTTTCGATAATTTTATTGGAATCTGTGACATTCGGCGTTTGATATTTTGAAGAGATATTTGGGACCTTCACACTTTCAACATGATGTGATTGCTCTTTATTTTCACAAAGTCTGTACAGGGCGTAAAATGTGTTAGTGAGCAATTTTTTCATTACTAAATGAGTGATATGTGTTTCTTTAAAGTAAAGTTAAGCTGAAAAAATATAGATATTCATAGTTCATGAAAGTTCAACTAACAAATGGGGATAGTTTTTTAATGTCCAGTTAAACTGGTATATTTTTATTCATTTGTGAATCGGATGATCAATTCTTTAATTAAAGGTAAACTAGACACGGTGTCACAGGTTTTGGGTTAGATTACCGGCTGTGCCATGGATGTTTGTAGTTGTTCAGAATCCACTTAAACTATAGGTTCCGGACTAATGTGATGGTAGATTGGTTTGGTGTGTCGCTCTACGGTCATTTTGGGCACACGAGGGCTAAACAGACCGGGACCTATTATTTAAAGGTGATTCCGAATAATTAACAAACATCCATGCCACCTCCAGGATTCGAGCCTGAAGCCTATGGCACCAAATTCCAGAATATTAGCCACTTGGCCACCAGGCCGCCAATATGACTACGGATAGATGGGCATAGGGCTGACAACTCTACCCAGTAAAAAGAAAACATCTTCTGTCTCGAAATATGTTACCAGGCAGACGGCCATGTCCCGTCATGGGACTGTTGCGCCAATAAGGAAGAAGAAAAAGAAAGGTAAACTAGAAAGATTATGCATTTATGATTATTAATGGGCGTTTAACTGGTAATAATTCGTTATATAAAGTTGAGCCTGAAGGTCCATATTTATCTGCTTATTAAATCGATGTAAAAATGCGAATGAAGGCAGTTCTTTAATACATATTTAAATAAGAAATGTTGCATACATGTTTGTATTTAGAAGAGTATGATGTGCAAAACGGGTAGTTCTTAAATTTAAAGTTAACCTGAAAAATCATATACATCTGCTTATTTTATGAGAATGTAATAAACATATGTGGACAGTTCTTTAGTGCAACGTTAAACTGAATTTTTTATGTCTGCAAATTTATGCAGACGTGGAAAACAAATGAGAGCGGTTCATTGTTGCAGAGATAATCTAAAAGATTTGGATACGGGAGTAGTCCCAGGATTCTCGCGGACTGAAGCCACATCCCTGAAAAAGCTCGCACAATGGCAAATGACGTCTGGTAAGTGAAGTTTTGACTGAAAAGGCCGTTTTGGTAATTTTTTGTCAGTGAAGCGGTGATAAAGAATTAATTCCATATATATGTAGTAGTCAAATGCTTATACACATATATATATATATATATATGCGATGAATCTGCTATAGGAGGGCAACGATGAATCTGTTTTATGATGACTTGAATGATTTCATGTCAAAAGGCATGAACTACATCTGGTATGAATGACAATACGGACCAAATCTTCAGGTGACATTTCAGGGTGATGGAAATGACGTCCCGAAAAAAGCGCCCATAACCAGAAGTAAAGTCTTAAAAATATAAGTGTATATATAATTTTGGTAAAGGATTTTTTGTTGTTGTCTTTTCTTTTTGAAGGGATAAGAAATTTTTTTCTCTTTTTTGATTAAAAACTTTCTCCGATGTTACGTAATGACTTTTTATTTGTTTAAGTTATAGTGTTTAACAAAAAGGAATCATGTATAAAGAAATATCATTAAAAATATTATAATTAAAAAATAATTTAGGGAAATAAAATTCGATGTAAGTTGAAAGAAAAATTCGTGTATCCATTTTCATAGACTCGAACTAAAGTACATTTATGTCAAAGTAGATTTTACAGTAGACTGCATTTTAATATAGGTAATATATTGATTTAATATATAATATGTTTGTAATTATTTTGTTCTAGAATGTGTCTATTCTAATATATGTTTTTCAAAAAGTTATTATACTGATATGTTATTTTTAAGGAAAACAATACAAGTGCTTTTTAGTAATTAATCTTGGAAAAAAAATTTAAATTGCATAAAAAAGAAATATAAGAGATTTTAAAAAAAACTCGTTTGGAAATTAACATTGGTTAAGTAATAATAAATTAAAAATACTTAGATTCTTTTACTAAACTATAATAATAAAGAATAAAAAAGTAATTAATTTCTTTTGCCAAATGAATTTTGTCAAAAAATATAATAAATTAAAAAAAAAAAATTCTTTTACCAAAATAATTTTTTAAAAAGGAAGAGAGATAGTCTTTCATTAAAATAAATTTCGTAACATAATCAAATTTTCAAAAATAAAATGAGAAAATTCGAGTTAAAAAAATAAATTAAAGAAAAGTTTAAAAAAAAAAAAGAAATTCATATATGTTCAAAAACCCCAAGCTATTGAATAGCGATGAATCACTCCGATGTTGTCATCGGAAAAAGTTTTTAATCAGAAAAGAAAAAAAAATTTTCCCTCCAAAAAAAATTAAATCCTTCTACCAAGATATCCTTATCATTCAAAACTTCATCTATTAAGACGTTACTTCCGGTTGTGAGCTCTTTTTTTCATGACATCACTTCCGTTGCCCTGATACCTTTAGTTACTACTTAAGCATGCAATTATAAGACTAGGATTCTTTTTTAACCAAATTTATCCTGAGCTTATTGAATGCAAATTCTTGTTTGTTAATAGTTAATATAAAATTGTTTATTAAATAAACGAATCGATACATAGAAAATTCATTTAATTAAGACTTATTTCATTAAGAATGCATTATATAATAGTTTTTTATTTCCTTTAACATACCTGTAATAACTTGGTAATTAGAAACTTTGTCTTACATCAACGAAAATGCTCATGCCTGTACCCTGATATACACTCATGTCCATAAATTAAGGATAATGAAGTTCAGGCAAAGAAAGAGACAGAAGCAAAACAAATTTGACTTATTTGTAAAGTCTATTTATTAAACAAAAGGTAAAGAGCAAAAAAGATGCTATATGTTTGACATAATTAATGAAAATTGCGAGTTTTACTCTCTGGAGCAAATTTCAAAAAAGAACCTATTTACAAAAAACAGCATAACATGGTTAGTATGATCGTTAATATGGAGTATGTCTCCCGGACGATGCAATGCAGGCCTTACAATGCCTAGGCATGCTGAGTATCAAATTATCAATCTGATCTTCTGGAATATTACACTACTCATCAAGCAATACCCTCCGAAATTCCGGTTGATAGGTGGGAGGGGGTTGACGCGCTGCAATTCCTCGACCAAGCATATCCCACACATGCTCTATTGGATTCAAGTCCGGTGAATATGCTGGCCAATCTATACGGATGATATCCTCCAATTGAAGGCATTCGTCTACAATGTTTGCACGGTGCGGAAGGGCGTTGTCATCCATAAAAAGAAATTCAGCACCTATGCCGCCCCGAAACAAACGTATATGTTGTTCCAGAATGACCTCCCGATAGATGTGGCCTGTCATCGTTACACTCTGAACATGCAGGTCAGTTCTGGAACCAAGAATACTTCCTCCCCAAAAGAGCCATCCTGCACCACCGTAACGGTGTCGTCAATGGTGTACTCTTGGTGGTAACGGGTACCTGGCGCTCTCCATATGAAAGTCCGGCGAGAATCAGACTGCAAACTAAACCTGGATTCGTCGGAAAACATCACACAAGACCACTGTTGCGGTGTCTACAATGCATGCTCTCTACTCCGGGTTAATCGCAGGCGACAGTGAGTCGAGGTAAGTGGAACACATCTGAAAGGCCTACGAGCATATAGACCAATGTGCCCTAAGCGTCTGTACACGGTCTGCCTTGAAACTGTCGTACCGGTAGCTGAAGGGAGCTGAAGAGACAGGTCTGATGCTGTGCTCCGTCTGTTTCTTTTGGCAGTAACTGCTAAATAGCGGTCCTCATTCGGCGTTGTAACTCGGGGTGACCTGTGCTGTAAGATCTACTCACATTACCATCCTCTTGGAATCGTTTCCAAAGCCTGGAGATGACACTCTGGGCTATTCCAAGTTCCTCGGATACTTCCAGCTGGGTACGTCCACATTCCAGTCATCCGATAATTCTACCACGTAGAAAATCATCCAAATGCTTCCTTTGTGCCATAACTATGCGGTTATTGCACTGAAAGGCTTTTCAAGCGCTTGTGAACAATTTTACTTCTTTGCCACCATTCCTTATATACCCCTCTCTTACACTCTCGTCATTGTGACGTACTATCCGCTCCATCTGGTGGTTTCCTGTAATCTGCATATTCTTCGTCAAGATGTTTGTGATAATTCTACAGATGAAATTTTTATTTTAGAGTTCAATTTCTGTGTGATTCTGAATTATCCTTACTTTATGGACATGAGTGTATATATATTAAAATTATTATTGAATGCAAACTCTTGATTGTTAATAGTTAATAAAATTTGTATATAAAATAAAGGAATCGATACAAAAAAACTTCATTTAATTACGAATTATTTCATTAAATACGTATTATTTTATTGTTTTTAGATTTCATTTAACAGATCTGAAATAGCTTTGTAACTGGTGACTTTGTCTTAAATCAACGAAAATCATCATGCCTGTACCCTAATATGTGTACATTAAAAATTAAAATTGCCTAGCATCCTAGTATATAAATTGAATTCTAAGTGAGTGATTGAACTTACTTAGATATGCTTGCTATTGGTGTTCGTTTCAAATTGCAGAGGCTCCAGGTACAACTATGCTCCAAAATTGTATTCCCTTATCTTGTTTATTTTCCAGAATGTGAATAATTAAAGCACTCAGATTTTCTCACATTTGTGCGGCAGATTTGTTTTGCAAATTTCATTTATTGTGATACATATATATGCACTCAAAAGCCAAAACATTATGACCACCCCTACATTTTGCAATGAACTCGCCTGGATGACGTGGAAGGCACGTGATCAGGTAGAAGTGGTATTTAACTGGTATTAAGTGGTGGTATTAATCCATGCCAAGGCAGGTTATGCTGTGTTGAACGCCAAAGTGGGCCAACTCGTTATTGACAGGTGGTCATAATGTTTCGGCTCTTGAGTGTGTATGTATATATATATATATATATATATATCTGCATTTACAAGTATTCATGCTCAATTATTTTACTATAGATAAATCAAACGTTTAATGTGGAGGTTCTGTGTTTAGTAATTAAAGAGTGATTTATACATCCTTTTTACCTTACATGAAAAAAATCAATCACAAAAGTTTGCACTTGAAAGTTTAAATTTATATTCATCCATTAGTGGGCGTAATGACTAAGTGGCTAGTACTCTGACGCTCGTTATTACAGGTTTCGGGTTAGAATTCCGTCGGTGCCATGAAAGTCTGTAGTGGTTCGGAATCCACTTTAATATGATCTAATATCCACGAGGTTTAATATGATAGTAAAGCGTTGTGGGTGTAGCGTTAATCGCGTCCGTAGCGTATCTTCAAGCTCCTCTGCCCCTGTATAGTGCTAATTGAGTGACAGCGGTTCAGCCCTTGCTTATGGCATTAAAATTAACTGTCTCTGTATTGCTAGCTACATTAGAACGCCATATTCTTCCATTAAGGGTCTGAATGGCCTCGGGGATTGCGTATTTCATTTCCAAGCTAGGATAACTACAGTCGACAAGTGGTGTCAAACCGAAGGCTTTCATGACAGGGACAAACATTTCAGTTTAAAATAGCCGAAAAAAAATTCATTGCATGTGAACAAGTTGGCAAGAAGATGATAAATATGGCGTTCAAATTATCCCAGCACGTACATTTTTAGAATAAAGGGTTTTGCCTAAAAAAATAATAAATCAATTAAAAGATTATTATGTTATCTTGTAAGATATATATATATATATATATATATATGTATAAAGTATTATTTTTCTCTGTATTATTTAAAAAAATATCTTACTGTTGTCTGAATAATTGTACTTCTGATGCCTCCCGTGTTATTATCGGACAATAATCGATTGATGGGATTTTCCTGGGATTTGCTGCTTTATATCTTTCCTCTACTAAGCTACTTCTAGATGGAATCCTTCTCCATGTTCATCGGAAAGGGATACTATATTATATAAGAAAATGTTAAAAATAAAATTTAAGAAATGATACCTTAGGGGCGTATTGCTTCTCGATTCCCTAAATGAAAAAAATTAGGTTCTTCATAGTTTCAGGACATTTTATTTCTGATCAAAGTTTTCACTTATTTTTAATCAAGCTACTTTTTCAGTAGTGTTCAGTTGTTTTTTTTCTGTGAAATAAAAATCTTGAAGTAATTGCTTCACTTGATGTCCGACAAAATGTCTTTCTTTTATTGAAATTTTTTCAATATAACTAGAATTGACTGCTTGACGATTTTAATTGGCAAACCTATGAATTGCATGTAGACACTTTTTGTATATTTGGGTAATTTTTCACCTATATCATTGAAAAATATATGAAGAAACATTGTAACATTGAATGCAAGACTGACAGGTCGCCAAATTGTTTGAAAAATTGATGATCCGCAAATGTGGATGTTTCAATATAATCGTTAACTTAAAAGATATATTTCTATGTTTGCATTCATGTAAAAATAGATGATAAATTGATGTTTAGAGGGAGAAGATAGGTATAAAAGAGGTATTTACAAAAGCCGCAACAAATTTATAAATATTGGTAAATCTTTTATATTTATTTATTTTGTTTGTTTAAAGATTTTATGTCGCTGTTTCTTTTCTATTGAACTACAGTTCATAGCATCACCAAGAAAAGTAGCCAATCACTCAAGTGTTAGTTATAATGAGCAAGAATCATTTTTATTTCTGTCACTCTTATGGGGGGAAATTCATATTTTAAATAACCAAATCCTTTTCCTACTTTATTCATATTTTTTTAAAAATTGTTAATTTAATAAATTAAAGTTTTATGTGTCACTCGACAATGAGCTAACATGAATTATATGTGATTTCCTTTCAACGATGATACTATGCACCTTCTCCGCAATGATAAGTAAGAAATTTTACCCCTCGCAATGACAATTTTCAGAATAAGGTATACAGCTTTTTAAGTGCAAAGTGCAAGATAATTCAAACATGCTTTGGGTGTAAATGTTTAAATAAAAGTTGTCTATTCGCAAAATTTCAATTTACGAGGCTGCCAGATTTTATTTGGTGTCGTCTAATCTTTAGTACCTGTACCATCATAATTCAAAGCCCAAATAGAAAAGAAAGCCAAAGAGGATATTTAGTCGAGAGCAAATTACATTTAGCTAAAAATTTCTAAGTCTAACTTCTAAGTTCTTCTTAATAGTTTAAAAAAACTAAAAAACACGCTTTTAGAGTTAATCAAACAAAAAAGTGAAAAATAATTGTTAACGTAAGAATTAAATTACTGACGAGAAAATTAATGTCACTCTTCTAAAATCGTGGGGTGCTCGATATCAATCATTATATTTTTTCACTAGTTTCATTCCGAAATGCAGAGTTCGTTTAAAAATGTCATTCAAAGCACCCCACGCTTTTAGAAAAGTGACATTAATTTTCTCGTCAGTAATTTTGTTTCAAAACTAGTTTGTTAGTCTAATTAGTTTTGTTTCATCAGTAATTTTGTTTTTGTTCTCGTCAGTAATTTTTTTTGTTTTTTTTGTTTTTTACTTTTTTGTTTGATTAACTCTAAAAGCGTGTTTTTTAGTGTTTTTGAACTATAATATTTAAATGAGGTCCCGGTACGGAGGACTGGTTCTTACAATAATTTAATTGCGAGTAAAACAAAGGCTAAATCCGAATATGTCGAGCCAGCCAGGATTCGAACAGGGAATCTCCTAATCCGTAGTCAGGCGCGTTATCTGCTGTCTCACGTAGGTTTTAATGTCTGAAAGATGTCTGTAAAGTTTCTTTGCGGCTTAAATAGTGTGTATGAGGAGAAACAGATCTCCAGGGGAAAAAATGAGGCTCCGATCAAAATGACTTTTCAAAGGCTGTGTGTTTTAATCACTAATCCTGGCGATCCTAATCATGATGAGATAATAAACTTATAAAAATATTTTATTGTCGTCGGTTCTTGATAAGTCTACAACGTTTAAATTAAATCGGATCGCTTAAAGTAGGGCAAAATCGTGCCCAAAGAGTCAGTTACAAACATACATACAGGTGAAACTAATAAAAGCGTATTAAAAATCAGATCTTTCAAACTAAGGTCTGCAGCACTTTTTTTTTGAAAGCATATGACCCCGCGAAAATAAATGGAACGTAATGGAACAGTATGATTATCCTATTTGGATTTTGTAAAGTAAAATATACGAAGCAAACGATTAATTTTCCAGTGAAGAAATTTGTTTCTCACCAGTCTAATTAATCCTGATAAAATATTCCAGATGTTAAGAACTTGCTGTTAAAACAAATAAATGAGAATTAAACACAAAATTTTTCTTTTGTTTATGAATAATCTAAATCATTAATTTACTAGAATATTCTAAATCTTCTGGTTGTTTTAAAACTATTTCTAATTTATTTTTATTTTTTGTATCTAGCACTAATCCAGCTCTCCTATTGTCTTTCCATTAATGATAGCATTTCTTTCCATGAAAATATTTACTACCCTCACATTTATTCGCTGATTTCAATACATTTATTATGATGATTAATGATTCCAAAATATTATGAAATGTTCTTGCTTTACATACGAGAGTAAAAGATTAGTTTTTATGATTTACTTATTTCATTTGCTAGGAATATCAGAATTCAAATATTTCTTCTATCGTTATTCATAAATTTTTGAACATCATTACTTAAAATATTATGAATATTACTCTCAGAATTCCACTTTTCTCCGATTCTAAATATTTTTGATAAATTACTTCGGAGACTTTATTTATACTTCATTCATTATTTTACTTTTAATTTTCAGAAACATGATTTCTTTGAAAATGTTCTAAAATACTATCTATGCTATCATTCATTAAAAAAGTACTTCAATAAAACATATACATTAATAAGAAATGCAAGAACGTTTTACTGAAAAGTAAAAATGCTTAATGATATATTGAACATGTAGGTGAATAGTTGGAAATTGTGCTACAAAAAAGACTTTTTTTCCAAGATCCCCTAAATTAAAGATTTAGTAAAATATAAAAGTGTTGGAAAAATCGAAAATCACTAGAAATTATTACAAAATAGACCGATTCGTTCACCTATATATGTAGATTCAGCTTCCCTTTAATAGCCATAACAGTTAATTTAGGAATTGAGGATATTTTACTAAAAAGTAAAATTTCTTAATGATATATAGAACATGTAGGTGAATAATTGAAAAACGTATAAAAAATAGGGTTCTCCTCAATTAACGATTTAGTAAAAATATAACAGTGTCAGGAAAATGGGAAACCATTGAAAATTATTACAAAATAGATAGATTTGTCCGTTTGTATCTTGAATCAGTTTCCAGTTAATAGTCATGACAGTTAATTTGGGAATCGGTGATAGTTAAAAATGTAATGGCGAATTTTTTTTATTTTATTTTATTTTTTTTTCTATTTACGTAAAATCAAATGAAATAAAACAAATGAAATAAAATAAATGAAACAAAATGAAACAAAACAAATGAATTATAAAAATGCTTATTATTGAAAAGTTTTTTTAAATTTTTTTTTTATTTCCAATGACAGATTATGAACAGTTACAGCAAAAAAGAGCAACGAAAAAAAAATAAATAAAACATACAACATACAACAACAACAACAAAACATGCTGAAACAGAGTTCATTAATCTAACAATAATGCCAAGTTGCAGACCTATTAGCCACTAAAAAGTGTTACCAGGTGAACTACGGGGAGGTAGATCTTCTGCGCACCCTTATTGAAAAGTTAAATTGTATATTTATTTAAAAGATTTTTCACATGCTGTATAGTTATTTTGTTTAGAATAATTAATAATTGTTTTAATTTGGTTTGATATATTTTTTTTCTTGCGTGACAAAGTATGAGAAATCAAAATTTAGCTTTTTAAGCAAGTACTTTTAACAACAATACTTAAGCAATTTTAACAACACCAATAATTAAGTACTTTTAACAATTCTTCAAGTATTAAGTGATCTAATTATGTGTTTATTTACAAATTTATTTTGCAGCGTCTGCAACAAATATATATATATATATATATATATACACTAAAAATTAAAAAAAAAAATTATGGGTAATAATAAAAGTAACAACTTTCCACAACTTTCATATTTTAATATAAATTTGTTCATTCACATCTAGATTCATTTTGCTATTAAGAGCCATAACAATTAATTTAAGAATCGATGATAGTTTAAAATATGATGAATTTTTTTTATTTAATGAAAATAAAAATATATCATTTTAAAAATTTATTCAATAAATAATGTTTTTCATTTATGAAATAAAACGAACGAAAGATAAAAATACTTATTATTATTTAAAAGTTAAATTGTTTAAATATTAGGTTTCGCATCCTATATAGTATTTTTGGTTAGAATAATTAAAATTTCTTTAATTTGGTTTCGATGTAATTTTTTCTTGAGTGAAGAAGTATGGGAAATCAAAATTAAGCTTTTTAAACAAGTACGGTTGTTGTTATAATACAGCGACTGTTAGCGAAGTACGGCAACACGCCCTAGTCAAGGTCTTTACGCCCTAGTCAAGGTCTGCAGCACTGTTACTCATTTAGCACTCACTATACGGCAACATGTGTAACTTGAAAATATGCTACGGACGTGATCCTAGCTACACCCTCTCTATAGCACCCACAACTCTCTATAGATCACTACACCCACAACTCTCTATATACACTATGTGGAAGAAAGTGACGGGACACGACACTATAGCGACATAAACCCATATTTATTAAAAATAATAGGAGGTAGGGCCTCCTTTGGCTGTGATCACAGCTGCAGCCCTTCTGGGCATGTTTTCCACTAAATTAGCCATAGTGGCAAGAGGAATTTCCTTCCAAATGTTTAACAGGAAGTTCCATAGCTCATGCTTGCTTTTGGGGAGTGGGGTGCAGGCCCTCAACTGACGGTTCAATTCGTCCCAGAGATGTTCAATTGGGTTAAGATCAGGGCTCTGCGCCGGCCACTCCATGCGTTTAACATTGTTGTTCACATACCAATCAAGAGTCCCCCTTGCAACATGGCATGTTGCGTTGTCGTCTTAATACCAGCAATCATCCATACCGTACGTTGCCCACAAGGTAGGAAGGACATAATTGTCGAGAATATCACAGTATCTATCGGCATTCATCGCACCATCAACCTTCACCAGTGGGCCAGCCCCATACCAGGAGAAACAGACCCATACCATCAATCCTCCTCCACCAAACTTTACAGTTGGGACGACACACTCGGGCAAAAGGCGTTCTCCTGGTAAACGCCATACCCAAACACGCCCATCGGAAAGGAAAAGGGTAAATCGTGACTCGTTACTCCAAAGGACACGTTTCCAGTCATCCAGAGTCCAAGTACGGTGGTCTTTGGCCCATCGAAGGCGCGCTTTCTTGTTGGTTTCAAGTTTCAAAGGCTTATGGGCCACCGAACGTCCAGTGTAACCTAACTTATGGGCCTCGATACGAAGAGTCTTGGTCGAAACGGCCACACCTGTTGCTTGTCTAAACTCATTAGCGATGTTATCCATAGATGTTTGTCGGTTACTTCGAATTCCCCTGCCGAGCACCCGCCGGTCCCTGATGGTGAGAACTGTAGGTCGTCCACTTCAGGGTTTGTTCTGACAGTGTCCCTCAGTCTTGTAGCGATACACAACACGTGCTACAGTTGATTTTGAGCAGTTACGGAGACGGGATATCTCCCTAATTGACACCTTGGCAAGATGCAATCCAACCAACACACCTTTCTCGAACTCAGACAACTCTTGCCGTGGCGGCATCTTGACAAAAAACAACTCTAGTCGACTCCACCGAGTATTTATAGGATATGGCTGACACGTGATACCTATTATTGCGCATGTGTCAGCTGTATTGTCGACTTTTCTACTTTTCGAGGGGTATCCCGTTACTTTCTTCCAGATAGTGTATTAGACTGGGACTTACGGTTTGAAATGGATTCCGAGTCGCTAAAACATCGATGGTACCGCCGTAACTTCAACCTGGAACTTCTGGTACCGAGCGTCAGTCACTGAGTTATCATGCCCCAAATTATTTCTTTTTCTAATGCAGCTTGCAATATGTAGACAATTATCATTATATACCATCTACAATTTACTATCAGGTAACAAGTACCGTTGTTTGCTATAATGCAGCTGGCAATACAGAGACAATTAATCTGTATGACAAATGAAAGTTCTGCACCGCTGTTACTCATTTAGAACTACCCAGAGGGCACGTGTAGCTTGAAGATATGCTAAGGATACGAGTATAACTACCCCCACAACTCTCTACGATCCTATTAGAACGACCTTCGGTTTACGGATTCCGAGCCACTACAAACATCCATAGCACCGCCGGGACTAGAAACCGAAACCTGTGGTACCGAACATCAGAGCGCTAACCATCAGGCCCCTTTGAACAAGTACTTTCAACAACAGTAATTGAGTACTTAATAAGCAATAACTGCATCAATGTTAACAACAATAGTTGAGCATTTTTAATAATTCTTCAAGTATTGATTGATCTAATTATGTATTCATCTACAAATTTATTTTGCAGTATATTGCATATATATATATATATAAATCTCAAAATAAATCAATAATCTCAAATTAAAAATCTCAACATAAATTATGGGTAATAATGAAAGTAACAACTTTCCACAACTTTTATATTTTGACATATAAAGTAAGTATCGAATTGACAGTATTGGCTCTAGAAAAATATTTCTCAACGGCGCAAAGATTCTTTGCGCCGTTCATTAAAGTAGTAATTACGTCCCAAAAAGTAATTACTGATGCTTATTTCACCTCCCCTATCACTCGGAGTAATTAAGGATTAGAAGCCTTGACACATTATGATGATTGAATGCCAGAAGAAACGACTGTAAATCTTAATTCTATTAACAATATTGCCTTCCTAACTTTTTAAAAATATGGGATCACTTATTCAGTTAATTAAATTTGTGCGATTTTTTTTTTTTTTTTAACTTTGGTAATCATTTTTTTTTTTCATAAATGGTAACTATTTTGAAAGTTATAATAATTTTCTCTTTTCAATTTGCGCAATTTACTGCCCTCTGCTGCTTAAGAATATTGGATCGATTATTGTAATGCTTGGAATGTTAATTAGCTTTTTGGTTTTCTGGAAGTAATGAGATAATATTTTTAGTGATGGTTTGATGTTTCTTTATTAATATTGATAAAGTTTTTAATGTGCTTGATTATCGATATTTAGTTTAATTAAATTTTGAATCAGTTATTTATTGCTTTGAATATTGTAATATAAGATATGTGTAACTATTTTTTGCAGTAGTTCAATTTTTTTACTCAGTTTTAAATGTTATTTCATATTTTTTTAAATATTTTTTTAAAAGCCAGAATTTCTGTGACATTTTTAGGATTTAGACAATATTGGAAAGTTGAATTTTCTATGTTGATTTCTATTTGATTATACTATATTTCTATTTAAGATATAGTCTACTTATTTTTCTAATAGACTATATTTCTATTTAAGATTATTATTAATATTTAAGAAATATTGAATTTTTGAAGTAATATATGCTGTATTGTAACAACAATAATCTTGTTATTAATTTACATATTTTGGTAAGACACAAATGAAATCGAAGTATTTTCGGAATTTAAAATTTTTAACTATTAAATTTAGAAAATATCATTTTTTAGATATCGTATAAAAGTAATGTCGAATAAAATTAATAATTAATGTTATGTTTACATTATCGTATAAAATTAATAATTAATTAATTATTATATGAATTAATATTATTTTTTAGATATCATATAAAAATTTAATGAGAAGCATCTTTTAATTATGGGGCCAAAATGCTAGGCCAAATGCCTAATTTACTCTTAATGTATTACTGCTTTACAAAATTGCATAGCTAGACTTTTATTACCATGCATAACCGTTTTTTTATTACCCATAAGTATATGGGTATTTTTTGAGGAGTGCGGTTCGTGGCTTTCTTGACCACATTCATTTTTTTTTAAATTTATTTCACAAGCTTTTTGTTTTATAAATTCGTTTACGAACTAATAATAATTTAATTAACTAAAGTAAAGTTAGTCTAAAAGATCATCCGGTGAAAGCAACACACAATTTTATTTCAAAGTGAAATAAGATTTTAGAAGAAAAGAAAACTGGTTGGAATTCTATAGTCTCTTCTATTTTTTAAGATTGCAGCTATACGTTTTGCTTTTTGCATTAAATTCTTTATGTTATGGGTAACCTGTACATCAGTCCAGTTGATTATCTATCTGTTTTTAGTTTTCATTAATATTTTTTTTATTATTTTGCATGGATAACATATTAATTTTATTATAACTTTGAAACACTAAATTTCTGTTGCAAAATGAAATTCAATTCATGAATGTGATAATAACACTTTTTTATTTTTAATTATAAAGTTTTAATTTAATGTTTTATTTTATAGTGAATTCAATCTTCTTTATACAACATTATTGTATTGTAACTCAGTCAACTAAAGAGTAAACGTTTTTTATATATATATTACCAATACATAAATTATTTGACATTCTAAGAAAAAGAAAACGATTATTTATAAGCAAAATAGTAAAAAACAGATTAATAATGTTTTATATTGAGGTTAGAAACATGGCCATATGGATGTTTTTAGAAAGGCATATTTATCTCTAAATTTATAAATTTGCTATTTTTTTATTCCAATAATATTTCACATTTTTTTTCTTAAGTTAATGAGGCCACTTAAAATTTTTTGGTAAGGTTACATTTTTTAATATTCCTTTAGTTACCACCAATTTCAATCATTCCATGTATTTTATACAAAATTGGCGCATTGCTTATGAATAATCCTTTAATCTTTTTTAAATGATATAAAATAACTTTAAATTGATGGTGTATTTTTATTATTAGAAAACTACAAATATAAATTATTAGCATCACATTAAAAATGATAAAATTGACTTTCCACCTATAAATTGAAATTCATTAAAAGTTTTGAAAAATAATATTCATTAAAACCAAAATTTAAAATTACTGATCAATCAGAATGCGATAAATTTAAAATTTCATTTGTATCCAAATTTATTAAAAGTTTAAAAAAATTGCTTATTAATAGGTAGCTTCTATTCTCACATACATAAAATACAATACCCTACAGTAAGGATTATTAAATAAAAATTTTAATTCAGAATATAAATTGAAATTATTTATTAATTAATTACAAATTTTTAAAATTTTACTTCAGACAATAAATTTTTATTGAATATATATTTTAAATTTGAATGTTAAAAACTGAATGATCATTTAACAAACTACTTCTGAAAATTTTCCTCTGTGATTTCTTTATATAAAAATTAAAATACAGGTTTTCGCTTTATATCTCACTGACCTATATATGTAACTAATTACAAAAAAGCATTTATGTACGGTACTTTGTATTTACATTTAGTTTTTAAAAAAATTCTAAAGCTTCTGCATTATCATGTGAATGATTATTAAAAATTTATTATTCCAAAATTTAAATTAAACTTTCGTTAATTTTAAACAATAGGAAACAGTTATCTATAATTGCTAATTTATTTACAAATTAAAATATTTTATAAAGTATTTAAAATTATTAAGCATAAAATATTTCAAAATTAATAGCTTTAATATCTTTAATGAATTTAATTACGACCAATAAAGCCATTCAGTTCAAAATGGTTTTAATTTGTAACCTATTTTAAACGTTATGCATGCGTAATTGCATAATTTATCCTTTACTTGAACGTGTTTATCAAGTAAACAACTGACGTAATTAAAGTATTTATTCAAATATCACGCTTGGCATTTGAGTTATTCTTCTAAATTTATCACCTGGCAGTTGATTTGTTTATCAGTCCAACACGACTAGCACGGACATCTATTACTAAAATGAGTCTAGTTATTACGTTTGCTCGACTACTAAATAAGCCTGTTGGTTCTGAGAATTGAAGTTGCATGAACTTATAATAACAGTGATGAAGTTATTGGATGAGGTTATAACTTTAACTAGTACCTACAATGATTGATTGATCTAGAGTATTTGTAATTTGGTGTTGAGGAAGATTATAACTATTATAAGTTATGCAAGTTAAGATGTCAAACAAGTTCATTACAAAAATTACATATAGTTCATTTCAGAACTTACAGAAGTTATTAGATATTTATGAATATAAAGAATTATATATCTTTACTGATGTTATTTATTATACTACTTAACAAATAATGCATAATTATTATTAACAACTATAATGTAAATGAAGAAAGTATTGATTAATTGACTAATCTAAAATTCTGCTACCTGATGTATGTAAGTAATCCATTTATTTCAGAAAACACACACACAGACATACACACACACATACATACACACACACATACACACACACACACACATACATACACACACACACATACATACACACACACATACATACACACACACACACATACATACACATACACACACACACAAAAAATATTTTTATTACTGTTTAAAAACAAAATTCTAGTTCTGTTCTTTTGGTGGAAATAGTTTATCAACTATACAAAGATAAATGTACTCACTTTACCTCAAATAATGCATAATTCTGAAACCATACTGTAGGCAATATATTAATTCTGCGTAGTACCTGGAGTATATACGTAACTCAAACTCATTAGCTAATTTTTTTTTCTTTAATGTCAAACTTCTCACATTACTCCGTTGTCACTATTATGTAAAAATTGTACCAGAATCTACATTTTCGAACTTCTACTGTTCGACGTCTAATTCTAGTGTATTTGCATAAGGAAAAGGAAAAGAAATACCCGTCTGAAAGTTTTAAGAAATATTTTCTTGTACTGATGTCATATGTAATAAAAATAATTTCATATTTTATTCATATATGTTACAAATAGTTCAAAAATTCACATGCTTGTTATCAAAGTGTACATTATTCAATCAAATCAAAAACACGAAATAGTTGAAGACTATCCAGATTTATAAAAAGGGTTCGTCATATATCCTATGAATAATGCAAATGTTAAGCTAGTTCAGATGGTATAGAAGAAAACGTGTATTATCATAAGATATAGTTATTTACAAAAATAAGAAACTGTTTTCAATATACAGAATATATTAATATTAATAGGCCTCCATAGTTTTTATGAAACTTTTGCCAACTACCTAATATTGAATTATGTTAAAATAAATATTCAAAATAGTCGCATTACAAAAACTTTAATGTCAGATAGTTTTTGTCCCATTTCTTAAGGTTACTAACACCTTTTAAACCTTTTTTCAATTCCGTCTATTAGCTCACACTCTCCCTACATATATATCTTGTTCAAGTTTCAGTCGTTAATAAAATACTTTTTTTTCATCTACTCAAGTTTAAATACATTTTTTTTTAACTTGTAGGGGATGACACTTGATGCTAATACAGTTTTTTCAAATATTAATTCAGTAATTAAATTTAATTAATTAATTTTAGTTTTTTTTAAATTTAAGTTGCGTATATCTACCAATAGATGGCGCCAGATAAACTTAAAAAAACGAAAATTATTTATAAAGGATTTTCTGCAATATAGTGAAAAAAAGTAGGAATTGATTTAATTTTTTTTTTTTTTTATATATTACTTGTTTCTCTGGAGAACAATTATCTTGCTTTCAGACATTGATGATCAAGCAGTTTTCTATAAGAAGTGAAAACTTAAAAATTATCGTCTAAAAGTAAGATACTTGAACGTCATTGACACGACACAAGCGACCAAGAATGGCGTGACAATCTGCATCTCGTTTAGACCGTTAAATGGATTGTGTTGTCTAAAACTTTTGAAATCATCCAGCTGATGCTATGTTATAACAACCACGTCATAGCTGGGCTATTGAATTTTGTATAGAAAATGCAAAATAATCTGTAATCGACTTAATGTAGTGAACTACTTAAATGAATTGAAAAATGTTTGCAACTGGGCCTCCGTCGAAAATTTAAAGTTGAGTAAACTTTCTGTCTCATTCTCTTGTAAGCATGTGGCGGCCTGTGGCCGTGTGGATAGCGCTCTGGCACTCGGTGCCACAGGCATCGGATTCGAGTCCTGGCGGTACCATGGATGTTTTCAGTGGTTCGTAATTCACTTTAAACCGTAAGTCCCGGTCTCATATGACCCTACAGTGTCACAGAGCCCAATCAGCTTCTCAACCACATCATTCCCAAACTGGAAAGAGGCTACTCGGCTCTAGGTACAGTGATGTCATGGAGTAGTAGTAGTAGTGGTGGTTGGGAATCCACGTTAAAATGTAGGCCCCGGTCTAATTAGCCCTCTTGTGCACAAAATTACCATAGGGTGACAAACCAAACTAAACCTGTAATAAGCATTGGAGAATGAATCTGAAAGATAATATAACTTAATTTTAAGACAAATTTTAATATACACAACTTTAGATTATGTCGGGATAATCTTCTGAGAGTTTAAGCAAGGTTATCTACATCTATTTTGTCTCGAGATAAGCTTAATTAAGCTCTTAGAAGATTATCCCGGTACAAAAAAACTGTAAACTATCCAACAATTAACACATCAGCTTCACTCAATGCATTTTGTCGAGATAATCTTTTAAGAGCTTAAGCAAGATTTTCTCGACACACACAGAAAAACAAATCTGTAGACTTCAGTATCCAGCAATTAACGCATCATCCTCACACAATGCATTTTGTAGAGATACTCTTCTAAGAACTTAATCAACATTATCTTGGCAAAAAATAATTGTAGACTAACCAACAATTAACACATCATCCTCACACAATGTATTTTGCCGAGATAATCTTCTAACAGCTTAAACAAGATTATCTCGACACAAAAAGACTGTAGACTATCCAACAATTAACACATCCTCCTCCCACAATGCATTTTGTAGGAAGAGGATGTGTTAATTGTTGGATAGTCTACAGTCTTATAGGATTAGTCTATTAGTCGTTGGATAGTCACACATTCTCCTCCCACAATCATATTTTAAGAGCTTAAGCAAGATTATCTCGACACACACACACACACAAAAAAACTGTAGACTATCCAACAATTAACACATCCTCCTCCCACAATGCATTTTGTGGGAGGAGGATGTGTTAATTGCTGGATAGCCTACAGTCCTATAGGATTAGTCTATTGGTCGTTGGATCGTCACATATTCTCCTCCCACAATCATATTCTAAGAGCTTAATCAAGATTATCTCGACACAAAAAAATTGTAGACTAACCTACAATTAACACATCATCCTCACCCAATGCATTTGCTCATGTTGTACTTCTAATATAGTTTATTTTTTATATATTTCGAAGAGTACACCTTCTGTAAATTTGTACCATGGCGCATCTACTACACAAAAAGAGAGAGAGAGCAAGGAACCCTATCCGTGATTTAAATTTCCGACTAATGCCACTTGGCGCAGAAATCTGTTCGAGAGGAGGAAAAATGAGTACTTTGTGGGGGTAAGACAAGCAGTTTCTGAAGGAACAGCGGGAGTTTTGGAGAACATTTTTCATTCCGTGGGTCACGCGAGTCATTTGTGTCACGCACTGCCGCCGTTGCGTCACCCCCTTCGACCCCCGTGCCCCCCTCCCCTCGAACCTTCCCTGGCCACCCCCTCCAGAAACCAGCGGCACGCATTGGAGAGCATTTGTACGCGTCCGATGCAAAACATGGAGGGGGAGGGAGGTTGAGTTGTTCGAAATGGATTTCTTCAGTTCAGTGGTTTGGTCTACGTTAACTATTTCTTAAAAGGAATTATTGTATGGGGAGTTATTTTACTTCTTTTGACGATTTTCTTATAAAATCTAGAGAACAGAGGAATAAAAATTGTTGTCTGAAGATGTTTAGAAAAAAGAGGCATTTTGAGAAGAACAGATATTAGTCAATAATCAAATTATGATAAACAGAAAATAAGGGGAAAAAAATTGCTGTATTAGTATTTATTTTGCAATTTATTTTATCGTTCATTCGGAATAATTAAATCTTTTTATCGTTCATTGAATAAATGAATCTTTCTCTTATTGAAAATTTTTTTAACATATAATTCATAATTAACTTGGTAATTTTTTAATGCATTCATATTTTAACAAAAAATTAAATATAATTTCTTTAGTGGAAAGATTAAAAAAATTTGGTCAAAAACAATCAAAGAAATATAATTAATTTTATATAGAATGCAGACAGAAATCTTCAAATTGACTACACCTCTTAAGTTGAACTGTTACATTTTTACTTCTTTTCCGTTCAAAGAAACCTAACTAAAAGTTAGAGAAAAGTATTCATAAATCCAGAAAATTGTTCATTAAATAATAAAATTTTTTATACATTTTTTGAATTATTTAATCAATTTCGTAAAAGTTATCAAAAATTTTTTTAACAGAATGTTCAAGCAGAATAAAATTTTAACAGAATTCATTTAACATAAATTTCATCATAAGAGCTATGTAACTTAGGAATTTTTTTTAATTTGGGATTAATTATATCTCGAACATCATATTAATTATATATTTAACAATTTAAAAAAAATTTAGCTATAAATAAATAGTAATTTTTACTAACGATTAGTAAAAAATACTATTTATCTATAGCTAACATTTCTTTAATTGTTAAATACATCCACGGAAAATAATATTGGCATATCCAACAGTTTAAATTAAATAACAAACTTTAGAATTATTTAATGTTTAGTTGAATATGCTGTTATATTTGCAAATTACTACATGTTTGCGATTATTTCCTGAAAAAAAACTAACAAAATTTTCATGACAGCATAATTTTTGACAACTTAATAAAATATTAAATAGTTTACAGACAATAACTAATTTATTACTAAAAGAAACTCAAAAAAATATTTGTGGGGAAAGATAAAATGTCATGAATGTATTTATCTAATAAAAAAAACAGTTACAATTTAAAAGCTAAACATTTAACCAAAACTAAATGAAGTGAAGCTAAAAAAATTTTATTTTACAAGCAGTTTTTTTGGGGGAGGGGAAAGAAATAAAAACGTGCTTGAGATTGATAAACCAAAAAATCAAACAATATTTTTTTTTTTCAGATTTCAATTCGAATAGTTTGAAAAACAATATGGTACTACTGTAACTACTATAATAATACTGTACTAATTTTTAACAGTATTCTTTAAAATTAATAATTCTATGTTTGAGTCTTCAACGTTGAGCCAACAGGCTACCGTTTCTTATTGAACAATTCGAAAAAACCGTAACTCTCTATTCTTGGAAAATTATGTTAAATTACGAAAATTTAATTAGATAACAATAATTCAGAAGATCCAATGGAAAAGTAAGTGTAATTGTTGTTTTCGAATACGGGGTACCATCTACAAAACTAAGACATTTGACTGAATGTTCGTCTCTTTCAGGACATTGCAGTTTGAACTTGGGGGGGGGGGGGAAACATGTTACGTTTTATTTCTTAAGGACGTTAATCCTTTGATACTAAATAAAATTTAGACTTAAAAAATGGAAGTTCCACTTTCCTGGAAGCGGTCAAACGAAACCGTGTGCGTTACAACTTCCGTCCAAACTTTACCAAAGGGGTTTGATGTGTTCAAAACTTTAGTTCTCACGTCTCTAACCAGTTGGAGTAGTAGATTTATAGCAGGCACCAAGGGGTGCCTGCTATACCCCTTTAAGACTGACGATCGTGCGGAAGAGGTTTTGTTTGAAATTTTTTCATCGAAAAGCCTCGCCCACACGATCGTGTCGGTGTCCACCCCACGCCTCCGTGGGTTATACATTATTTTAGTTACTTTTTTTTAATAACATCGGAGTCAATGTCTGCTAAAAATAAAAAAAAATGTTATATTTAAACATAAAAAAAAAAATTCAGGTCTTAAAAGGATACAGTGCTCACTGTTTCAAATGAGCATCCCCAACTATGACATCAGCATATTAGACCCCGTTCTTCCATCTTTGTAGTGTCCAATGAAAGGAAAATAGAGCCTAAGGACTTATTCTACCCATCATTGACATTTGGTAAGATCGGTTAAGTTCGTTAAGTTTTTCGATTAAACATCACTTCAAGGGTTTCGAACCTGATTATTTTAGTTCGGAAACTCAAGCAGCAATTTACAAGGCCGTAAAAAATAATTAAAATAACAATAAGTTTCATCAGTATATGATAAGTATCTATCACAGATTTTAATTCACAGAATCAATTCAACAGATTTTACTCTCTCCAACAGATTTTCCTCTGTGAATTTGATATATTTTTCAGAGTCATGTATTCTTTACTCTTTGCAAAATGAGTTAAAATTTAATCAAACATAAGTTATACTAATCTATTTTGAAAAGTTAAAAATAAATTGCTAAATTTCACAAGTAATCCTCGAGAAAGAACGGCTTATGTTCGATCAGTCAACAATCAATCCAAAAGGTCTCCCTCTATCACATTTCAATTTTAAAACGCTTACCTTTGTTTATTTTACGGCGCACAAAAAATAAAAACGAAAAGCTTAATATAAAGAAAAGCTGATGTCGACAAAAATATCCAAAGACTTCAAGTTTTTCAGCAGATTCAATTTACATAACGCGCCTCACCCAAGAATTTTGTGCCGGCACTTCTGTTTGGTGAGACGAAAGGTTTGCTGCCAAACGCCCTACTAAATCCCGGATTTGGTATTTCATGCTTTTTCCACTCCATCTTTCGAGTCCCGAATTTCTGTTTTAAAACCTTTTTTCGCATTTTTTTAAGCTTCCCTTTAAGCCACACATGGAAAAGAAAAGGAAGAATAACTCTAAGAAGCAAAGATCTCTTTATTTTTTGGCACGTGATGAGATGAAAGAAGTTAAATATATCCACATAAGCACCCTATACAGTTTCTTAGATCAATAGGATATTTAATGAGGTTTTTATTCCGAGAAATATTCACTGTATAAATCAGATATCTGTTTTTTCACGCAGTGAATTAGGGCAACAAAACAGAATAAATCAGGGAAATAAGAAATACATGCGCATATAAAACAGCACTCTTAAACTATTATCTACGATGCCGTTTTGGTCACATATCAATTGAAAAACCACAACAGGATTCTACAAATTTATTACCTTAATTTAAATAAAATTTAATTGAGGTATATAAGTACTATAGTTTCATTTTGTGTTGCATAAATTGAAATAAGTAAAAACAATTTTCTGTTATGTATATAAAAGATTTAATTTTTTTTGTCACTGTAAAATATGGTTGATAATAATAATTTCATTAAAAAAATACTAGCAATTATAACAATTCATTTCCCGGTGTTTTAAAATGTAATGTATTACATTTCAATATTTTTTAAGAAATTAAAATAATTAATTGATTTAATATGATTCTTCTAATTCAGATACTCAGCGCACAATCCATCAGACAGTAGAAATTTAATTAAAATAACAATAAATTTTATCACTATGTGCCACACATCAATAAACAATAAACTCAAAAATTCATCATCTCACTTGTTAAAATTTCATATATTTTTTCATTGTCATGTTATCTATATTCGTTGAAAAATCATTTTAAACTTGGTCAAACATAAGTTATTCTAATCAATTTCGAAAAGTTAAAAAATAAATTGCCAACTTTCACACGTAATCCTCGAGAAAGATCGGCTTACGCTTGATCAGTCAACAATCAATCCGACAGGTTTCCCTCTCTCACGTTTCGATTTCAAAACGCTTACCTTTGTTTATTCTACGGTGCACAAAAAATAAAAACAAAAGCTTAATATAAAAAAGCTGATGTGGACAAAAATTTCCAAACACTTCAAGTTTTTCAGCAGATTCAATTTACATAACGCCCCTCACCCAAGAATTTTGTGCCGACACTTCTGTTTGGTGAGACGAAAAGCTTGCGGCCAAACGCCATACTAAATCCCGGATTTGGTATTTCATACTTTTTCCACTCCATCTTTCGAGTCACGAATTTCTGTTTTGAAATCTTTTTTCGCATTTTTTTTAAGCTTCCCTTTAAGCCACACATGAGAAAAAAGAAAGAATAACTCTAATAGCCAAAGTTATCTTTATTTTTTGGCACGTAATATGATGAAAGAATATATATATATTCATATAAGCCCCCTAACCAGTTTCTTAGAACAATAGGATATTTAATGAGGTTTTTATTCCGAGATATATTCCGAGATATCTGTTTTTACACGCAGTGAATTGGTTGGAACAACAAAACAGAATAAATCAACGAAATAAGAAATACATGCTCATATAAAACAGATGTCTTAAACTATCAACGATGATGTTGAGGTCACAAATAAATTGAAAAACCACAACATGGTTCTATAAATTTATTACCTTAATTTGAATAAAATTCAAGCGATGCATATGAATATAAATGTTTCGTTCTGTGTTGAATAAATTAAAATGAGTGTAAGCAATTTTGAGTTATATATTTAAATTATTTTTTTTTTCTTTTGGCAATGTATAATATTGATAAAAATAATTTTATACAAAAATACAAGTAATTGTAACTAGGCATATTTTGTTGTTTTTCAAATAAAATATATTAAATTTCAATATTTTTAGCATAATAAAAATAATTAATTGATTGAATATGATTCTTCTAATACAGATACTCCACCCACCATTCACCAAGCAGCAAAATATATAATTAAAATGGCAATATATTTTATCAGTATGTATCAATCAATTCAACAGATCCTAGAATACATAGATCCATAAAAATACATGCGCATATAAAACAGTACTCTTAAACTATTATCAACGATGGTGTTGTAGTCACAAATAAATTAAAAAACCATAACATGGTTCCACAAATTTATTACCTTAATTTGAATAAAATTCAAGTGATGCATCTAAGTACCCCCGTTGCATTTCGTGTTGAATAAAATAAACTATTATGAGTTAAGTATGTTTTTTTTCCTTCGAATGCAGCTGGCAAGTAGACCGTGATCTTTTATGCCATAAGGGCTGCACCGATGTTACTCTCTTTGCATTACCCAGGGGGCGCGTGTAACTTGATGGTAAGCCACGGACGCGGAGCAACAATGCCCCAATCAAGATTTTAATTCCTTTCCCATCGCGAAACGCATCCATATCGATCCAGGATAAATTTTTAATATTTTTCGTAACATTTTTCTTCCCGAGTAAATTTTAAATTCGCCTCATCAGTATTCACCTTTTTCGCTATTAACGTTCGTCCGCCGACCTCGAGTACCGCTGCTCACGTTTTCGCCTCGCATCGCAACCGCTCTTATCACAGGACAAAGGATGTGTGAATTAGACTCTGCCCTCTCTTTCCTTTCTAATCTTCAGGAATGGCATTGCATTGGTATAAATACTTAAAATTAGTCCAATTATTTATTATAAATAAATATTTAAATTAACTATTATTTTTACTTTTTTAAAAATTTTTTAAATTTTTTCAAACACTAACAGTAATTTCTCTCCTTATTTCATACACGAGCATGTGCTCATTTAATGTAATTTTCTCAGTAAACTTAATTTTGGTAAAATATAATATAATTATGTTCTCTAAATTCTTCGGAGGTACAGGGAGATCCCTATGAACTCCAAATCACAATAGCCTCTGCTCTGCTCTGCGACGCTCTACAATCCGATTAGGAACAGGACCTACGGCTTAAAGTCGATTCCGAACTACTACAAACAACCATTTCACCGCCGGGACTCGAATCCGATACCTGCGGTACCGAACGCCAGAGAGAGTTAAGTATGTAAAGGATTTAATTTTTTTTTTTTTTTGTCATTGTGCAATATGGTTGATAATAATAATTTTATAAAAATTACTAGCAATTATACCAAGGCATTCCCCGGTGTTTTTAAATGTAATATATTTTATTTCAATATATTTTAAGAAAATAAAAATAATTATTGATTGAATACGAGTCTTCTAGTTCATACACTCAACGCACCGTTCGCCAGGCAGCAGAAAATATAATTTAAATAACAATAACTTTTGTCAGCATGCCACAAATATCAGTCAACACTCAGCTCAATAGATTTTCATCTCTCGTGTAAATTTGATATATTTTTCAGCCAGATATTCCATATTCTTAGAAAAAGCAGTGAAAATTTTATCAAACACAAACATTCAATCAATTTTGCAAAATTACAAAATAAATTGCTGAACTTCAGGCGTAATCCTCAGAAAGATCGGCTTATGCTCGATCAGTCAACAATCAATCCAACAGGTCTCTCAAGTTTCAATTTTAAAACGCTTATATTTGTTTATTCTACGGTGCACAAAAAATCAAAAACGAAAGCTTAATATAAAAAAAGCTGATGTCGACAAAAATATCCAAAAACTTCGAGATTTTCAGCAGATTCAATTTACATAACGCCCCTCAGCCAAGAATTTTGTGCCGATACTTCTGTTTGGTTAGAGGAAAAGCTTGCGACCAAACGCCATACTAAATCCCGGATTTGGCATTTCTTGCTTTTACCACTCCTTCTTTCGAGTCACGAATGGTTGTTTTGAAACATTTTTTCGTATTTTTTTTAAGCTTCAGTTTAAGCCACACATGAGAAAAAAGAAAGAATAACTCTAAGAGCCAAAGTTCTCTTTATTTTTTGGCACGTGATACGATGAAAGAAGTCAAATATATTCACATAAGCACCCTATCTTGTTTCTTAGAACAATAGGTTATTTATTGAGGTTTTCATTCCCAGATATATTCACTGAATAAATCCGATATCTGTTATTCAACGTAGTGAATTGGTTGGGGCAACAAAGATAATAAATCAGCAAAATAAGAAATACATGCGCGTATAAAACAGTGCTCTTAAACTATTATCAACGATGGTGTTTTAGGCACAAATAAATTGAAAAACCACAACATGGTTCTATAAATTTATTACCTTAATTTGAATAAAATTCAAGCGATGCATATAAATACTGCCATTTCATTTTGTGTTGAATAAGTTAAAATGTGTATAGAAAATTTTCAGTTATGTATATAAAAGATTTACTTTTTTTTCTCACTGTAAAATATGGTTGATAATAATAATAAATACTAGGAATTATACGAACGCATTTTCCGATGTTTTTAAATGTAATATATTAAATTTCAATATTTTGTTTAGAAAATAAAAATAATTAATTTATTATATCCGATTCTTCTAATTCAGAAAATCATCGCACCATTCACCAGGCCGTAAAAAATTATAATTAAAATAACAATAAATTTTATCTGTGAAAATTAAATCTGTGCTAAATTTATCTGAATTAAATCTGTGTCAAACATCAATCAACAATCAACTCAAAAGTTCATCATCTCACTTGTGTAAATTTCATATATTTTTTCACATACATTTATTCTATATTCTTGGATAAAGCAGTTAAAACTTGATCCAACATAAGTTGTTCTAATCAATTTAGAACAGATGAAAAAATAAATTGCTAAATTTCACACGTAATCCTCGTCGAAAGATCGGCTTATGCTCAATCAGTCAACAATCAATCCAACAGGTTTCCCTCTCTCATGTTTCAATTTTAAAACGCTTACCTTTGTTTATTCTACGGGCGCACAAAACTTAAAAACGAAAGCTTAATATAAAAGAAGCTGATGTCGACAAAAATATCCAAAACGTCAATTTTTTCAGCAGATTCAATTTACATAACGCCCCTCACCCAAGAATTTTGTGCCGACACTTCGGTTTGGTGAGACGAAAAGCTTGCGGCCAAACGCCATACTAAATCCCGGATTTGGTATTTCATGCTTTTTCCACTTCATCTTTCGAGTCACAAATTTTTGTTTTGAAACCTTTTTTCGCATTTTTTTAAGCTTCCCTTTAAGCCGCACATGAAAAAAAAAAAAAAAAAAAAAAAAAAGTATAATTCTAAGAGCCAGAGTTCTCTTTATTTTTTGGCACGTGATACGATGAAAGAAGTCAAATATATCCATATAAGCATCCTATCCAGTTTCTTAGAACAATAGGATATTTAATGAGGATATGTATTCACTGAATAAATCCGATATCTGTTTTTCCACGCAATGAATTGGTTGGGCAATAAACAGAATAAATCAGCGAAACAAGAAATACATGCGCATATAAAACAGCACTTTTAAACTATTATCAACGATGGTGTTTTTAAATTGAAAAACCACAACAGGTTCTATAAATTTATTACCTCAATTTGAATAAACTTCAAGCGATGTATATAAATTCCACCTTTGCACTTTCTGTTGAATAAATTAAATTAAGTATAAACCATTTTGAGTTATGTAAAGGATTTAATTTTCATATGCGCATTATGATTGTATGTATAACAAAAAAATATAATTAAAAAAGCAATAAATATTATCAGTATATAACAAATATCAATCAACAATCAACTCAATAGATCTTCATCTCTCTTGAGTAAATTTGATATATTTTGTTACAGTTATGTATTTTTTATTCTTTGAAAAAACCTTTAAAACTTGATCAAACGTATGTTATTTTAATCAATATCAAAAAGTTAAAAAATAAATTGCTGCATTTCACGCGTAATCCTCTGAAAAAGACCGGCTTATGCTCGATCAGTCAACAATCAATCCAACAGGTCTCCCTCTCTCACGTTTCAATTTTAAAACACTTACCTTTGTTTATTCTACGGTGCACAAAAAATAAAAACAAAAGCTTAATATAAAAAAGCTGATGCCGACAAAAATATCCGAAAACTTCAATTTTTTCAGCAGATTCAATTTACATAACGCCCCTCACCCAAAAATTTTTGTGCCGACACTTCTGTTTGGTGAGACAAAAAGCTTGCGGCCAAACGCCATACTAAATCTCAGATTTGGTATTTCATGCTTTTTCCACTCCATTTTTCGAGTCACGAATTTCTGCTTTGAAACCTTTTTTTTTTGCATTTTTTTAAACTTCCCTTTTAAGCCACACATGAAAAAAAGATAAAAGAATAACTCTAAGCGCAAAAGTTCTCTTTATTTTTTGGCACGTGATGAGATGAAAGAAGTCAAATATATCCACATAAGCACCCTATCTAGTTTCTTAGAACAATAGGATATTTAATGAGGTTTTTATGCCGAGATATATTCTCTGAATAAATCCGATATCTGTTTTTCCAGGCAGTGAATTGGTTGGGGCAACAAACAGAATAAATCACAGAAGTGAGAAATACATGCCATATAAAATAGTGCTCTTAAACTATTATCAACGGCGGTGTTTTGGTCACAAATAAAATGAAAAACCATGACATGGTTCTTTAAATTTATTACCTTTATTTGAATAAAATTGAAGCGATGTGTATAATACCACCGTTTCATTTTGTGTTGAATAAATTAAATTATCTATAGACAGTTTTGAATTATATATTTAAAGGATTTAATTTTTTTTTGGCATTGTGCAATATTGATAAAAATAAATTTATACAAAAATTCTAGCAATAGTAACGAGGCATAGCTTGGTGTTTTTCAAATATAATATATTAAATTTCAATATTTTTTTAAAAATAAAATAATTAATCTGATTCTTCAAGTTCAGAAAATCAACGCACCATTTCCCAGGCATAAAAATATAATAAAAATAACAACAAATTTTATGAGTATTTGACAACTATCAATCAACTCTACAGATCCTGATCTTTCTCGTGTAAATTTCATAAATTTTTTTCATTGTGTATGCTATATTCTGGAAAAAACAGTTAAAACTTGATCAAACATAAGTTATTCTAATCAAATTTGAAAAGTTAAAAAAATAAATTCTTAAACTTCACACGTAATCCTCTCAGAAAGATCAGCTTATGCTCGATCAGTCAACGATCAATCCAACAGGTTTCCCTCTTTCACGTTTCAATATTAAAAAGCTTACTTTTGTTTATTCTACGGTGCACAAAAAATCAAAAACGAAAGCTTAATATAAAAAAAGCTGATGTCGACAAAAATATCCAAAAACTTCAAGTTTTTCAGCAGATTCAATTTACATAACGCCCCTCATCCAAGAATTTTGTGCCGACACTTCCGTTTGGTGAGACGAAATGCTTGCGGCCAAACTCCATACGCAATCCCGGATTTGGTATTTCATGCTTTTTCCACTCCACCTTTCGAGTCACGAATTTCTGTTTCGAAACCATTTGTCGCATTTTTTAAGCTTTCTTTTAAGCCACACATGGAAAAAAGAAAGAATAACTCTAAGCGCCAAAGTTCGCTTTGTTTTTTGGCACGTGATACAATGAAAGAAATCAAATATATCCAGATAAGCATCCTATCCAGTTTCTTAGAACAATAGTATATTTAATGAGGTTTTTATTCCGAGATATATTCACTGAACAAATCAGATATCTGTTTTTTCCAAGCAGTGAATTGGTTGGGGCAACAAACAGAATAAATCACCGAAATAAGAAATACATGCGAATAAAAAACAGCGCTCTTAAAATATTATCAACGATGGTGTTTTAGTCACAAATAAAGTGAAAAACCATAACATTCTATAAATTTATTACCTTAATTTGAATAAAGCGATGTGTATGATTACCAACGCTTCATTTTGTGTTGAGTAAATTAAAATGTGTATAAGAAATTTTGAGTTATGTATGTAAAGGATTTAATTTTTTTTTTTTTTTTTTATTGTACAATACGTTTGATTTAATTTATTTTTGTTATAAAAATTAAGTCAACAGTATTACATATCATTTGTAATACTGTTGATAAGAATAATTTTATAAAAAATACCAGCAATTATATCAAGGTATTTCCCGGTGTTTTTAAATGTGATATATTAAACTTCAATATTTTTTAAGAAAAAAAAATTCCTTCATTAAATATGATTCTTCTAATTCAGAAATTCAAGGCACCATACACCAGGCAGTAAAAAAATATAATTACAATGACAATAAATTTTATCAGTATGTCACAAATATAAATCAACAGTCAACTCAACAGAAGTTTATCTCTCTTGTGTAAATTTGATATATTTATTCATTATCTTGTATTCTATATTCTTGGAAAAAGCAGTTAAAATTTGATCAAACATAATTTATTCTAATCAATTTTAAAAGTTAAAAAATAAATTGCTAGATTTCACGCATACTCCTCCAGAAAGATCGGCTTATGCTCGATCAGTCAACAATCAATCCAACTGGTTTCCCTCTCTCACGTTTCAATTTTAAAACGCTTACCTTTGTTTATTCTAAGGCGCACAAAAAATAAAAATAAAAAGCTTAATATAAAAAAGCTGATGTCGACAAAAATATCCAAAAACTTCAATTTACATAACGCCCCTCACCCAAGAATTTTGTGCCGACACTTCTGTTTGGTGAGAGGAAAAGCTTGCGGCCAAACGCCATACTAAATCCCGGATTTGGTATTTCATGCTTTTTCCACTCCATCTTTCGAGTCACGAATTTCTGTTTTGAAACCTTTTTTCGCATTTTTTTTAAGCTTCCCTTTAAGCCACACATGAGAAAAGAGAAAGAATAACTCTAAGAGCTAAAGCTCTCTTTATTTTTTCGCACGTGATACGATGAAAGAAGTCAAATATATCCATATAAGCTCTCTATCCAGTTCCTCAGAACAATAGGATATTTAATGAGGTGTTTATTCCGAGATATATTCACTGAATTAATCCGATATCTGTTTTTCCACTCAGTGAATTTGTTTCGGCAACAAACAGTACAAATGAGCGAAATAAGAAATACATGCGCATGTAAAACAAACTCTTTAACTATTATCAACGATGATGTTTCTGTCAAAAATAAATTGAAAAACCACAACATGTTTATATAAATATATTTCCTTAATTTGAATAAAATTCAAGCGATGCATATAAGTACCATCGTTTCATTTTTTTGTTGAATAAATTAAACTAAGTATGAAAAATTTTGAGTTATATATTTAAAGGATTTAAATTTTTTGCCTTTGTCCAATGTGATTGATAATAATTTTATAAAAAAATACTAGCAACTATATCAAGGTATGTTTAAGGGTAATATAATAATTTTCAATATTTTTAAAAAAAATAAAAATTATTAATTAATTTAATCTGATTCTTCTAAATCAGAAACTATCACAGAAACTATCACCATCCACCAGGCTGCAAAAAAGTAATTAAAATAACAATACATTTTATCAGTATGTGACAACTATCAATCAACTCAACAGATCCTAATCTCCTTGTGTAAATTTCATAAACTTTTCCATACTCGTGTACGCTATATTCTTACATAAAGCAGTTAAAATTTGATCAAACATAAGCTATTTTAATCAATTTTGAAAAGTTAAAAAATAAATTGCTAAATTTCACACGTAATCCTTGAGAAAAGATCAGCTTATGCTCGATCAGTCAACAATCAATCTAACAGGTTTCCCTCTCACACGTTTCAATTTTAAAACGTTTACCTTTGTTTATTCTACGGCGCAGAAAAAATAAAACTAAAAAGCTTAATATAAAAAAGCTGATGTGGACAAAAATTTCCAAACACTTCAAGTTTTTCAGCAGATTCAATTTACATAACTCCCCTCACCCAAGAATTTTGTGCCAACACTTCTGTTTGTTGAGACGAGAAGCTTGTGGCCAAATGCCATAATAAATCCTGGATTTGGTATTTCATGCTTTTTCCACTCCGTCTTTCGAGTCATGAATTTCGGTTTTGAAACCTTTTTACCATTTTTTAAGCTTCCCTTTAAGTCACACATGAGAAAAAAAGCAAGAATAACACTCTAAGAGCCAAAATTCGCTTTATTTTTTGGCACGTGATACGATGAAGGAAGTCAAATATATCCACATAAGCACACTATCCAGTTTCTTAGAACAATATGATATTTAATGAGGTTTTTATTCCGAGATATATTCACTGAATAAATCCGATATCTGTTTTTCCAGGCAGTGAATTGGTTGGGGCAACAAACAGAATAAATCAGCGAAATAAGAAATACATGTGTATATATAACAGCGCTCTTAAACTGTTATCAACGATGGTTTTTTAGTCACAAACAATTTGAAATACCACAACATGGTGCTATAAATGTATTGCCTTCATTTGAATAAAATTTAAGCGATGCACATAAATAGTGCAGTTTCATTTTGTGTTGAAGAAATTAAACTAAATATAACCAATTTTCAGTTATATATTTGAAGGATTTAATTTTTTTTTCATTGTACAATGTGATTGATAATAATAATTTTATAAACAAATACTACCAATTATACCAATTCATTTCCCGGTGTTTTCAAATGTTATATATTACATTTCAATATGTTTTGAGAAAATAAAAATAATTAATTGATTGAACATGATTCCTCTTATTCAGAAAATGAACGCACCATTCACCAGATAGTAAAAAAATTATAATTAAAATGACAATCAATTTTATCAGTATGAGACGAATATCAATCAACGCCACACATGAAAATAAAAGAGAAAGAATGACTCTAAGAGCCAAAATTCTCTTTATTTTTTAACACGTGATACCATGAAAGAAGTCAAATATATCCAGATAAGCACCCTATCCAGTTTCTTAGAACAATAGGATATTTAATGAGGTTTTTATTCCGAGATATATTTACTGAATAAATCCGATATCTGTTTTTTCCACGCAGTGAATTGGTTGGGGCAGCAAACAGAATAAATCAGCGAAATAAGAAATGCATGCGCATTTAAAACAACACTCTTAAAGTGCTATCAACGATGATGTTTTGGTCACAAATAAATTGAAAAACCATAATATGTTTCTATAAATATATTAACTTAATTTGAATAAAATTCAAGCGATGCATATAAATACCACCGTTTCGTTTTGTTATGAATAAATTAAAATATGATAAACAGTTTCGAGTTATGTATGTAAAGGTTTTATTTGTTTTGTCATTCATTGTACAATACGGTTGATAATAAAAATTTTATAGAAAATACTAACAATTATATCAAGGCATTTCCCGGTGTTTTTAAATGTAATATAATACAGTTTAATATTTTTTAATAAAATAAATAATTAATTGCAACTTCAAAATTAAAATTAAATTAGAAATTAAAAAATATATTTAGTTAAAGATTTTAATATTTCTATTGCACATTTATATGTGTCTTAGTATAACTGCTCCTCTTCATCATTTTTAAGAGTATAAATATACATAAAATATATACTCAGATAATTCATTCATTATCAATTAATTCATCTTTCCTAATTCATTTTTACCGCAATTTAATTAAATTTTTCATTAATTTATTTTTAACACGCATTCTACTTCAGAGCATTTGAATTTAAATACATATACATAACAAAGCCGTTTTAATTTTATCAAAAAATTAAGCACTGACATTGCTATAAAGTAAATTATTCTTTGCGCACCGTTAAGGTAAAATTTATTGGAACGTCTAGTATTTTCCTCTCTAACATGAACATGTAAGAGTTAATTTAACGTAGCTTTAGCCTTTTAATACGGCAAGTGTGAAACTAAAAAGGAGGGAAGATAACATTTTTTAACAAAGAAAATGAAAACTCCACGATTATTCTAAATGTAAGTAAGAAATTCAGTTTATCAAGAAATAAAATAAATGTTCTTAAGAATATCATGCTACTATTCAAGAAATGAAATCCTCTACAAACATCCTCAACGAATCACAAAAGTATGTTTTTTGTTCATTTTTTTGTATTTATTATTAATATTTATTTATTTATTGTTAATATTATTTTTTTGGTATTAAAAATGTTCTGCCATAGAGTTGATTCCCTTTATATAATACTTAAGATTCGCAAATTAAATTTATACAAAATAATTTAGTCCCTAATGGTGTTTCACAATCAAACTAACTAGAAACTTAATATCAACTAATTCTGAACTTGATATTGTGTATTTAATACATTGTATACTAATTTATAACTAATTAGTATCAATTTGCTAAAATATTTTTTCCCTTAATAATTTCATAGTACCAAATTTAAACACGGTTCAATAATTTTAAGTTGATTTATATTTTATAGGTTTTAGGCTATATAAAAGAAATACTGTTCAATTTAAATGCATTTAGAAAAAAAATTAGTAAAGAAAATGTCGACTAGAAAATAGAAAAGGAACAATTAAAGTGTGAAAAAGTACTTTCTTTGCATAAACGTTCTAGAATGCCAACACTTATTCACTTCAGAGACTATTTGGAAACGTGGAAGCAATATATTCTTGATCTGAATTGGCCACTGGACATAAAAGAGGAAAGTAGAAAAAAAAAACATTGAAAGTTAACTCATATATAAACATTTCATTTCTTTAAAAAATATATAGCATGAATATTAAAAAAGTTTAAAAAATATATAGAATAGATAGAATTTGATGGCAGTATTACACAAATTTATTAAGTCTTGTATTATTAGATAAAGATTTTGCATAATAGCATGAAGAAAAAAAAAGAATGTAACGAAACTTATGTTTGTTTACAAATGTATGTTATCCAAACAGACTTATGCATTTTAATATTTCATTTATACCTCTTCTACTTACTTCACACATGCTGCTTACGCAATTTTAAAATAGAACATATTTCTGACAGTAAGTATGATAAAATTAAAAATCACATAGATAGTGATCTCGTATCTAGGTTAACATATTGTTCATCTAACCAGCAATAATGTAGAAAATCACGAAAAGAAATTCTAATAATTAAATATTTATTTTTTTATTAAATTAAAGCTGGATCTGTTACCTGTTTTAACCATTCAACAAAATGCAAAAATCTTTCAAAAATAAAAAAAAAAAAAAAAATTTTTAAATAAAATTGATACATGATGGTTCGTATTACATGATGATGATAATAAAAGGTCCGATATGTAAATTTATGCTCTATATGTAATTGTTCATTAAATGATGGGATACATTTTTATATTTTCATTTTGCACTCATAAATTGCAATTTGAACCATTTAATAAATCAATGTTATGTAGTTGGACCATCAGTTAATCAAATATGAGAAAAAATTCTACAAACAAATATATTATTTAATAAATGATAACGGAAAACAGCAATCCCTATGATTCATTTAAATTTAAAACTCTGTTCATTTTTACAAGCATTTTTTTAGTGTACTTTATTCAAATTGGACATTACTTTTTCACATAATTTGCTTTACTACTTTTTTAGATTTAAATAGTTAATTTAAAAGAATAAACATTTCCAAAGAATTCTAACATTTTTGCAATAAAGAACTGAATTGTTCTGTAGATCGCAAAAGAAAAGTGATTACTTAATATTTACTTGTTAAGGTTCCTTACTAAGTTACTCATAATAATACTCATATATTAAGCTACTCATAATAAAAACTACAGCAAAAAACACTAAGATAAATTTTTGTAGCATTTAATATTTTTTTTTTTTTTTTTACTTTCTTTGCAATTTTTTAAGTTTTATTAATTTTTTTGCTATTCTTATTCGTTGTAACACTTCATTCTTATATCTTTTTATAATATTCATGTAATTTTGATATTTGAAAATTCTTATTCTTAAAAATATACGCATTCTTAAAATGATATTAAAATTGTTCTGAAATAAAAAATTTTCTCAATTAAATTATTTTTAAATTCTTAAAATTATTCTTGCATTTAAAATTAAAAATAATAAAAAGTTCTTTAAGAACAATGGTTATAAGTTTTTAAGAATCAAATTGCATTAATAATTATTTTAATTGAGAAAAAGGTTTAAAAGTGTGAAACTTAAAATTCAGAATTGCATTATGTAGTTGTGTAGGAGTATAGGAGGATTTGTTCAAAAATATGTTGCGGTCATATAAAGATAGCTATATAAGTATTGTCGAATAAAAGATCAATAATAAGAAATTGAGCAAATGTACACTATAGATCCGTTTCATATCTTTCAACAGAGATTTCTACTTTTTTTTATATAATATGAAGACCAATTCCTCTGATACACAATTAAATACCAATCTTCCAGGTTTATTAGATCTTTAAAATCTTCCTTTTGAGGATTGGATATTTCCGTTATTGAAATACCATCCAGCTCATCGGCTTCCAATATACCATCCGTTAGTTATTATAAACTTTATCCATTGCAGCGATAAATTAATAACTTCAGATAAACACATGCGCAGGTACAATTACGGCGAATACCGCGTTAGAGTTATCGTATAGATTTTAGTAAATTAAAACTATCTAATAAATTTAAAAAAATTATATTGTTATTAAAATAAATTGCTAAAAAGCATTGGTATTTCTGTTCAAATTTTAATATGTTAAAACAATAGATTGCCTCGTTATAATTAATATAATGCATTAAAATTAGAATTTTTATACATTTAAAAATAATTATTAAGAATTCTTTCGTAACACTAGACTAGCGATAAAAACTATTTTTTTCAATATGATATATCAGTATTGGGGTTGCAATATTGGAAAACACCTGGGTGACACAGACCTTCTCGGTTGATACCCTGCGTAGGCGGTCTAGGATTATTCTGCTGGTAAACGACAATGTCACCCTATCAAGTAAGTGTAATGCCCTCTGTCACAGTACATCTTCCATATATCATTAAGGTATCATATTTTCACCAATATGGTACAGCAGTAATATCCAAGCCAATGACGACCAGAACCATAATGCCACGTTATCGTGAACTGTGGCTTTCCACAGTTGAGGGTTAGTTAGGATTTATCACCACTTTAAAGCCACATTTATATTTGGTGACTTTAATTTCTGAAATAGAAGCTTGACTACGTGACTTTCTGTAGAACACCTTGTCCACGTAAGCCCAGTACAATTTATTGCAAATAAAGGCATAGGGTCTTTCGGGTAATAACATTTTTCTTGATAGGTATCATTAGTACAAGTAACTGCGGAATAATAGGTATATAATGTGAACATCTTGAAAGTCCTGAAAATGTTGCAACATGTCAAAGGTAGTGGACAAAGAGACCAACAACACTTGACGACGAATGCGCCTGTACATATGTGCACGACCTTTTGTCCATGTAAGTAAACCGTTCCTCTTGCCCTTTTAAAACATTATCGTTTTACTATTTTCTAATTTTTTTTCATATGTATGTCAAGTCAACATGTTTGTTCAACCATGTGTGTTAAAATGCTTAGTTTCAATTTTTACATGTTTCGGCATTTTAGCATTCTCGGAAGTGTTTAAAATTGTTTAAGCAATGGTTACTTACGGAAGGTCGCAGAGATTTTCCTATAGATGTAATAATTCAGTTTTAGATATAGTAACAACACGATAAAGAAAAGATTTTGTTATCCCAAATCATAGTAGAAAAATGTAACAATTTTCAATTTTAAAATCATTTTTGATTTTATAAAACTTTTTTAATAGCCCTTTTAATATAATTATTTAGAAAAGTTTACCTGAGAGTCCTATGCTATGAATAAAATAAATTACCCACATCAAATGAGATACACACGATGGTTATATTTAATTATTATTATTGCTATTAAAGTATGCCAAAGCAAACTATCATGGATGCATCCTAAAGAAAAATTTAACATATAAAATTGCTCAATTAATATGGCACCCGCATGTGAAACATACCCTTTTTTGCCATTTTCGTTAGTTGGGTTAGCTTAGCAAAACTTAAGTATTGATGAGGTAGTAAAAAGGTCATGTATCAAAAATCTATGAGTTATCCCAATCCATTCAGTGAACAAAATGTTATCGCAAGCAGGGTTTTTTTTGGAGGCGCGGTTAGGCTCCCTTGAAGCAATGAAATTAAAGCCGACAGTGTTTTCAGATATTATTGAGTTTATCATCCGATTGTCGTAAGAATGGCATGTCAACAATGAAATTTTAATGTAAATGAAAATATTACCTGTTACATTATTGAACTTTCCGGCTAATAAAGATTGTAAAAACTCCAAAATTAGTTAAATGATTTGATTATGAATAACTCTCAACTCACTGATTTGCTAAAACTTCAGTACTTATCTTCCTCCCTGAAAGGCAGCGTAAAACAATTAGAAACAAACGAGTATACATTTGAAATGTATCTTTTTTATTACCCATTAGTTGAAAAATATGAAAATTAAGTGCTACTTGTTGATATCCACGCAAAATTAATTTTAAATGTAGGAAAATTCAGAATAAATCATATAAAAAATGGAGATCTTTAATTGATACTGTAAATAATAAATTAAGAATTAAAAAAATTTTGAATTAAGAATAAAGCGATCTGCATGATGTGTGTCTTGTAGACATAATTATTCCTAAACTAGGTAAAGAGACATGAAAGCAATTTGAATTAACTTTAAAAAGACAATTAAGTTCTAAAATTTAAACAATTATTCTATTTTCTAAAAAAGTAAGTAAAATGTTAGAACGTATTATTCGTCTTTGTGTTGCAAACAAAATAAAAAACAATAACTTTTAATTAACATAAAGCTTTGCTAATTAATGAAAATGAAAACTACAAATATGGCGTTGTTTACAAAAATAACCATCTTATTTTCAAATGTGATAAATTCTTAAAATTAACTCCTTACCAAATGGCCAAAAAATATGACAATAAGAGAATAAAAATAAAATCGTTGCTTAATAACGACTGAAACACTTGCATTGTCACCTCACGATTAGCGGATGTACTCAATTTCAACAAAAAATAATCAACATTGGAGTGACAGGTGTAAATAACCATTAAAAAATCAATACTAGAGTGACAAATGTAAATAAGCGTAAATATTTAAACCTTAATTTCAAATGGAAGTTAAAGCTTTGTAGTGAATGCCGAGTTTTAGAATCTACTGGAAATAATTGAAATAATTCCGTCAACAGATTAACATATAGTATATCCAATGTTGAAATTTCCGATTTTATCTAACTGGCACATAGTGCATTTCATAAAGCAAGTAAAGTTGATTGTCTTAACAAAAAAAATTATTCTTCAGAATTCTAAAACAAAATATTCCACAAAAAAGGGAGTATAATTTGTTATAGTTATACAGTTTTCAGATGGATCCCAACAGGAAGTTTAAAGTAATCACTATTTAGTGCTGTTAGTAGTTTGCTGTTTGCTGTAGTTTGTGGTGCGTTTAATAAGTGACGGCTAGTACATTGAAAATAATTTTTAATTACTTTCTGATTTAGAAGGTTTAGTCACAGTAATTTCAAAAATGAAAGAAAATCAGGCTTTAGAAAATTTTAGTCAGATTTTGTAGTTTAAAAACGATCGTTTTGTTGTAAAATTACGTTGAAAAAAAGATTGGAAAGAAATGAACAAATGTTTCGAATATTGTTTAGAAGTACTATCTACACCTTGAACTATGTAAGTAATAAGAATAAATCATTGAAAATTATTTGAAGCAAGTCACTATGAAATTAGATGATGAACCATGTCAACCAAAGACTTCAAAGCCAAACCATGTCAGTCAAAGCCTTCAAAGCCAAAATATATCAACCAATTTATTGATGTCAACTTATTAAAAAGTTGAAAACAGTATTTGTGCGTTTTCAGTATTTGAGGAAGCGTATTTTAAATTATGATTCTCTTACATTAGTTTTGTCACCAGGTAACTTAAAAAAAATGTTTGGATGAAAAAAATAATAAATAAATAAATAAAGAGGAAGCATAGTCGGCATTTGGTTTCCGAGGAGAGACATCGAACCGCCGTGTTAATGGTAAAGCCGTGATGACGCACCAATTTTAGTTTGAAAATGGCATAAGCCACTGAGAATATCTCTCAGATAGGTTAGTTGAGATTATAATTAAGATCAAATTTTAGATTTCTCACGATTACACGATCACAACTCATAATCAAGATTGCTCAGACCAAATTTTTCGAACAAATTTTCGACCAAAAAGCATTTTACTTTATAAAGTAAGTAAAGCTGACAAATGTAAAATCCAAGTATATAATTCCAAATTTATAAATCCAAGTAAAATGTAAAATCCAAGTTTCAAAAGCTAATTCTTCTAATAAAGATTTTCGATTAAAACTATTTCCTCACTTACATTTACTTCGACATCCTCACACGAATTAAATGTTGCAAGTAAAATATCTGAAATATTAAAGACATATTATAAATCTGAAATATCCAGAGAATTCATCTGATTTAAAAGACTCTAAAGATTGAATTTGAATTCATCTTTTCTTTCGGAATATCGTGGTATCCAATTAATAATTTTAATTTACCTCCGGATCGAAAAATTCGTTGACAAGGTACATTGCAAATTCTCCATCCCTTCGATAACAGTTGATATCGTCCAAATCGAACGTCTAATGAATCCATTTGAAATTTTCCTACCAAAATATGCTTTACATTACATGTTTCAAAAATTTTATTAATTCTATTAAAGATTCCATAGTAAAATGGATCTTTCAATAAGCTTACCATCTCTACCAAGATGACCCAATTATTTTCATTCAAACATTTTTAAAGAACATAATTTTTCCCATGAGCTATCCAATGTTTTTAAAACTAACATTTTTATCACTAATATTTTCTATTGCTTTGTAGAAGTCGTTCTCCAATTTCAAATCTTTTTTTAGCGTATTCAACTTTAACTATTTTACACCAGTTCAGTATAAAATCAATAAATATTGCAGTATTATAATTTTTTTTTCCATTTAGTTCACTCTTTAAAGCATTAATTTGATTCACTGTTGACATTGATTTAATTTAGTTCACTCGTGACATAATAAAATATTTAAGTAAATAAGTAAATAAAATATTTAATAAATAATTAAGTAAATAAAATATTTTGTTTATCAAATGAAGATGGATAAAGAACTTTTTGTGATAATTTAAATGCAATTTTTACCACTAATAGTTCATCAGGTTCATAAATATTTTCTAAAGATTGAAAATTTGCCAAAAATATTGAAAAAATATTTGTAATAGGGAAATAGAAAATTGGTTTTCTGTTGTTTGTTTCATCCAATTATTTCCAATGGATTTTGTTAAATGCATTTGTTAAGCCGAAATAATATTTTTCTTCTGGTTGAACTGGATTTTGACTGCAGTATTTTAAGTCAGCATTATACATTTTACTCAACATATTTGTAGTTATTCTTTTACTGAGTTTAAACACAAAACAATATGCTTGAGTTGTTTTAAAAGATTATTTCAATACAATGCATCATAGTTTGGTTATTCACTGGCATTAAAGCAATTATATCTTTAATTTTAGAAAATATTTTTTTTTTTTTCTCATAAAAGTTTGAGTCTCAGTAGCTACACAAAAAGAATGATCAGCCATACCGGTAATCTGGTTTGGTTTGTCGCTCTAGAAAAGGACGGTGAGAAGTCGCTTTAGAAAGGTCGGTGATATTAGTAACTTTGTTTCAGAAACTGACTACACTTTATTCTAAAACTCCTACAATTTCAGACTTTTACGATTCATCTTAGAAGACTTGTTGCGATGTAATAATAATTAATTTGAAATACTTCGTATTCTTTGTTATAATTTTCGGTTTATTACAAATTATAAAGCAGCTAGAGAAATTAAAAAGAAATAAGATGGTGAGAGCAGAAAATCTCTTCGAAAGGAATCCAAAGGAAATCATTCTCTCAAGAGATATCAAATCTAAATAAAAATTGTGATATTTCTCTTAAAAATAACATCTTTCCATTATCTCCATTCATAAGGTTTAGAGGTTTATTAAGGTTTAGAGGAAAAATAAAAAATGCAGAATTAAAATTTCAAACTGGCTTCCAATATATAAATTAGAAATGATTCTTGAATACATCAATAAAAATTACCTGGATATAGGTGCGCAATCTATGCTGTACCATGTACGGCAAAAGTATTTGCATTTAATGAGTAGAAAAATAGTTCTTTATTCGTATAAAATGTTGTAAAGAGCTTACTATTACTAATTATTAAAAAAATAAAAATAAAAAGTAGATTAACCTAAAGAAATTGTATCTAAAAAAATTAAAAAAGTTAATCCTAATTTTATATTGTCCAATGTTGGTATAGGCTTGTGCTGTTATTTTACAATAAAAATCAAGGAAAAGGATCAGGTTCTAAAACATATATTTTTATATTTATCTACTTGATTATAAATGCTTTACATTTCGAAATATTTTCAGATTTAGTTTTGAAAATATAATTAGTACATTAAAACATTTTTATCCAGGAGAGCAAAAGGCAAAAAAAAATAACTTTCTGATGATAAATCCAATTTTGCTGTTGCAAATCGTGAAATTAAAAGGTTTTAATTTGGATAATTAAAAATGAATTAAATTATGAAATTAAATGATTTTAATGAATAAAATCAGATGCGACCTAAACCAAATTTCAAATTACAATTGCAAGATGCGTATCAAATTACTTTCCTGAAGAAATATTAGAGTGAAGTTTTATCTCTCTTTCTTTAAAGAGGCTTTATTCGATGGATGTACCAACAATAATCTACCATATTTAAATCCTAGCACCTTAATATCGTTTTTCGATTATAATGAGTTCGTGGAAAATCTCAGCTTGAACTCCATTCATTGATCGAAGAATTTCCTGGAAAATTTAAAATATGATTGTTGAAAATAAATCTTCAGACTCGTATTACACCCAAGTTCTTCGAATTTTCTTAACATAATTTGAATTATATTTTTCTAAATATGATCTCTCTGGTTTCTGGGAAACTTAGAAAAATTTAAAAGGTCAAAGCATCTTCCTTTTGCAATCATTTTTATATCAAAATTAAGTCTTGCATCAATTTTCATACGTCAGAAACAACAAAATCCTCTTATTTCAATTTTGCTTCTGACAAATGAGAATTTTTGCATAGGTACAAAAAAAAACTTCAGTTTTGAGATCACTTTTACAAACAAGTTCATTTTTGTATAGTTCAATACTTTATTGACTTTAAAATAAAGGTGTGTTTTTTTTTTTATTTTTATTTATTTATTTTTTTTTACAAGAAAACAATATGTCCTGTGATGATTTAATGCATTCAGCCTACAAAAAAAACATAAAATAGAGCCTAATTTATGTAAAGAATTTCATTGTTGGCCTTTATACTGCAGTTTTTTTTTGCAATTATCTTACATATTCTACGATTGCTGTACAACTTGTTGTTGCTAAAACTTCCTTAGAATATATTATTTTACTACAAAAATAAATAAACTGTATAAAAAGAATTAAATGTTAACATGTGAAATATTTTTGTGTTCCATAATGTAATGCCATTTTCAATACATCCATCAGGAGACTGATTCAAAAATAGTTTCCATTTTCTTATAGTCTACTAATATGAATAAAATGCCTACGCATCTACGCCTACCTTTTTTAACAGTATATATTTAGACTAAACCCTTATAGAAACCATTGGGAAGAGGAATGCTATCTAAGTAGGTTCGAAAAGAGAATTTAATTCTTACATTTGATTAGATGATGATGGTGTAACTTTTCTTGCCCAATGTTGTATGCATAATAAATGATCCATTAGCATTTCAAATAAATTTTTATAAAGGTTAAAAGCTTATTTCATTAATATTTTTAATATTGTATGAAATAAATTAGCACATAACGTGCATAAAAATTTGTTAAACATTTTACAATCCAATTTGAAATATAAGGGTTTTAATCCAGTGTTGTAATTTATTTAGTATATGGATCCATTTGTTTTTTTAATAATATCAATTTTTATCTGAGGCTATTCGCTACTAAATGGACAGATACCCAGTCTGCACCACAGGATGACTGTTATCATATCATTGCCTAGCCACAGTTTTGAACGAATATTACTCAGAGGAGAATCGAGATTCGCTCACTTCTCACTGAGAATAAAAGGAAAAATTTCTAATCTACAGATTTATCATTTCATCTGCCAAAATAAGAACAAGAATTTCCATTCGGGGTCACTTATTGGATTTTGAACCTTTCGGTCGGAAATTCAAATTATGAAATTAGCCTAAAGTGTGCAAAAAAAAAGACCATAGAGCGACAAACTAAACCTAAACCTTTCTTGTGAGGATTATAAAAATAATAATTTAGGATTATAATATAAATAATTTAGAATACTTCATTTTTAAATAGTTTAGATTTTTTTCTAGGTAAAGGAAATATTTAGTTTTCCTCCTTCAAACTTACGTTAAATGTTTGAAATGTCAAATAAAATAATCATTTAAGTATGAAAATTGCTCTTTCTTTTATTTTTTGTCCAAAGACGAAACCTTCATGTTTCACATGTGCAAGCCACAAACATCCAATTGACAGGGACTATGAGAGACAATATTTTCTATGAGAATTTTCAGAGGTTACGGTTTTATTTTTATACTTCTTATAGGTGAAAATCCGAGAAATAGTCACCAAGCAGCCTGTCTCTCAATGCGAGGTGATTATACACATTCTCAGAATCTCCATCGAGTCTTCTCGTTTTTCATTAATCAGTGAGTGCAACAGACGCTACAAGCGACTTTGAAACAGAGCCTGTTTGTTACCACTCTTTTATAAATGTTTTGTTTATGTATTTTACAAATTATTTCAAGACAATCGTTACAAATTATTATAATCAACACTAGTTGAATGCCTCTAACCATTCCCATTTCAGCAAGATGCATCTTTCGCTCACAATGGCGAGTGGTATCCTCAACAATGTGGAGGGAAGATCTATTCGACTGGTCTATTCGCTGTCCGAATGGAAACGCACCGGTGAATAGCCGCTGCTTCTGAAAATCTTAGAGAGAGCCGATATCGTGGGCAGAAGTAGATTGATTATCCATCCTTACATAATGCAGTGCGCCATCGAAGGATATGGAAACCCCTTTTGTTCAGTCTGTGATGGAGTACCTTAACTAAAGGGCTCGTCCGGCTACATAAACTAATCGAGCAGCTACTGATGTCAATATTACTATTACCTTGAAAGGGAGCGTATTCACTGAACCACGTCTACTGCAGAAATACACTGCGAATTCTGTAGTGATTAAATATGAAGCACCGCTAAGCTTCCCAAAGCCGGGTATAATGGAAAGATTTAACACAGGCAGGGTTCGCTGGGCCTTCGTTTCGAATTGCGGGATTAGAGGCGGTTTGTTTTACCGGGGGTAGAACAATTTTTGAAAATAATTGGACGGCAATATGTTCATTTATTTTAGCGAAGCAAATTATTTTCATGCAGATAAATGAATGCAATTAAAATTGTGCAAAATATTACTTAGAGATGTATCTAATATTTTATTACGTGATATATGTTTGTCGACCGACTTTGGCTCAGTTGTAACTTGCAAAATATTCAGTAGTAAGTAAATACAATAGGGTGTGTGAGGATTATATGTCGGCAGTAAAGTTACTTAAAGGGGGATATCCTTAAAATATTCAAAAAGTGAGACACTTACACCATGTAGTTCTAATCGAATTCTTCATTCATTTCCATAAATTGCCTTGAATGGATGCCGATGTACACACACACACACACACACACATATATATATATATATATATATATATCTACCAGTAGGCAGACTGCGTTGGCCACCAAGGAACTGCTGCGCCATTGAAGAAGAAGAGAATATATACATATATAGCACTCGCCGGATAAGCACATAACTCTGATAGACCGGATAAATAAGGAGAGGAAATATAAATTAACACACAATTTATAAATTTTTGTTGCATTGCATGTATTTATTGCTCTCACGATTTCAATATTTTCATAAAAATGGGGAATGAAACTGATCAATTGAAGTAGTAATTGATAGTTTTTGTTTGTGGAATCATACTAGTTTTCTTGCTGCAGTATTATGTTATTGTATGAATTTCACCAGAATTTCGATGAAGTCTCTTCTTAAGGAACAACATATTAATATTTGGAATAAATTATCTTCTTCCGATTGACATCGTTTTATCATCGTTCTCTATTTTAAATTTTCAAATATGTTCACTTTTCTTATTCATCTGCGTACAACCACTTGACAGTATTTTCTACAGCAAGAGTTTCATAAGCAAGAAGCCAATTTTTCAGCAAGATTTCAATTAAACAAAGTTTCTCTTTCATTTATTAACGTACTCTTTGTCTAAAGATCACACTATGAGACCATACCATCAAACTATGTCACGTAGGATGAACGAGTAACCAACTGTAATGAAATCTTATTAAGTCTCACTTATCTTTCAATGATACCAATACTCATATATCTTCCAGAGCATTTTTCCAGAGATAAATCATATTGACTTATATGCACGGAGGCTTGTTTTAGGCATTCGGCTACGAGCATACCTTCGTTGAGAAAAATATTATTTGGATGTAATATTTCTCAACAGCTTAATCGTTACAAATTCATCATTCACTTACAATCCTTTCAAAATGATGCCATCGCCAGAATGTCCATGAATTCGTCCTGTCTGAAGAATAATGTTGTGAGTTTATACAGTTGCAGAATGTAGCTTTTTAATTTTGTCATATGTACAGTGAAATTGCAGACAACATTTTCATGAATTAGTTTTAAGTTGTGTTAAGCATGGTGCAGACTTTCAGTTAATAAATGTTTATGTTACATAGGATAGTTTTCATGCCCTGTTAATCCTCTAGAACAAAAATTCCTTACAACAAATCTGTGATGCCTTCGGAAAACATCTCTCTCCTCGAATCTTGCAAGATTTAAAAATAACTTTGATAGATTAATGTTGAAAAGTCTCTCAAGTTCTGATTTCAACATCGTCATCATCAAAAGCAGGACAGGGAAGGCTAAGGACAAAGGCTTTCATTTGAAGAGATTTCCATGCATTCCTCTGGTGACAATGGTCCTCCAATTCTTAAAATTCTTTGTCAATTGCGTCTATCCATTGCAAGTTGGGTCGTCCTCTTCCTCTTTGACCTTGTGGCTTTGCCGAAATGGGCCTTTTTACAGGTTTTAAATCATTCATTCTAAGTGCATAAGCATCCCTATTGATCTTAAATATTTCATACAAGTTCTGATTTACAGTTTTAGAAACTATGCATCATAGATGCTAAACGTGCATCAATTTCTAATTAAATTACACTTCATAATGATAAACTCATACATATCCTTACTTCGATAATACTGACAATTTTTGTGAATATTTAAGTTTTTTTCCTCTTTGTCTTGATTTTAATTAACCGAAAATTGTGCCACTTTGTATTATAAACAGTGAACAGTATCTCTAGTAAAAATATACTAAGTTCCATTCTTTTAATTACTACTTGTTATAAATTATTCCAAGATATGTCTGTCTCCTAAGCAAATTTTAAACAATGAAGTACTGAAATATTTTTCATAACACAAGGGAAATATTTGGTTCAAGCAAGATTTTATCAAAACTTAATTATTCTATTCATTTTAGTTTTTCATGCGACTGCTTCATCTGAATTAATCTGAACATTTCTATTTGCTTTTAATCTAAGTAAAATGAACATAGACAATGTCGAAAGCGAAACGAAATTGTACATTTCAGTCATATGTTAATGTAATTAAGTTCTTCACAAAATTTCAGAATGGTATTACGGGCAGAAAAATAATTTGAATTTTTTAAATTTATTTTACGTTTTAGCGCAGATATATTTTTACATTGATTTAAAATGTAGATTTTAGCATAATTTTAATAAAATAATAAATGACAATGTGAAAACTAAAGCTATGATCATGCAAATTACAAATTTTATTTTTCATGATTTTTAGGTAAAACTGAACTTTAAACAAAATTATTTTATATTACAGACAGGACGGTATATTTAATGAAAATACAATTTGACCTTTATAGTTTAAATAATATATAACATGTTTTTTTATTAATAAACCCCTCATTTTTAGTATTTTTAAATGATGATGTATTTAAGCAATTAATAACATTTCTTTGGATTTATAAATTATAAATTCATATAAAATCAATCATTTGTAAAAATATAACTTTTAAAAATATTTCATTTAGATAAAACTCAAAACACAAATTTTGGATTTTCTTAAAAATTTTAACAGAGATCAGCCGGATAATATATATATATATATATATATATATGTGTGTGTGTGTAATTAATAGCATTTTGTACTAATTATTTCAATAAAAATATACTCTTGATGTCAAAAAAATAAGTATTTTGATTTTAAAACAGTTAAGTTCATATCTTGATTATTGCATAACTTCTTCACTTCGTATAATATATACAATTTTGCGAATTGTATTTATTCTTCAAGAGTCTAATAAACGTGTTACATTGGAATTCCTATATTTAAGAAATTAATTTACCCAAATACGTTAAACAACGTTTTTTAATCTTAGTTTAATTTATGATAAAATAAAAAATCATGAAATTTACATTGCAAAGAGATTGATTTTATTATTGTAAATTTTTTTTATTTCGTATAATATATACAATTTTGAGTAACACAATAATCTTCTTGAACCTAATAATCGTGTTACATTGGAATTCCTTATATTTTAGAAATTCGTTTACCGAAATACATTAAACCTAGATTTTTAATCTTAGTTCAATCTACGATAAAATAAAAAAAATTATGAAATTTGAATTAAAAATATTTTTTTTGATTATTGCATAATTTCTTTAATTTCGTATAATATATACAATTTCACGTAACACAATAATCTTCAAAAATCTAAGAATCGTGTTACATTGGAATTCCTTACATTTAAGAAATTCTTTTACCCAAATACATTCAGCGACGTTTTTTAATCGTAGTTTAATTTATGATAAAATAAAAAATCATGAAATTTACATTACAAAGATATTTTTTTATTATTGCATAATTTCTTTATTTCGTATAATATATACAATTTCGCGTAACACAATAATCTTCAGAAATCTAAGAATCGTGTTACATTGGAATTCCTTACATTTAAGAAATTCTTTTACCCAAATACGTTAAACAACGTTTTGTAATCTTAGTTTAATTTATGATAAAATAAAAAATCATGAAATTTTCATTGCAAAGACATTGATTTTCTTATTGTAAAATTTCTTTATTTCGTATAATATATAAAATAATATAATAATAAATGTAATAATAAATGTAATAATAATAATATAATAATAATATAAAATAATAATAATAATAAATATAATAGATAAAATAAAAAAATCATGAAATTTGAATTAAAAAGATTTTTTTTAATTATTACATAATTTCTTAATTTCGTATAATATATACAATTTCGAATAACACAATAATCTTCAGAAACCTAATAATAGTGTTACATTGGAATTCCTTATATTAAAGAAATTCTTTTACCCAGATACATTAAGCCTAGGCTTTTAATCTTAGTTTAATTTATGATAAAATAAAAATATCATGAAATTTACATTACAAAGGTATTTTTTTTATTGTTACATAATTTCTTTATTTCATATTTATTTATATACAGTTAACACAATAATCTTCAGGAACCTAATAATCGTGTTACATTAGAATTCGCTACATTTAAGAAATTCGTTTACTCAAATACATTAATTAATTTTTTTTAATCTTAGTTTAAATTAGGATAAAATAAAAAATCACGAAATTTACATTACAAAGATATTTTTTTTTATGAAACTAAAGAAAAGAAATTTGAAAACATACTCCCACCGGAATAATTACTGTTTAAAAACATGTAAGACTTGATTTTAAAAGTACTTTTTTTGTCCTCCTTCAATAAAAATGTCTCGCAGTTTTTCACTTAAAATTTCTTGAATTCTTTTTTTCCCATGGTCCGGAAGAGAAGGTATGTTTTTGAAGCTTCGAGAGCCATTCCATAGATGGGCGGGTGGATTGGCCAACCCTTTCTTTGGTTACGCCAACACATTCCGAGAATTCCATGTCCATGACATAAGGGACGGGAGATAAAAAACAAAAAAGAAAGAAAGAAAGAAAATTTCATTGTAAAATTTTCTCTGCAAAATGCTAGTGAAGAAAGCAGGGTCCCGTGTAGCCAGAAAGAAAAAGAAGGATACTACAGACCTACGGGAAAAAAGGGAAAAGTGCTGCCTGCGACATTTTAAAGAGAAAGGCACGGGAAATAAAACAAAAACCTATTCGCATTTTTTTTCCAGGAAATTCGCCCCTTCTTTTTGGCTATTTTTCTCCGTTATATACACTGGAATTGTGGCAAATACAATGTGACCTGGTGTACACCACAACTTGATGGTATACACCAGTAGTTCTCAAAGGATGTAATAGGACTTTCCTGATAAAAAACTAGCCTATCTGACTCCTTTTTCCAATTCCAACTATTAGTTCACACTCTCCCTATATATATCTTGTTCAAATTTTCAATCGTTAATAAATTACTCTTTATTCATCCACTTAAGTTCAAATACATCTTTTGAACGTGTAGTCGATGACACTTGATGCTAATACAGTTTTTTCAAATATTAATTCATTAATTAAATTAAATTAAGTAATTTTAGTTTTTTAAGTTGCATGTATCTAATAATAGATGGCACCAGATGTAAGAGGAAAATTTCAACTTTATTTGTAAAGGACTTTTCTGCATTATAGTGAAGAAAAGGTAGGTATTGGTTTAAAAATTTGTTTTTCATATCACGTGTTTCTTTATTCACTTAAAAAGTGCCAATCAGCGATAAAGCTCTGAAGAAAGTGTCCTAGAAACTAGGAGAGATAATTTCCATGATTCACTAATAGAAGCGTTGCAGTTTATGTGATTTTCAAAATTGAAGAAATTTCCATTTCAGCCAATGAGATTTCCTCCTCTGTAAATAATACTTTATGTAGATTATCATCTAACATAACATGAAGACGCATTAGTAGTTATATCCATTGATCGTGGATTGAAGATTAAACAAAAGAATTGTGTCTTGAAATCTTTTGGATTTCTATAAATGAAGAATGCAAATATGTAAAAAGCTTTGAAATCTTTAATGTCATATTTATGTAAATTAATATATTCTACCCTCACCACAATTAAGTGTAAAAAGACAGAAAATCTTAAACTTATTGATGAGAAAATAAAAGTTTGAATTTTATTTCAAACATATGCCCAAACATTGAAGTCATCGTTAGGACATCGAGGATATTTGATATATATATAAGAATAAATATACTTAAAGTGCATTGTATTTTATTTTTTATCGCATTATACTTTCTGCAATATTTGGCTTGTTTATTATGAAATATTTGTCAGAAATTTGTACATAGTGCACCTATAGTTGTTTGTAAGATTTTAAATACTTCCTAAATTCAAAAAATTTGATAATCACTGGTGTACTCTATCTTTACTATAAGTTGGGTAACTTCATTAGGCGATTGATGCTTCTCATTCATAATTACAGTAATGGCTTTTGTCTTGTAATTGACCTTCATGTGATCAATGGAATAATCAAATTATAATGTAATAAGCACTCTTAAAAGAATAAATATTGAATTATTAATTACACATATTCGTCTTTTTTGCCATTGGTGCAATAGACCATTGGTCCAAGGCCATCTACCTATTGGCAGATAATTACACATATTAGTCTATATAATATATATTAGTAAATAATCAGTTTTAACCATATTAGTGTATAACTACCGTCATGACAACTCAATATTAATCAATACCAAATTTTCAGGTTTTATTATAAAGTCATTATTTTCACCATTTTATTCCAGTTATGTATGTGGATGCAATTCTCAGTAATTTATAGTTGAAAAGACTATTATAACATATGGATTATATATGGATAATATATGGGTCATATTTAATATAAAGATTAATTCACCAGGTGTGTCAAGCAAATTTAACAGTGTTAATTTTTTAAGCTTTCTTTTTCTAATGCTATCTTTCCAGTGAGTTTTATACACATAGACAAACAAACCAGTAAAATTTCAAATTTTTTTCTAAGTTTGGTGATCATCGCTGTTCCATAAAATAGCTATCATTCAAATGACTTTCACGCGTAAATCATCATAAATTCCGGAAATAAAATACAAAACCAATAATGGTGTTAGAGTGTATAAGAATTGCAAAAAGAAACGAATACTTTTTCCTTTGTTATGCCATATCTTGAAAAACTCAAAAATTTCAAACTAGGCAGTTTGAAAGTTAGTGTAAATCACTCGACACTGAGTTAATTTGTTTTTCAAGGCAGTAATTATAATATTGCCATAGATAATCCATTTCCTTGTACACTTACCTGAACACACTACGCGAATGAGGTTTGTTGAATTTCTCTCTCTCTCCATATATATATATATATATATATATATATATATATATATATATATATATATTTTTTATATATATTTTTTGTTATATATATCATTGTTATATATCATTTATTTTACCATATTTTGAAAAACTCAAGAATTTCAAATTAGGCTGTTTGAAAGTTAGTACAAAATGTTCACCACTGAGATAACTTGTTTTTCAAGAGAATAATTATAATATTGCCATAGAAAATCCACTTCTTTGCACACTTACCAGAACACTACATGAATGAGGATTGTTAAATCTCTCACTCTCTCTCTCTCTCTCTACACACAAAATAATTCCATATATATACACACAAAAAAATATAGAGAAAGACAAAAAAATATAAAGACTGAAAGGTTAAATCTGTATCGTTAATCGCCAAAAGAAAAAAAAATTATGTATAAAATGGCGTGTGTCGAGATAAAAGAAACAGGGAATGAAGAAGCATCGACCCCTACTTCTTGTTTCGCTACATCCCCCTGAGTTTTATTACCAAAAACCACGTGAGCGTTGCTTTCCTGGAAAAGAGTTGAAGAAAATTATCATTTCCTGAGACTTAAGTTAAGTAGAAATATATTCAGCAGCGATGTTGTCTAGTCTTGAGGTTAAAAAAAGAAATAAATCTTTGATGGGAGTTTGGTTAAGAGGGTTTCTTCGGAAAAATAAATGTTACCCAGGCAATATTAGAGACACAAAAAATAAATCAATTTTTTTTTAAATATTCAATAACATACATTTAAAACAATATATATAGTGTAATTTAACTTGACGAAAAGGGCTTATATATATATTGTATATTTACAATTTTATAGTCACTTTATCATTAAAAACGCATGATTTTATCAACATGATTTTATCAATATTTATGATATCAATTCTAATGCAGCGTTTGGATGCGTAAGAATTTATAAAAAAATTATGTCAAAATGCTTAATTTACTAATTGGAATTAATTAAAATTAATAAAAACCAGGTTTATACAACAATTAAATTATTTAAGTCCTAATAAAAATTTAATTTTGTAATAATTTTTATCATTTAAAATAATTTTAATCGTTTTAATGGTATTTACCTTGTAAAGATTTTACTATCTTTTTATAAAATTAAAATCTTCAGTGTCTTGAATAGGAGTTACTGCAATTATACTAATTCATTCTGAATGAATTGTTATTTAACAATCTAAACAAGTATACTTATCCTCAATAACTATGAGTATAGTAAGTTTTTTTTTTGTTTTATATTTATTTGAATAGATTTTTTTATAATTATAACATTTAAAATGGTTGAAATAATATTATATTTTCTCTGTAAATCTGTGTTAGTAATTGCACCAGTATATGAGTACATCCTCGTTATTTTAATTGACATCGTGTAAGTTTAATATTTTAGTGTGAATATTGTTTTTGAAACAATTGAAAATTTTTCTAATCTATATTACAAAGAAAAAAAGAAAGATTATTTTTTCTATTTAATAAAAATTAATTTTATAAAATATTTTAATTTTCTCTAGTGCTGAATGAAAAATAGTTATTATTTTCTTTTCGCTTATTCATGATATAAATTCACCAATTATTTTAATTAAATCATGCCGTACAGCTTTTAATTGAATATGTTTGAGGTAAAGATTACTGTGGTCTAGAGAAATAAAGACGAATTCCAGTTGTCAAAATCAGATTCCAATAAACAGTAAAATAAATGAATCCTAATTATTATGTGTAATTTTTTCTGTACACACACACAGACAGAGCATGAGAGAGGGACAGAGAATGTTTTAATGTAAATTGCTCACATTTTCCATAGACATTTGTAATAGTTTTATTGGTACATACCCAATTTTTATTCATGACATTTCTACAAAGTATAGGAACAGAATATAATTGTCAGGAATCTTTTTATATGAAATTTCAGATATTTTAAACTATATATCAAAAATTTTGTATTGTATATCAAAATTTGTATATTGTATATGTATATATTATAATCCAACTTGTATATCCAAAATTTACCGAAATTTATCCACATCCAATTATATATCCAAAATTTACAAACCATTACGATATAGACACACTAATTGATTTAAATATGCATCATTTTCATTGAGTCAGTAATATACTGAATATACATACTAATGCTGTTCTTGTGGCTCGCCTAATTATGTATAGATTTTACTTCTAAAATGTAATTGTGAATATTTTGCAAAAATTTCAAATTTTGATTTACAGGGAACGTGATTCAGTTAAACTTAATAAAAAATAAGCTTTAAATTATTAGGCAAATAATGCAATTAATTATTTTTATTTTATGGAAGACTACAAGATCAGATAATTGGTTAATAACTTGCTAACCTGAATGTAGGTTCCCTATCTACACATTTTTTTTTTATATCTATAATATTTATTGCAATAATGTTTAACAGTGCTGAACAAATTTCTTGTAAGTGCTGCTAAATATTACATAAAAATGTTTAGGCCTGCCTGGATCAACACATATATGTAAAAAATATGTAGGCGCATGAATAGGAGAAAAAATATCGGTAAATAAAAGCCCTGTGGTTAATTACTTTAAATTTTTAGTTACAAATTTTAAACCAAATACTTAAAAATAATTAAATTAATGTAACATGTACTATGGAAAATGAGTATATACAGGTGATATCACTGACCAATAATTTATATCTTCTAATTTGTCCTCTTTGTGGCTTGATGGCCGAGTGACTAGCGCTCTGACGTTCGGTGCCATGTATGGTTGTAGTGGTTCGGAATCCACCTTAAACTATAGGCCTCTGTTTAATATGATTGTAGAGCATTGAGCTTAGGACTGACAACCCTACCTAGTAAAAATCTCGTAATCAGCTTGTGCCCACTATGGGGCTGTTGCGCCAATGATGATGGAACTTTCCTTAATTCAATAATAATTTGCTAATGCCTACTTTCCATTCAAGTGAAGAATCATTAAAACTTTTTTAAAAAATAACGTATTGGACAAGGCATTTGGAAATTTTATCTTTCAAAACCCTTTATATTTGACTTTGCAAACTTGATTTTAACACACGACTATACCTAATAAATTATTTTGTAAGACATACAACAACAGAGGCTTCTTACATCCTCTATTCTTCTATCTCGCTGTTTATTTTACAATCTTTAATTTGTGTAAGTATTGATTGTTGATATCATGTTATAGTATTTTAAAATTGAAGAACCATTGAAAAACAATTGCGCCAATGAAAAAGAATTAGGCCTTGTTGCAATCTTCTTAACATTTCTATAAAAAGGCAGGATTTTCATGGATTAAAAGCAAAATACAAATTTTTGCATTGAAATAATAATAGTAGTAAACAAATGATACATTTATATTATTTTAATGCTTAAATATATCAGCAAATTCCTTAAAGTATTATATATTATTGAAATATAAATCATAACTTGACTAATAAAATACTTCCAAAATTCTTCAAACAACAGCAATTGCACTTATTAGTATGAGAGAAGAGGGAATACGTTTCTAAGGGTCGACTCACAGCTGCCCGAAACCTAAGACAGTAGCGGGAGAATGCAAGAAATTCCAAAGCAGGTGTCAAGGAGGCCATAGAAGCAGGCTGAAACTTGAGATTTCAGTCCCTCTTTTCTTTTAAAGATTTGCTAGCTGTCTTTAGTTGTTTGTGTCTCTATTCATTTTCCCACGTGGACCAGAGTTGATATTTTCGTGACACAGAGAAGAGAATTTTAACTTGTAAGCATTTTTCATGGCATCAACTTTTTATCATAAATAAAAATAATTGTTTCCTTTTATTTTGATAGGCATAAAATTACAGAAAATAAACATTATTTTTAGAAGTTTTAAAAAATTTAGCCTATATTTTTATATTCGATTATATAACAAGACAAAACATAACACGTTATATTTTATAAGAAATTTAGGCTGGTTTTAGTTGTGTATTCCTTTTTATAGCACACTATATCAAATATAATAAAACTCTTGTCAATAAGTTCCGTGTCTTTTTTATTCCAGTTTAATTATTGTGTATAGAATATTGAAAATATTCACATATACAAAATAGATTATAGGAAAAAAATTATGTTAATAATCTATATTTAACAGAGATTATTGATCATTGCCTGGAAATCGTTTCAGATTGCTGTAATACAGATTGCCAATTAATACTTTCCTGTGTTGTTACATTTTTTATTTCAATTGAATTTTTTGTACTATATTGTTGCATGTTTTTTTTTTCCCTTTTAAAAAACAAATTTTGAAAGGAAGCAAATTAAAAATTTTAAAGTGGTCAAATTGAACGAAAGAATATTTTTCTTCTAAATTCTACAGTTCATACATAACATTGAAATGTTTCTGAAGTAATCATAATTCAAATGAAGTTTAACAGAATTAATATTCGACAATCAAATACTTAAGTATTGTAGAAATCCTTTGAATACTGTAAATTATACACAAGCCTTTTTCATGCATTGATTTTGACAACTTTTATCTGTTTTTTACTTTGAGTAATTCTTAATAAATGTAAAACAAATTTACATTGCGAGAAAGTTATGTAAATAGAGTAATCTTTAATTTATAGCTATTTTTAATTGGATTTTTAAATTTGTAAATAGTTCAACTTTGCACACGGGATCATTTGTGTTTTTTCACCATAATTTAAAAAAAAAAAAAAGTTGTAACATTTTAAATTACTTTATATCATGTGATCAATTAAAAAATAAAGATATATTTTTTTGACTTTCTATAGTTCATTTTTTTTCTAGAAAAAACTATTTATTCTTTTCCGTAATTAACTAATTTTGTGGTGTTATTTTTTTTATTATATACTTCTAAGTTCAGATAAAACCCAAAGAAAAACTTTAAAAATAAATAAAATTTTTCAATAATATTCCTCTAACTGCACTTTGGTGAATTTGAAACTCAGAATGAATCTCGAATAATAACCTACAACTACAAACATATTAAATGACAAACTTGCAATTCTCTCTATTCATATATAATTATTTAAATCCACATTCAACACTCTTTTAATATCAAAAAGAAAACTCTAAAACCTCCTGTTTTTTGTTCCTTCTTTAATCATTTTAATAGGAGCTTAAATAATTAATTCTGAAGCACCGAAACTAATTAAAATACAGAGCAATGTCTAAGCAAAAAAAAAAAAAAAAAAAAAGTAAGACCTCATTCCCATACGGATCGTTTTAAAGTCTTGCTAAATTCATTAGACTCTCTCTCAAACCAAGTGAATAGACAAAGAATGCTGGAGCATCGGTGATGAATGAGGAGGGTGCAGAAAATAAAAGAAATTCACACATACAATATTATACATATACATACAAATATTATTTTATTTTAGTATGTTGTTGGGTGATTTTTTTTCTCCCTTTAAAAAACAAATTTTGAAATAAAGCAAATTACAAAATTTCAAGTAATTAAACTGAACGAAATTTTTTTTCTTCTAAATTCTTTAATTGATACACAGCATTGAAATTTTGAATTAATCTTAATTCTATTGAATTTAGTATAATTTAAACAGGAAGAGCATTCGAGAATCAAGTGCTTTATATAAGCACTACATGTAGAAATCCCATGAATACTGTAGATTCTTGACAATTTTTTTTTCCTGCATTGATTTTGACAACTTTGATCTGTTTTTTGCTTCGAGTAATTGTTAATGAATATAAAACAAATTTATATTGTGAAAAATTTCCGTAAATAGAGTAATGTTTAATTTATAGCTATTTTTAAATTTGTAAATTGTTCAAATTTGCAGAAGGGATCATTTGTATTTTTTCCCATAATTTAAAAAAAAAAGTTATAACATTTTAAATAATTTTTATATCATGTGATCAGTAAGGAAATAAAGATATCTCTTTTAGACTTTCTAGAGTTTCATTTTTTCCTAGAAAAAACTATTTGTTCTTTTCCATAATTAACTAAATGTGTGGGGTTATTACTTTTATTACTTGCCTGTAAGCTCAAGAAGAATCATACGAAAAACTTTCTTTTAAAAAAAAATCAATTATTTTTTTTTTAATTAATATTCTTCTAACTGCACTTTGGTGAGCTTGAAACTCACAATGAATCTTGAATAATAACATACAATTACAAACATATTAAATGACAAACTTACAATTCTCTCTATTCATATATAATTACTTAAATCCACATTCAACACTCTTTTAATATCAAAAAGAAAACTCTAAAACCTCCTGTTTTTTGTTCCTTCTTTAATCATTTTAATAGGAGCTTAAATAATTAACTTTGAAGCACCAAAACTAATTAAAATACAGAGCAATGTCTAAGCGAAAAAAAAAAAGACCTCATTCCCATACGGATCGTTTTTAAGTCTTGGTAAATTCATTAGACTCTCTCTCAAACCAAGTGAATAGACAAAGAATGCTGGAGCATCGGTGGTGAATGAGGAGGGTGGAGAAAATAAAAGAAATTCACACATACGAGACGGGAATTCCACTCAGGAATCATCCTTTTTTTTTTCTTTTCTTTTCATTTTTTTCTGCAACCCTCTTTTTCCTAGTGAGAATGAACACACGCTTTCCTCTGATAAATTCAGTCCGCTCTTCAAAGAAACAACACGTGATGTAGTTCTCACACCCCGTAAGTGCCTTTACTCCAGATTTCCCAATTTTGTGCACTCTCTTGCGTCTTTGAAAATGACGAAATAACTATGGGGGAATTTTTTATTTTTTTTACCAGCAATCATTTTTTTTAGAAAACATCCCCCTACATGATGGGGAAGCGATTTTTATTATATATATTTTTTTTTAACTTTATTTTATTTATTTATTTTTTTTTGGTACAATTTTTTTCTCGGTTATTTTGCATAAGCATATGGGAATGGAGTGCATGGGAAGACAATGGCTTAAGTTTGTATTCGGTGAAAATTCCCTTCGAGCTGTGTGATTCATTATCCAGATATGTAAACATAGACGATCATGCAAATGATATAAAGAATGAAAGCGCCGCGAGTTAATTAATAACATAGTGAAACAAAATAAATGTAATAGTATTTTTTTACAGATTATAATGCATAGAGAAAGAGATCATAATTCCCATCTAATACATTTTTCTTTGTGTGCTTTCTTCAAATTACAAATAAGTATAAGAAATAAGTCTCCTAAATTCACTTATGGAGTTTAAATTATTCAAATACCCATTATATACGTAAGTTGAAATATCAATGAAGACAATGCTATCTAAATAACAGCTGAAGAATATAAAGTATTTTTGTCGGAAATAATATCAAAAATAGGTGAGCTGATGGAAGATATAATCTGGAATCCTCCATGAATAATTTGTTTTTCTGTTCATAAAATATTTCACAATTGATTGTAAATAATTACAGGCATTATGTCAATTTTAACATAAAAAAAGTGTAATAATAATTCTTTATTAGTTACCATCCTTCTATTGGGGTTGCCTTTGAAGGAGAATTTTCTTTTAATTCCGGGATACACTGACTTGTAGAGACTATGAAAAGCTATGATTGCTGTAGCGTGATCAGTCCGTATAAAAAATCTTTAGGTTTTCTTTTTATCATTCATATCTCTATATATGATATATACAAAGAGCTCTAAGCTATCAGCGCGATCAAAGCCGCTGAATCCAGCGTAGAAAAAATTAAATAGATGAAATGAAAATAAATAATCAAATTAAGAAATACCAACGAGTCATTTAAGATATGGAACCTAAGCATGGGAAGCTTGATATAACTGTTTTTAGTGTGTCTAAGGATGAATTCAATAATTATCTGGGTTTCCTTGGTTCCAACTGCAAGATGTCGTTGTCTTTCCACTTCTTTTACTTGACTTCTCGACCTACAATATCCAAATCCATTTACAAATCCTGAATTCTAACTACTAATCTTTAATTCTAACTACTAATCCTGAATTCTAACTACTAATCCTGAATTCTAACTACTAATCTTTAATTCTAATTTTCTTTTCATTAATTCTAACTATTAATCTTAATTATAGCTACTGATCATAAATTCTAACTACTAATCTTTAATTCTAACTACTAATCCTGAATTCTAACTACTAATCTTCTATTCTAATTACTAAATCTGAATTCTAACTACTAATCCTGAATTCTAGCTACTAATCCTGACTTCTTTGAGACAGTAAAGAAAAACAAACAAACCCCATAGAGAGTAAATATGAAATGTCAAATGTTATATTATATGCATATGAAGAAGTACTTTTGTATTGAGTAAATGTTTCATAGTTTTCTTTCAATTTTGAAAATTTTGTTCACAAATTTTTGTTTTTCCGGATAAGCTATCATGGTTTAATTTGTTATTCGACAACAAACACAACAACTTTTCGCGCATTTTTAAATGCATTTTAAAAAGGGAATTTTGAATGTATTTTAAACTACTTTAAATGCATTTTTAAAATGAAATAAGATTCAAAAATTTTTTTTAATACTGTATACTCATTCTAACTCAGTCGTAGGCCACATACAATCATTCGGACATCACTTTTCTTACATACATTTATTTCATTTTTTTCTCAAACAAAATCATACTGAAAAAGGTAAAAAATATTTTTAAATGCGATATTTCACTAATTCAGTTACTGTTTTAGTATTTGATTCAATTTTTATAAGAACAAACAGCAAAAGTGATAAGTCAAATTAATTTTATTCAGGCATTTTTTTATTCAAAACTGTTTGTTAGGAATATGTGTTAATCGAAACACATATTCGTATCATAATGCATTTTCAATGCTACCATCCCTTCTAATTTGTTAAGCAAAAATTTTAAAAGGAAGCATGATTTTGAAATCAGTCATAGAATTAAAAAAATGACGCGACTATCATTTGTTTTAAAAAAAAAACAATATTCTTTTTAAAATATTAAATTGACAAGTCAGGTATTCAGGATTGACTGATCCGGAAAAATCAGGTATTTAACAAAAAAAAAAAAAAAGAAATATTGCAAATGTATATGAAAAATTGCGCATAAGACCAAGGATTCATTTATTTTACTGATTATTGGAACAACATTTTGACAACTGCAATTTTTCCTTTATTTATTTTTTGAAGCACATCTTTAATCTCTGGACCACAGTAATCTTTGCCTGAAGCATATTCAATTAAAAGCTGTATAGTAGAATTTAATTAAAATATTTGTTGAATTTTTACCGTGAATGGGAGAATTGTTTTAAAAAAACAATATTCTTTTAAAATATTAAATTGACAAGTCAGGTATTCAGGATTGACTGATCCGGAAAATTTTAAAAAAAAAAAAAAAAAATATTGCAAATGTATATGAAAAATTGCGCATAAGACCAAGGATTCATTTATTTTACTGATTATTGGAACAACATTTTGACAACTGCAATTTTTTCCTTTATTTATTTTTTGAAGCACATCTTTAATCTCTGGACCACAGTAATCTTTGCCTGAAGCATATTCAATTAAAAGCTGTATAGTAGAATTTAATTAAAATATTTGTTGAATTTTTACCGTGAATGGGAGAATTGTTTTAAAAAAACAATATTCTTTTTAAAATATTAAATTGACAAAGTATATGGTCTTCCATTTGTACTAAATTCAAGGAAATATCAGAAACTATTTGTCAAACAATTAGGCAATTAGAAATTAAAGCTACACCATGTTTCATTCATTGATATTTCATTAAAATCTGCAATTTTTTCAAAAATATTATCAATTACATAGTCAAGCAAAATGGACATATGGTGAGCATAGCTGCATACAGCCTGAAGACTACGGTTGGTGCTTCTGTCCTATATTAGAAACAGGCCCATTGTTTCAATCAGCTACCGAAATCTGAAAGTGTAAACAGAATTTACTTTTTAAAATAAAACTGACATGTTTATGAGGCGAGCAGATGGAAAAGCAATGGTGGACCCTAGATTGTGCATTCCTTGTTTTAAAAGTGGATAAGGATAACATCAATAAAAAACCCGTTAAACAATGTCTATGACAGTGTTACTGAAACGATGTGGTATTCCAGAGAAATATAAAAATAAATATAGTTACTCTTTTTCTTGTCAGCTTTCCCATTCAAAAACAGCTTTTATTATAAGCAATTAATAATTCTTTTTTTTTATTCGCATAAAAAAAGTGCCAAACAGCGAAAATGCGTCTGAATGTTTTGGAGAAACTAATAACAGTAATTTCTATGGTTGGCTGCTAGAAGAATTAGCATCAATGGGACTTCTGTACTTCTGTGCACTCTACAGAAATATAATGCTTAAAAATCAGGTATTTAACAAAAAATATGTATATATTGTAAATGTATATGAAAAATTACGCATAAAACCTAGGATTCATTTATTTTACTGATTATTGGAACAACATTTTGACAACTGGAATTTTTTCCTTTATTTATTTTTCGAAGCACATCTTTAATCTCTGGACCACAGTAATCTTTGCCTCAAGCATATTCAATTAAAAGCTGTATAATTGGATTTAATTAAAATATTTGTTGAATTTTTATCGTGAATGGGAGAATTGTTTTAAAAAAACAATATTCTTTTTAAAATATTAAATTCACACGATGGCAATTAAAATAATGAGAATGTACTCAAATACTGGTGCAATTACTAACTCATGTTTATAGAGAAAGTATAATATTATTTCAAGCATTTGTAAAAATGTTGTAATTATAAAAAAACCCGTTCAGATAAATAAATTTAAAAAAATCCAAACTTACTATAATAGCAATTGAGAATAAGTAAATTTGTTTAAACTATTAAAAAAAAATCACTCAGAATGATTTAGTATAATCGCAGTAATTCCTATACAAGAAACTGAAAATGTTTCTTTTAAGAAAACTAATAAAAAATCTTTGCAAGGTAAGTAACATTCATTTGATTAAAATTACTTGAAATCATAAAAATGATTATAAAATCTAATATTTAATAGGACTTAAAAAAATAATAGTATTATAAACCTGGTTTTTATTAATATTAATTAATTTCAATTAGTAAATTAAGCATTTCGACATGAGTTTTTATAAATTCTTACACGTCCATACTTCGTATATCATACGTAATATTGGTGAAATCCTGCGTGTATATATATATATATATATATATATATATATATATATATATATATATATATATGTATTTATATATATTGTTATCAAGTTAAATTGTAGTATATAGATTGTTTTAAATGTATGTTATTGCATATTTAAAAAATTTATTTATTTTTTGTGAGTTTAATATTGCTTGGGTAACATTTATTTTTCTGAAGAAATACCCTTAACCAAACTCCCATCAGAGATTTATTTCTTTTTTTAACCTCGAGACTAGAGAACATTGCTGCTGAATATATTTCTACTTAACTTAAGTCTCAGGAAATGATAATTTTCTTCAACTCTCTTTCAGGAAAGCAACGCTCACGTGGTTTTTGGTAATAAAACTCAGGGGGATGTAGCGAAACAAGAAGTAGGGGTCGATGCTTCTTCATTCCCTGTTTCTTTTATCTCGACACACGCCATTTTATACATACTTTTTTTTTTCTTCTGGCGATTAACGATACAGATTTAACCTTTCAGTTTGCATTTATATATTTTTTTATCTTTCTCTTTTTGACAAACATTATAGGAATCCAAAAGATTTCAAGAGAGAATTCCTTTTGTTTAATCCTCAATCTACGATTAGTGTATATTACTATTAGTTCTATATTACTATTAGTTACTATTAGTAGTGTATATTACTATTACTTACATCTCGGCCTACATTACACCTAGCACGGCTTCAAGAAGGCCACTTTCAGGTTTCTTGTTAACACTTTTAATTTATATTTATAAGGAATATATGTATAAAAATACAGAACTCTGGGTTATCATACAAAGAAATGAAAATTAAGAACATAAATTGGATCACAAATGCAGTTCACTCCAAGATTGTAGATTTCAGAGTTCCAGAATCTATATAGAATATAGTTGCCTAATACAGAACTCTGGGTTATCATACAAAGAAATGCAAATTAAGAACATAAATTGGATCACAAGTGCAGTTCACTCCAAGGTCGTAGATTTGGGTGGGGAGCAACTTCCCTCACTTCTCAATGTAGTAGACATTTCTCGGTTCATGGTCTATTATCAATCACGATGGAACAAATCGTGGTGTAGTCCATATTCCTTCAGTAATTGTTTCGACCAGTGAAGGTCACACAGACAATTGCTAATTTTATGTGTCTCATTATATATGACATGAATAGCAGGTTGTTCTCATTAGTATAAAACACTTACATGCAATATGGAATGAAATGCTAAAACTCTCCCCGTGAGAAAAAATGCTACAACGCTTTCCATTTAACTTTTAGTTCTAAGCAACATTATTCAATTTAGTTCTAAGCAACATTATTAATTTAATATATTTGCTATAATTTTCAATATACATGTAAAAAAGATAATGGCCATATATAAAAAATATATTAAATATACAAATATGCAATTTGATATTGGTAAATATAATAGAAATAAGTTAAATTTCATAAAATTCTAAAACATGTTAATAAATATTTTTAAATTACAATACTTTCAACAGCAAATTTGAATGAAAATGGATTATTTACTTAAGAACCAAACCTTAATATTATAAAATCGTCATTTTAAAATATTTTAATGTATCAGAAATAAATTAATTTTTACATTCAATATTATAAGAGGAATAAACGAAATGCTGCATTTAAAATTTATAATACTATGATGCTAATTAATTTAAATTAGGTTGATTCAATATTTTAACGAGATATTTTAAAACTACTATCCAAATTAAATTATTGTGTATTTTGAGTTCCTTCAATATATATTATTATTTATGTCCATTAGTAGCACGACTGGAGGGGGATCTAACAATTAATTATTCCTCATGAATAATTACTAAATTTCTAGCTGAACTTATTTAGAATAAAATAACTATTTCCTTTATCCAAATTAATTGTGATTCTATAATTAAATTGCATATAAAATGTATTCCATTTTATTCATTTCTTTATTTGTAATTGTCTTCAGAATTAAAGCAATTGCATTTGCTTAATAACCTATAATAATTAATACGCGAGTATAATAAATAACAAGATGTTATGTGCTGCCATTTGGAAGTAAGGTACATTACATCAAAGAATGTTTTTAAAAATCTATGCTTAATGAATTTAAGCAATAACAGGTAATAAATATCCCTTAAATAACTTACGCGTAAATATATCATAATAGTAAATGAGTATAACTTCATAATATTAATTATGTAATAAAACATCATAATAACTATAACTTCATAATAGTAACTATGTAATAAAACATCGTAATAATTATAGCTTCATAATAGTAAATGAGAGTAAAATAAAGAGTAGATGTTATTAGTGAATATCTAACTTAAGTAATATAACATCTGCCTGAAATGTGCTATAGCAATTAAATGAGTTCATGTTTTTAATTTCCATGTTCTTTAGAAGATAATCTGCGTTTTAAATGACAAAGAACAGTGTAAAGAAAATAATAATGTTTGCAAACACTAAGGATGCATTTTAAATTATAATAAAACATTTTAAAGTTCTTCCAAAATAATAATGAGTTACTCCTCCAGCTTTGTAAAATAATTTTTTTCTCTCTCTTCCAAACCCCAAATTCCACAAACAAACCATTAAATTCTAAACTCGACTCCCAGCAAATAATTCGCTCAACTCAACTCCCTTTCCCTATCTACACACACACATGCCGCAATTATTTGACCTCAGTTATTCGAAACATCCGGGGCCCTAAACGGGGGGCGGGATTTCCCACTTTATCTCCACTTTCACTCCCAAATAGGATTTCATCATTTTCCTTATTTTTTTGCTTATTTATTTTACTTATTTAATGACAGTCATCTTGGTCCCACACCACATTCAAATTTGTTACGGCACCGGACTTAAAGGGATTGAATAATTAATGCATAAATCAGGGAGGATCAGTGACCCAACTTCCCTCCCTCCCTTTTCAAATCCTGTTCCCAGAGGATTAAGGATTTCCATGTCAGATCGCTGGCTCCCGTATTTCGGATTATGTCTCTACTTGCTATAACTTGTGGACTAACACTCCAGATTGATACCATGGTCACGTCAAGTCTTCTTATTATTTATCCTAGTGTAGTATCTACATTCTGAATTGTTTTATACTTCTATAACTGTTTCATATTTTAATCAATAATCCGTTGTCCGGAAAGACCTCCAAGTTAGGAACATCTTTGAGCTGCTTTTCTGTTGAAGTTTCTGTATGGGTAGTGTTTACAAGGCATACTACTTTATTTGCCGTGGTTAATTAATTTTTATTATGTAATATTGTAATACATTACTCTGAAATATTGTAATGTATTATCCTGCACTGTAATACATTATTCTGTAATATTGTAATACATTATTTTGCATTGTAATACATTATTTTGAATTGTAATACATTATTCTGCTTTGCAATACATTTCTGTATTGTAATTTTAGTGCAATACATTTTTATGCATTGCAATACATATTCTGTATTGCAATACATTAATCTGAATTGCAATACATTATTCTGAATTGTAATACATTACTCTGCTTTGTAATACATTTCTGTATTGTAATTATAGTGCAATACATTTTTATGCATTGCAATACATATTCTGTATTGCAATACATTATTCTGAATTGCAATATATTATTCTGAATTGTAATACATTATTCTACATTATAATAGATTATTCTGTGATACTGTAATGCATTAGCTGTCCGACTCATGGTCCAATGATAACGTATGCAGCTACCATATAAGAACCCTTAGTTTCGAAACTATTGCTTCGATATTAATCTTAAAGACTTCCTACATTCTGTAATACGGTAATACATTATTGTAATACATTATTCTGTATTATAATACATTACACTGCTCTGTATTGTAATACAGTATACTGCAATACATTATTCTGTATTGTTGTAATACTGTAATACATAAGCTATCCGACTCATGGTCCAGTTATAACGTGTGCTGCTACTATGTAGGAAGCTTTAGTTTCGAAACTGTTGTTGGCGTCCATTACAGCTATTGTTTTTGGAAAAAAGGAGATCACGATTGTGATCGTGACAATATGTATAAACATCTCTCACAGATAGTCAGTCAAGTGGGTGTTAAGAGTTTAATTCCATTATAAGCAAATGCGTTACTCTAAAAAAATCTTCTGGAAAGCATGCTATCTCTTCCTCGCCCATCTATGGACTGTTCATGGTATACATAAGTGAATGCGAGGTCCACCGATGCGTAAAATAATAATGAAATTATAATACACAAACTATGTTCAAACAGTGACTATATTAATATAAGTTAAATACTCTTGTTTATAAATTTGCATTTCACATCAAATTATGTACATACTTGTTGATCTAAAAAGTTCTAAAATATAAAATAATGACCAAATTTCTAGATTTTGTTGTGTCTTTTCTGCTTTTGCTTTTATGTCAAGACTGTATTTTATTATTTATTATTTATTATTAGATATTATTTTTTTATCAAGAATGTATATTATTTACAAGAAACAGGACATTACAATGTATAAGATGTACTTCAAAATGAATTTTTATATCTTTAATGAATTTTTATAATGTTAAAGTTGTATTGCCATTTAAATATACATTAAGCACAATAATTTTTATTAGCACATTATTTTTATTGCATAATAATTTTTAACCAATCAAACTGCACGGCATTATATTTTATTTATTTAATGTAAAATTAGCAAAAATTAACAAAATGCAAACTAACTTATCAGGAAATATTTGAAATGTAAGAGCTTTCCAGTCTGTTTTGACAATATTTTGTTCAATTTTATTTATATTTTCATTTATATTCAAGTTTTTAATTTTGATTTCATTTGTTTAGTAAAAATTAATATGTAATAATCAATAATAATGTAATAATTTTAATTAATGTAATAATGTAATTAATACAATAAAGTAATTAATATAATTAATATGTAATTATCATACAACTCTCCCTCTTGCCATATTTTTTTTATTATACTTCCCATATAATAAAAAAAAAATATCAGCAACTGGAAATAATTCATCGACTATTACAAGAAACAGGACATTACAATGTATAAGATGTTCTTCAAAATGAATTTTTATATCTTCTCGCTAATTATTTGCTCTTTGATAATGTATATTACGAAGTAGCAAATTTTTCATATGTTAGCACAAAAAAATGTGGCAGCTACACAGCTGTTAATGACAGGTTCCAAAACTCAATTTAGAATTCTTTAAAGATTAAACACCTGATTTTTTACGATGTTTTTAAAGGGAGAAAATTAAAGGGAAGGTTTACAGGCATACCTTAATAATTACTTAAAAGGTACGATTTTCTCCACTTGAATTCAATAATTTGTCAAAAAGTACATCGTATTAATATAATAAATATAATCACATATGTATTTGTTAATGATAATAATTATTTTTAAATCTAATCAACCAAATGATTTTTATATAAATTTTAATAAGTAAGTAATTAAATAAATATAGAAATATATATTTTAATTTCACATAATTGAAGAAAAAATACAATTAATGCATTCGTTTTGTTTTCATTATTTTTAAAAATAAAATATTGTCAGTTAAAGAGGGTGAATAAACTGTTATTTAATTTTTTATAGTCAAGATAATTTTTAATATATTGTTTTGACATGTTAACTGTCAATATTTGTAAAATACATCATTTAAAATATTGATTGATATTGTAAACGATGTACATTGTTTACAACCGATTCAATATTATGAAAAATATAAATTGATGCAACCAACATTTATATATTACTTTTTTTCAAGGATATATGTTTTCATTTTTCTCCCTTAAAATTAATTGAATTTTAGATATTATAGAAATTGTTATCGGTGTGCGTGCGTATGTGTTTAGTTGCAAATCGATATAATTCAAGAATCCCAGTCTACAATACGCGGAGCGTATGTTGCCCGTCGATGATTTTCTGCAACCCCTTTTATGTGACCCTTTTATTTTAAAAGTATAACTTTTAATTTTCCTAATCCAGCTTCAATTTAATAAAAAGATAAGCATTGAAAAAGCCATTTCAATCACTGCTGCTCCAAAAGTATGGATCTCTGTCAAAAAACTATCCTGGCTGCACATCGCTTACTTGCCTATTATTTTTTTTTATCTTTACGATAATTGCAGAAAAATGCTCCAGAAAGCTCCAGAAAAATGCTCCATGCTTCCGGAAAAATGCTCCATTTTAAAATTGTGCAAACCAAAATGGAGAGGGTTGTTTTAAATAATGTATAAAAATCACTTGACGTTTTTGTTGTCTTTATTATTTTAAAAATTTAGTAAATGCCAAAACAATTGTTAAATCTTTATATGAATATATATATATATATATATATATACATAAATATAACATTGTTTTAAATATAATAACACCAATTACGCATTACATGAATTTCGAAGATTTTAAGTGTGTTTTGCTTTGAAATAAGGTACAATAAGTGCACCGGTCCGAAATCTTCAAGTTTATATATATACAATGCACTTGAGTGTACATGATTATAAATGCAATAAACACAAACTTTACTTATATGATCTTTACACGACCTTATATTAATCATGCTGAAACCAGAAATAATTAACTAAACTATTGCTGTAGTAATCACTTTTAATTTAATACAATGTTAATAAAATTTATTATTTAAAATTAGTGGGTTTATGTTTTGTGATAATTTATGATGGGAACTAGACTTTTAATAATCAAGTATTAATAATTTTAATGGTTTTATAATGTCATTAAAGTTTGATTTTCTTGAATTTATCTAAAACAGCTTTGACAGATTACCTCTTTATTCTCATTTGAACACAATCTGCAAATAAGCAACCATTTTTCGATTCATTTTTTTTTTTTTTTTTTTTTTATTCCTTCAAGATTTAAGAAGACATATATATTTTTTTCTGCTCGTCTTTTTTCGAAATCAGAAGAGAAAAGAAAGTAGTTGGAAGTTTGAAGTTCTTCCAGAAGTGTCCATTTTGTTCTGTAGTAATCACCAAGAACCATGTGACCTAAACTTCCGAGAATCAAGTATTAATAATTGTCATGGTTTTATAATATCATTAAAATTTAACTTTTCTTGAATTTATCGATAACAGTTTTGACATGATTAAATCTTTATTCTCATTTGATTTCAATCTGCAAATAAGCATTCCGACAATCAACCATTTTTTTCTATTCATTTTTTTTATTCCTTTAAGATTTAAGAAGAACATTTATGTATATATATATTTTTTCTGCTCTTCTTTGTTGGAAATCAGAAGTAGAAAAGAAAGTAGTTGGAAGTTTGAAGTTCTTCCAGAAGTGTCCATTTTGTTCCGTGGTAATCACCAAGAGTCTTCCATCTAGGGCCTTCTGTTCGAGGAAAGTAATTAAGTCTTAGTAATTAATTGAGAAGACTTCTGGTTTGGCTTCTGCAATAATTAACTCCGTCTCTATTTAAAGAGTTTGCTGAGAAAAATTGAGTTACAGTGCCGTGGTTTTCTGAATTATGTGAGGAAGGCATATCTGTTTTTAATCCGTGACGTTTTCCCCGGAGCGGAAACTAGGAAATTTTATGAGAAAATATGGGACTTGAAACTGTTTGTATTGGAATTAGTCTTGTGAGTAATAGCGTCCGTGTAGTGAGCGAACAAGACAAATTCTCGCACCTGCATGGGTTAATATTTTTCATGAAAGAGCTGTTTTGATGATAACTCACTTTCTTATTTGCTAAGAATCAAAATTCAAAAATTAGTGAGCATATATTCCGTGGTTTCAAAATTATACTATGTTAACAATAATAAAAAACTGAAATTATTGTTTAAGTATAAAAATATTGTAAAAATTTTGTTGAGTAAATTCAACAAAATTTAATTTAATTTAATTACTACTTAGATCAAGCGAGATTTTTTTTCTTATTTGCTAAGAATAAAAATTCAAAATTTAGTGTGCATATATTGCGCGGTTTAAAAATTATACAGTGGACCTATAATAAAAAATCAATAATTAGTGTTTAAATTTCCAATTGTAAAAATTCTGTTGAGTAAATTCAACCAAATTTAATTTAATTTAATATTTAGATCAAACGTGATTAACTTTTTTATAATTTTGAAGCCAAATTTTAATTCTGTTTGAGAGTCAAGGTCCAGATAAAATTATGAAATAAATTATTATTAATTGAAATAAAACAATTTGCTGTTTCATATTTTATTATTTTTAGTATAGACTTTCAATATAATGCTATACATAAAATATATAATCTATTAAATACTAATTGTTATATAATAAGTATTTTATAAGTAATAATATAACGTAATTTACTAATTTAGGTCTTTGATTTGACCTACGAAATAGACAATAATGCTGTTGGTATTACTTAGGAAGTTTCACATAGAGTTTTAAAAACTTTCATTCATTATCCTTGTCCAAATTTTGATTTATTGTATTTGATAAAAAAATATTCACATTTATTTAGACTGCCAAATAGACAAATTATTTTTCTTTGTGATTTTCTTAGAGAAAATTAGTAGATTACACCATATTTTCTTCCTTCCTAAATCCAATTAACTTCGCTGAATTGAAAAGATTAGGTCTGTATGAAATGAAGTAGATGGTGGGATCTAATAATTGTCGCAGACCGAAAGTTGCCTGTATTTGATTTTGATCATGGGGGAGTTATAGGGAACTATCATGGGAAATAGTGCACTTAATTTTTGAAAGAATAATAATACAGTCAATAGATTCAGCATTAGGATGAAATTTGGCCTTATTTACTTAATTTTTCAAGGGCAAAAAAAAAGTGCAAAAGGATGTTGAATATATTTTTATAGAAACATAAAATTTTACATAAAATTTTATGTTATTTTCATTTAATACACATGTGATTCACTACGATTTTCTTTAACTTGTCTAAGCTAACTAGGACATGCACTGAACATTATACTGTTTGAAGCAGAATGCCATAAATGTCAATTAATTTTTTATAATATGTGGCGATGTGCTATGCTTTTCTGTCTTTAAAACTGGTTAATTATTTACTATAGAAGAACATTGGAGTGATGTCTTTAAAACCTTGTTTAAAGCAGAATGCATTAGATATCAATTAATTCTTAAAATATTTTGCGATGCGCTATGATTTTCGGTCTTTAAAACTGTCAAATTATTTACTATAGGAGGAACATTGAAGTGATGTGTTTAAAACCTTGTAGTTTTCATTGTTTCATATAATTCGCGATACTCTGATATTGATTGAAATAAAATGATTTAGCTGTGGATTTCTAGCATCATCTTTAATGCAGACTCGTGCAATAAAAAAAAAAGACTATTTTAAAATATTATATACTTATTATATACTTTTGCTGTTTTAATCATAACCTGCATGCATTCAACATTTTCTATTTTATAATAATTAAAGTATATATTTGCAAAACATCAACTTTTCAACTATTTAATGTAATTTCCACCGTACAAAAATCAATTTTGCCTTATTGAAATAGAGCACGAAAAGTACATTTGTTTTCGCCCTGTGGTATAATCCTCTGTGATAACATAGAATAAAACGTGAAATAAAGCCAACTGCGTAGGGTCTTTCAGGGGAATTGTTCAAGAGATGATTCAGACAATGTACCGCAGGGGACAGAATGGGTCATAAGCGGTTTCCACACCGAACAGAGTCAAGTGCCATTGGAGGAGTGACAGATTAGGTGGTCACTCTCAGGAGTGACGAATTGAGATTCTAAAAGTTGAAATTTCCTTCTGCAATATTTGGCGATTTATCGCCCACTTCCATCAAGTTTTGATTATGTATACTATTTAAAGAGATTCTACGACACTGGTATTCATCATATACTGAAATTTAGCAGATATAATTGAAAACATTATTTAAAAATTTATTTAATGATTTATTTGTTTTATTACAGTTCATAAATATTTTAAACAAGATATGTTTCATATTAGAATAATAATATTTTTCATCAATTCTTTAATTGATGTTATGGACATCTGTCAACTGAAAAGCAACTGTTTTATAGATAAGCCAAATGCATAACAGTCATGTACAAGCAAAAAAATAAACAAATAATAATAATAATGAAAATAAATAAATAAATAAATGAATAAAAAGGATAAAATGATGAATAAAATTATTATGAAAATAATAAATAAAATAAACGAATTAATTCAAATTAATGAATAAAATGATTATGAAAATAAATAAATAAAATAAATAAATGAAAATAAATGAATAAATAAAATAAAATAAATAATAAATAAATAAAATAAAATAAATAATAAATAAATAAAATAATATTAATAAGAGTTTTAATGCCTTAGAAACATAATTGTTTTCTATGTTAAAAATACATGCATCATTACAGTTATAATTTTAAAATAATGATAATGAGACGTTAAAATCTTTGTTGTGTGTTTCTCATATGGCGCATAACCAAAAAAAAAAATATTTCTAATCAATATACTTTAAAAAATTAACTATATTTTTTATGGTGAAATTAACAAACAAACATAATTAATGTCATATTTCTTACTATATTGGCAAGATTTTTTTTTTTCAAGTCCGTTCATAGTTCACATTTAATATTATTTTTTAATTAATATTCGTTAATTATTAATTTTTATATTTCAATTTAAATAATTTGTTGAACATCCTTGAAAATTGTTCCTTAAAAACTGCGATAACAAAATGTAAGCTAAATATAGCAAAATCTGAATGACGATGGATTTGCTATATATTTGCCATATATGATGATTTCAGATGAATGCCAGGTATTCGAAAACAACGGCATGTATTTATGATATAATGCCTTATATTTTATTTTTTATTTTAATATTTGGAATTTAATACTTTATAACACAGAAATTTTTTTATTAGGATAGGATTAATCAACTAATTAAAGTTATACTTAGTTAAAATTAAAGTTAAATTTACATTAAAAGTTAAAATTCCAGTTAAAGTTACACTTAAAATTAAAATTCCATTCACAAGAGCCAAGAATATTAAAAAAAATTGTGCTTACTATATTTGCAATATTTTTGTAAAACTTATTGAAAATGTTTCGCTTAAAATTGGTTAAAAGAGACTTAACTTTAGCAAATATATCAGGTGTTGAAGGATACTATAATTGGAATTCCTTACCTTGGTATCATTTTCACTTAAAATATCGCAATAAAAAGAACAACAGCGTTTGTTTTTTTTTAATATTTTCAAAATTATTTTTATATTTTTAATCAATTTTTTTAAAGAATTTATAATTAGAATATTCTATTATTTGATAATTTGTTTTTATATACTTACATATTAGAATTATAAAGAGTCTACAACTAACTGATAATCATAGAAAAGAACAGTATCGTTTTCAATAGCGAAGAAAGATTCAATTTTTCAATTTAAATTTTGTAGATATACTCTATTTATAAAATATTCATAAATTTTTATCTACTAAAAATTTGTCTTTTCTTATATTTTTTTCAGCATTTTTTGTTATATTATGAATCTGGCTTTTAAATACAAATAAAAAAACTCTTTTATATTAATGGTACACTTTTCACATCGATATATTGTATATATATATATATATATATATATATATATATATATATATATTTTAACAGTATAACATTTTACTGATAATTTCTGATTTTTGTAAAAAACAATAAATAATATATAGAAATAGAGCTTTAAAAATATTCATTAAATTATTTTAAATTTAAATTGGAAAGAAAAGAATTTTTTTTTTTTTCATCATATGAAATAAGAGTGCACACTTGATATACTGACAACATATCTGTTTTATTTATTTTTTTTTCCTTATCCCAATGGCGATATAACTTTTTACAGATAATTTCAAATTTTTGTAAAAACAATAAATAATATATAAAAATAAAACTTTAAAAGGTGTTCATAAATTTATTTTAAATTTAACTTGGAAAAATAACTGATTTTTCATCATACGAAATTAAAGTGCCCTTTTTATATACTGACAAAGTATCTATACTTTTTTTTTTAACTGATTATCTTCCAAAAAAAAGTGCAAACTTGTTTTCCTTCTTGTAGGTTTAAAGTTAATCCACCTTTGAGAAGCCTTCTTGAGTTATAACTTTTTGAGAACCTTCAGTGTCATGACACTGCCACATTCCGGGTCTACAAGGCACAATCCTTCGTTTCAGGATTGGCCGAGTCGTTTTTATCTTCCATGGCCCCTGCAACCCTGAGCGGGTCCTGTTCAACATGTTGCCTAAGTGGGTGGGTGCCACCCCCACCCGGGGTGCTCTAGAACAGAGGGGGGTGAGGATCAAGGGGATGATAGAATGGATTGTGTTGTGTTTTAGAGGGAGGTAACGCTTCTGGTGGTCTTCGTAAGTAGACAGATGGGACTGTATGATTTATCGATATAAAATAAGGAATATTTGTATTTCACTGCGAAACGCAGACAGAATTGGGAGACTAATTACAATTCAGAGGGGAGGGTGACCAAACGATTTCATGAGGGTGTTCTGAAAAAAGGAATTTGAAAATGATTTAATGGTGGGATTTAGCAGACGAGCCTTTTATTTTATTTTGTTATGATCATTTGGGATAAAATGTAGCGAATTCTCAAAAATTTTCTGTTAATAAAAGCAGTTTTTCTTATTCAAAAATTGTTAAAGTGTTCATTTATGTAAAAGAATGATAATCGTAAAATCCTTAGTTTGAAAAATGAGATTCATAATTTGAAAAATAACATATATCTTGGTAATAGTTCCTCTTTAAAATCTGTATTTTTGAAATAAAATTTCGTTGAAACTTATAAATCAAATTTTTGCAAGTGTTCTATATTTATGACATATTTCTATTAATACAATCGGCATGTTTATAATTTTTTTATTTATCGCTAAATATATTTTATTTGAAAAAATTATTCAGTACATTATTGTTTAAATAATTATTTTAGTTTGTTTTAGTACAATTGAATATACCAATATAAAATCATCGTACGTTTTCATTACTGAATTATAGATCTAAAAATTTCAAATTCTGAGAAAAAGTGTTTAATTTAATATATTCATTCTCGTTTTAATGAAAAATAATTTATCTGATAAAAATATAATAAATGATATTTTTTCTGTTTCTTGATTCATCATATCGAATGATGAATCTAGAAACATCAAAAATCTAAAGACCGTTTTTATATAGATAAAACACATTAAAGTACATTTGAAAGCTAATGGTGATGTGAAAATTTAATTGCTTGATTTTTCAATATTATTTCAATAAAGTATTTTTAAAATCTACTAAAGGCAATATTTTATTTTCCTAATTTTGTGATAAACTCATTTTTGATAACATTTCTTGTACGAATATGGAAATCATTAAGCATGTGATATAAAAAGGTTTTAATAATATTTTTATAATAAAAAAAATTAAAAGAAATAAATAACATTTAAAAAAAACCAAAATTTATAGTTATTATTAATCCAAGCAGTTTAATAAAAAAACAAGAATGGTTTTCAAATTCTTAGGGTCAATATAACAATGCATATAACACGAAACAATGCATATTTATGCCTTCAATAAATTTATTAAAAATATTGTAAGATGTTGAATAAAATAATAATTTATATTTTTTAGCCATAATAAAAAGTAACACTGAGAAGGAAAATAATCTTTATCGACAAATCAAATTTTTTTTCTTTATTACAGAACAAGTAAAAAACAATTATTTTGATTTATTTAAAACATTAATACCGATGTTTACTTGAACTATTATTAATAACTCTAATTTAACGTGCTCCTCGGGAAAGCAGAAAGTTAATAAACGAATGAATAATTTCTTTTCATCTTATAACAAAAATATTTCATAATAAATAAAATAAATCTGTGAAAAAAATTCAATTACATTTTATAATAAAAAATATAATAATAATAATCTATTTTTATAAGGCATGATATTTTTTTTTAAATAGAAAAAAATATTTAGAACAAAATATTTTGTATAATATATAAAACATTACAAAAAATATACAAAATATTTTATGTAATACATATATTTGGAAAAAAATTGCAATGAAATATTTTAAATCTCTTTAAAAATTCTTCAAATTATTGTTCCTAACATTTAAAATCTCTTAAAGTTAAAATTTATATGTAAGGAATAATAATTTTAAGAGTTTTTTAAGAGATTTAAAATATTTTATTAATAAAAAAAAATAATAAATAAATAAAGGAAATGTACTGTACTACATAAGTAGGTCTAAATATGATATTAAATTTAATTAACATTAAGAAAAATAATTTTTAATGATGTAAAATTAATAGAAATATAGTATTGTGCCGCATTAATTATAAAATTGCTGTACATTTACTTAGGAATATGGCATATATAGATGTGGAAATAAATATTTATCGATTTGATTTTAAGCTCATAAATATTTTATAAGTATTTATAATTAATTTTTGAGTTTTCAAAACTTATTTACATTTATTGGCGAAAATTTTTCTTTTTTCCGTTTAATATATAAATTATCAAAACTTTATAACTTTACTTGATATTTGTTATATTGCTTATGAATCTCTTACATTTTTTTTCTATGTAAAAAAAAATGACAATTTTTTTTTTTTTTATATTGGTAGTGAAGGAAGTAATTTCAGTTTTCGCAATGCTTTTAAATAATGGGAACAGAAATAACTTCCTTGTCAGCCAAATAATTAAATTAATTTATTTTTTCAAGTTTTAGGTTGAGTGTTTCGATAAAATATATTAGTTGAAAATTTTAACAACTCATAACTGTTCTAGATTTTTTTTTCTTCTTCAAGAATTCTAAAAAGAATTGAGTACTTACTCCTTCATGAAAAGATACAGATTCAAATCCATATTTTCTGAATTAAAACCAATAAAAAATGCTGTAATATTCAGACTAACTACTTGGTGTGTGTGCTCAAGCTGTACACAAATACATATCAATATTTTTTTCATAATAACACTCCGACAATTTTGTGTGAATAAATATGTAGATCATGAATCAGATTTTTTTAAAGAAAAGTTAAATTCAAAGGTATTTAATATTTTTAAGCAGATTGATGGACTGATTGTAGTTCTATAGAAGTATAAATCTCCGTATGACTGAATGTGAATTGTCCATTACTTAAGAATAAAAGTAAATTATAGAAATTTCCCAGATCTATATTCTAGGAAACTGATCAATCCATAAAATTATCGAATCAGAAGATTATAGTAGACAAAAGAGATCCTTCGGAAGTGTTCATCTTCTATTGACTGAATCTGAATTTTCCATTATTTAAGAATAAAATGTAAGTTATAGAAATTTCCCAGATCTAAAATCCATAAAATATGGAATATGGTAGACAAAACAGCTTCACCAGAGGTGTTCATCTTCTATTGACTGAATCTGAATTTTCCATTATATAAAAGTAAAAAGTGAATTGTAGAAATTTCCCAGATCTATAATCGAAGGAACTGATAAATCAATAAAAATATCGAATCAGAAGATTATGGTAGACAAAAGAGCTTTGACAGAAGTGTTCATCTCCTATTGACTGAATCTGAATTTTCCAGGAAAAGTAGGGCCCAAGTCCCTGGTGGATTCAACGAGCAAGCAAATCCCCACTAGAAGGCGGATAAACATTAGTTTAATCTAATAAATATCCGACCCACCGTCTCCCGAAAAGTGGGCGAATCGGAAAAGGGTCCGAAAACCCAACACGCAAACACAATCTGGGTGAGAGCACCCCTGATGGTCACGTTGATAAGATCCCCAACGCCCCTCGAACTCAAATGTTTGGATTTTATCCACGAACAACAATGGGCAAGGTCAGGATTTGATGGAAATATTCAATCTCCTACTCAATGATGTAAGAAGCAAAAGTTGCAGAAAACTTTGTTCAATATTTGTTTTTAAAAATTCAGTTCTTCGCGATACCATACAATAAAATTTATTTTTTTTAGTATAAATTTTCAATGTCAATGTAATTTTTTAATACATTTCTTTGTTTGTAATCTTTTCAGTTGCAAAATATGCTCACTTATTTTAGTAAGAAAAGTAGTTGGATTTACGAACAAGAAGAACTAGGCTCGAAAGCCAACAAGTGAATACTAACAGTAAGTTTCAGTGTCTATGCTGAGATTGTATTAACAGTATGTTCCATTGTCTATGCTGAGATTGTACTAAAAGTTAGTTCCAATGTCTATGCTGACACATTCAAATCATAGACGGATCCTCATGATGCCATCCCTTACGTTTTTGTTTACAGGCCTCCAGCGGTAAATCCTAGGTAAAATTGATTCTCCTACATATCTACCGCTGTGATAGCGGTTGATTTAGTTCAATTCGACTTTCAAGAGCAAAGCTGGTTTCAATAAGGATATCTTCAGTGTCAATTAAAATAATTGTTTACAAAGCAATACTTGCATAATAAATTTATTATTTTAATCACTTATGATGTGTAATTGTAACAGTAACAGGAGAAAGAAAGATTAATATTAGCCACATATATTTTGATTTATATATATATATATATATATTACTATGGGGACGAGATCCTTTGTTGCAGTTACAAATGAAACTGCTTGCTTGTAACAAACAGTGACTGAAAAACACAACACCAGTAGGGAATTGAACTCTCAAAACTAACGTTAACTAAAGGGAACTAACATTAGATCACGTGATCTGATTCCTCCAATAATATTCCATTCAATTATTTTGTTCCGTTCAACGGTTTAAAAAATTCGCTGCTATTTATAGTCAAAACAACAAATGTGAAGACCTTCATTCAAAGAAACCTTCCTAATTAGGAACAGTGTAGACAAGACAGCCTACACACAGACTTAACTAAGAATAGAACAGAGATTGTGTGGGACTACTGTTTCTGCAATTTATTCTAACTTTAACTGTCGACGTCTTGTCCATGTCTTTTAACGGTCAAACAAGTTCTTTTCACTTTCTTATCAGGAGTTTTACTTTTTTTCGTATTTTCTGTCTCTTTGTGTCTCTCTTGAACTGTTCTTTATACTTTAAACAAGTTCTTTGGATCCCTGTTCTTCCTTTGACCAGAAATGCTTGCTGACCAAAGGTCATTACTTTTGAGGTCTTTTTCTCTTTGATCTCGAAAGAATAACGACGTCACCAGTAAATCGTGGACTGTTTTTTGCCTTTTTGTTCTTCAGTTGTTTGAACGTATCGCATGAGTTTATGGTAAATTTATCCTCCAGTTATTTCTGGAAAACATTTTGAATTCGAGATTGATTTGAACTCAGTTTAAATCATGGAAAAAATTATTATTCACTTATAAAAACAATTCCAATTGTTGGCCTTTTTATATACAGTAATTAAAAAATAAAATTTCATACGTAAGATCTTATTTTATAACGCTTATAAATGAAGAATAATAAAATTATTTTATTAATTAACAATTTTATATGTACATTATAAAATCCTTTCTTCGTTTTCTCTCATGGTTTGAACATCTCACATGTGTTCATATCAAATATAGCTTTATTTTGAATAATTAGTTTTAATTTGAATTAATAACAATAGCTTTAATTAATAATTATTAACTTGAACTAATTAATAATAATAACTTGAAATTGAACTGAATTTTTTTCTAAAAAATGAATATTTTAGAACAAAAATAAAAGTTTTTTTTAGTACAACATTAATGTTATATTTAAATTTTAATTTATTTAATGTTGTATTTAATTTAAGTTTAATTTTTTTAAATTAATGTTGTATTTTAATTTTTTAATCCCAAAATAAATTCAATTTTAAACATATATTCTTTTTTTAGGTGGTAGGGACTTTTAAAATTAGAAACTAGACATATAAGAATATTTAAAAATTTATAGCATGTTTATTAAAATCAAGATATTACCATATATTTATATTCTTTCTTTAATTGCTAATATATTTTTCTTCGTCATGTAGCTTATTTTCAGTTCATATATACATCTTAATTGTTTTATTTAGCAAACTATAATTTGTAAACAAGAACAAAATAAATCAATAATTTTCAAATTTTCATCTACTTCTCAACATTTAAATGTTTAAATATATTAAGATCTTTGAATGATTATTATTATTTTGTTTAAATGATTGGATTTCGTAATTAAATGAGACTACGCATTATCATTACTTTTGTAGTGAATTGTATTTATTTCACTTTTTAAAATTTAATTTTCATTATTAATTGAGTTAGTTTTATAATTGAAAATGATGTAAGAAATTATCGTTTGTTCCAAACAATATCCGAAATTCCATTTTCATCCTAGAATTTCACTTTATTTTTCTACGGTTTATATACAATAAAATAGTTATTTTTAATAAATTCCAAAAGGAAGAATTAATTGCTGTCTTTAATCGACTTTATTCAATTCTTTGTTTCTTCAATGAAGAAAATATTTTTCTTCTGTTATTTAATGATCTATATTTCATGTTATATAATCTCGGTCGCAACATCGCTAAATAAAGTTGTATTAAATTAAGCTAAATAAAAAGAATATTGGCTTTGTTATAAAATATATTATTGTAGTGATATATTAAGATATACATTGATTTTATAAGAAAAGTTACTAACTAAAAAACTGTCTAACCAAAAATAACTGCGATTTGATGATATTTAGTATACATAAGATAAAAATAAATATTTAATGAATAAAATATAAAAAAAAATATTTAATGAATAAAATATTAAAAAATATTTAATGAATAAAAAAAAAAAAAAATATTTAATGAATAAAATATAAAAAAAAATATTTAATGAATAAAATATAAAAAAATATTTAAAGAATAAAATATAAAAAATTATAAAGAAACAATGCAAAACTATAAAAATAAAACATAAAAAAATATATATACTTGAATTGGAAGTTTCAGTGCTATAGATAATTATTTATAAGAGATATGGAAATACGCACAACAATTACATCTATACTGACCAATGTGTTTAATTTTTATTTATAACAAAGTAAAATAGATTACTTGTAATATTTGATCGAATATATTCTGTAACTTTTCAAGCAATGATTATCATATTTAATATTAATAAAAAAATTTAATATAATAAAAATAATTAAAGATTTTTGCTTAATACTACATTAATTTAGTGTGCTTTATTGTTTGATTTAATATTTGAAGGACCAATTGTGAAAATGGTTTTGGTTTTGCAAACCAGTTGCGGAATTTCAGTTCTCGATGTCTGAAAATATTTGCTCACAAATATGGTAATCGCTAATTAGCTAATTCTATGTGATTCACAGTTTAATGTATTGTCTAGTAATAACCACAGTTTCGTTAAATGCAATTTTAAAATGGAATATATTTCAGACAATCTCTTAAAACACATAATAAATTCTTGAAACAAGCATTTGCCAACGGCTAATGTCTTTGATAGCCAATAACAATAATAATAACAACATTAAGAGGTTTATGTTATGTAAATTGTTCAACAATAGGAAGAGAAAAAGACCAAGGGAAAGGTGGATTGGTAGTGTCGAAGTGGATCTTAGACAATTGAAAATTATTAACTGGAAGAGATTGATTGACATTGGAGAGAAACAGATGGAGATCTGCTGTATTGGAGGCTCAAGCCTGTACAAAACTGTAATCCCAGTAAAGAATAATAATAATAGCGTAGATATGGATGTTTCATCTAGATTAATGAGTAATTTATTAAATTTCTAATTTCTTAGTTTGCAATAAATTGGAAAAAAACATATTATGATGTTTGTTTTTTTGATAAGTTTCGTATCATCTTCCATTTTTAATTTTGTATCTCAATTTAAAGAATCTTAAAAAATAATCCATTACCTAACCAACAAAATATATATATATATATATCTTTCCAATTTTTCTCTAAAGACATACGATGAGAGGAACCACAGTTTGTGCCGTCCTTCTTTATATAAAACTGCACCACTTGAAATATACCCAAGGATTTTGTTTGGTAACGATAGAAGACATGCATGTCCTTATCAACAGCTTTTCAATCTTGCCAGCGTCTTGTTGTAAGGAAGTGCTACTGCAGTGATAAACAAACGACTCGCTATCTCTTCTGTGAAAGATACCACGCGATACTTGATAGTCTGTTGAGCTGCAGCTGCGACATTTGATGTAAACGTTTAAGTCAAAGTCATGTAAGAAATTCAGCACTGAAGGGAGGGTTGAGCTTTCTCAGTAACTTTCGTTGACACTCAAGACAGTTTTAACAATACTATAGCACGTTGCAATTTGTTTTTCATTTATTGCTTATTAACATAGTTTCATAACATATGCTTTTGCGAAAATTATTAAGAATTCAATGTTATTTCTGCCAGAATAATAATAAAAAAAATGAATATTATTATTATTATTTTCGCTTGGGCAGGAAAATGGTAGACTGTATTAAAAATAACATATCTTGCTACTAGGAGTAAAAATAAATAAGTTAAAAAAAAATAATAATAATAATACTAAAAAATAAATAAACGTGTTTTTTTAAGCACTATAAAATCGCTTAAAAGAATAATTACTATGCTACAATGTGTAAAATAAAATCCTTCGGGGCTGAAATCCGAGCGTTGATCAAGAACTATTGGATAAACTATATTTTCCACTTAATATAGACTTACAAAAAAGGATTGCACTTATAGTACATTTCATCTAATGTTATAATTTAATTAGAAATACAAATGCACTACTGAAATTTTCGTTATTTTATTAAAAATACTTATAAAGTTCTTTATATAATCAAAATAGATTTTATTTTTAAAAATGATGATATACATGCCGTTGTAATAGAAAAATAAAATAACTTTTCTTTGCCTTAAACGAATTCCAATGTTTACTGCCATTTAATAAATTGTAAAAAAATATTGTCATTTAATAAATTGATTTACTTGATGCCAGATAACATCTGCACTGCATTTTCTGCATCCGTCTTTTATTTCATCAATAGTTCTTGAACATTTTTAACATTCATTAATTGCATCATTTCACACAAATATCCCTTAATTTATGAACAGTATTTAAGCAAAATTTATAAAAAATGCTGTGTTATATTTTACAAGCATGTATTTATAAAATATTTCTTTTCTTCAATCTTCGACACAACAACCGTCGAAGATTGAAGAAAGTTTATTGCCTTTTACGAAGACCTTTTGGTATAAATGTCTGGCATTTTCGACTTGGGAAAGAGAAAATCTAATACTTGAAGAAAGAAACTTGACTTTCAATGTCAGTTTATGTAAAATCCCCATCCTCATCATCTCTTCTTGTTTCTGGAAGTAGTGACTACAATGGGGGACCACTAGTAGATTTGTACCAGAACACTCATGCACACATCACCATGGGGCCACATATCTGAGGTTTTCTGTACTTTTCATCATCTAATGCATCATTTTTCCTTTATTATAAACAAATGATGAATTAAAAAAAAATAAAAACAATTCACTATTTTCCTGGATTAACCTTATTTCTGTGGGACAAGTCGAAATAACGTTTGGAATTCTGTAGAAAGTCAATTAGAGTTGTATGAAACATTGTTATTAAATGAAGAGTCGTTATTAATATTTTAGATATGCTGTCACATATATTATGGAGCGCAACCTCAATATGAATATAGTAAGTAATAAAGTGAATACAATAATTAATAAACTGCACTTGACATTGTCATAATTTAATAACATTTTTTTTTATTTTATAGTATTACAGCAATGGAAAAAAATAATTAATATTAATTCTTAATATAAAATAAAATAAAATATGAAAAATTTAAGTTTTGTAAAATTCTAGAAAGAGCATATAACTACTATATATTATTTAAAAATAATATATTATTTAAAAATATATTATTTAAAAATAATTCTCATTCATTAAAAAGCTAATTAAATCAACTTAAAATTTTTTTTTTAAATCTTTGTTTAAAAAATAAATGAAACTCTACAAATGAAATTTAAATACAATGACGTAATACATTATTGTCTGTTTAATTCAAATTAGTATATAGAAAAGCTTGTATTTGGACAGGCAACTTCTATTTAAATTAGGTAATTGACTTTTATTTGCTTAATTCACAAGAAATGGAAATAAGTCTAAAAATAACTTATTTTCTCAGAAATTTATAAAGGTACTAAAAAAATAATAAAAAAACATTATATAAATAATTGCTTTACGAAAAAAATAGTACAATAAAAACTTCAATTAGAATCGTCCAATAATTTTTTGTGCCTTTTAATCAGTTCAAATAAAGCAACCCTTCTTGGTTTAATAACTTTAATAAGAACACATGTTGGTAAAAATTTGATAAGTACAATTCAAATAACAGTTCACATGCTGACATTGGTAAAAAAATTACTTAAATATAAAATTAAAAAAAAATATTTTTAAAAATGACTTACTCATATGTCTATAATTTTTTACTTGACAGTTATTATAAAATTAATTGTGTAGTGAGAGACCGATTTTCTTAAGTCAAAAATAAAAAAAAAGTACTGTCACATTTCAATTTATTTTACACTTCTTTCTTCTTTTTTCCCTCTGCAGGGGAAAAAAAAGGGAAAAAGAAAGGGGAAAAAGCATGTTTAGTTTCAAAACCTCCCGACAGAAATGAAGTGGGTGCTTATCCTGAAAGCGTAATGGAGTTTAGCTGTCACAAGTGAAAAACTAGTTAATCACTTATCAAGTTTTAGTTTTTTTAACTCTTCGTTATTAATGCTCCAAGTATATTTTGGAGGAAATAAAATATTGCCTTAAGTTGAAAAAAAGGGCATTTTGTATTCTTTCTGTCTTAATTTGAAATTGGAAACCTGTTTCGTGAATAACTAGTACCATTGCGATTGGTCATACAGATAGAATGAGACAAAATGCCAACTTAAGTTATAGATTTTCCGATACATGTTTCCATACATGTAATAATTAATGAATTTTCTTAATAAATATTTTAATAGTTTTAATGAGTACTATTACAGGCTAATGGATGGTAGTGCAAAATATTTCTTTACTTCATTTTTCATGTCCTTTGAAAGCTTATATTTCATTTATTTGGAATTGGGCAGAGATCTCCAATTTCCAGCCATAACAGTAAATTTTGCATAAGAAACAATTTTTTTTTTATTATTATAAGAAAACCTGTATAAAAAGGAAAAAGCGAAAAAAATTATTCTAAATATTTACAATTGTTATTTGATATTGCCAATAGTTAAAATTATTATAAAATAATAATAATTACAATAATAATTTCCAATAAAATGAAATATGAGGTGATGAAAAAATTAGCATTGAGTAAATTTAAAATTAAAAGAGCTCCAAAGTTTTCTCGCAAATATTATCCAAAAATTATATGTATAAACAATATGCAATGTGTACAATAATATGGAAAAGCACAGAAAAAATATATTATTTAAAACTTTTTCTGAGTTTAATTGCTTGAAAAACCTATCTATTGTAAGTTAAAAAAACAGATAAAGTGGTGTTAATATAATTCTTCAATTGTTAATGTACTTGCAATAAAAGTAGTACATAAATTAGTTTTTATTAACGGCAATAATTGCATCGAACTTATTCGTGTTGTTTTTAAATGCATTAAAACTCTTGTTAAATACAAAATTTCACTATCTATAAAAATTGTAAATCGTTTTTATGAGTAATTCATTTTGAAAAAAAAATATTTAAGTTTCATCTATTCTAAAATCGATTAAAAAAATTACAAGAGTAAACATTATTTCAATACAGTTATTAATCATTGCGAACAAAATTCAAAATAAATAATAAACTTTCTCACAACTCTAAACTCTCTCAATTGATTAATAATATTAATAAAAATATGAATCCAACTCGCTAACATTCATTTTGATTTTAGATATGTATTATTAAAAACTTAACTATCTTCATCTGATTTGAAAAATTCACTCCAAAAAATCATACTATTTTTTATTCCTTTGCATTAATTTCGGTTTTAAATATGTATTAAATTGTTATTCCGAATTTTCCCCTTTGCTGTTAAAAGATCGAACTTATTTTCACTCCCCATAAGGCAGGTTGCCCATTTAAATGGGCATGAGGGGATATAAATATTCATCCAAAATAAAAAAAAAAATACCTGCTTCCACTGATAACTCTAAACTTCCAAAACTGATTAATAACTGAAAGAAAACTGATTTAAATTGATTAACTGACTGAAAACTAATTAATAACTGATTCCGTTACTGAAAGAAATTTTAATCCAACCAGATAATATCCGTTTCATTTTAAATATGTATTATTAAAAACTTAAATATCTTCATCTTGATTAGAAATGTTCACTCCAAAAACCATACTTTTTTTTTTTCTTTTAGTGTTAAAAAATCGAACTTATTTTCACTCCCCATAAAGCAGGTTGCCCATTTAAATGGGCATGAGGGGGTATAAATATTCAAACAAAATAAAAATGAAAAAAAAAAGAGCCCCTGCTTCCACCCCAAGCATCGTTTTCCCACTTCCCAAAGACTCGGAAGTAAAGACTTCACAGGGGCGGCGTTATTACCGTGCGCCCCTACCGCTCGGAAATAACGGCCCAGAACACAGTAGTCCGTCAGCCAGAGCAGACGATAGCAGTGCCTCTTCCAAAGACCCACCGACGAACAACGTGTTCGAAGACACCCCCACTCGTTCCTGTAACGCGATATCTCCAAAAGATATACCGACAGTTTTTTTTTTTTTTAGTTTTTTTTATTTCCCACAGACAACTTTTATTATTATTTTTTTTTCGGGACAGTGCCATTGATAGATGTGACAAAATGACTGCGGTGCCATACTTGAAAGCGGACTGCATTGGTTAAACTTTGTGTGGCACGGTTCGAGAACGGTTTTTTTTTTCTTGGCTGTTCTGCCTCAACGCGGGAGTTTTTAAAGTTGTAATGAAGATGGTGTTCTATAGATATGCTTTGGCGGGATTGTGGATCGTGTTAACAGGTGAGTTGTCTTTTTTATAGCTATTCCCCTAAACTTTTATTTTTCATATTTAGTGCGCATATGCATGTTAAGTACAAAAATAACTGGCCTATATCCATTTATCGGTAAATACTAACTTTTAAAGTATTAAAAAATATAAAACTTGATTTAATTTAACATAATACATTTTTTTTTTTAATTTTATATATATGGCATATTTCTGGCTTCAAATTTTTATGTGTATTATTTGACGTGATTACAATTGAATAGGTTAAAGTATGGCTATTTTTTCATATTATTCTCTGGGCTATTTTGCACAATATTCAGGCTTTAGATTTTATAACATAGAAATTGTGTTTATTTAAGCGTATATCATAAAATGTTTCAAATTGTTTTAAGGAAAAAATCGTATTTGGTTCAGCATATTTAAAAAATATATATTTACAAGTATAAACAAATGTAAAATATATTTAAAACTTTGAATAATTTATTTAGAACTACGTGTTTTTTGTATCTACTACGTTTTCTACGCATTTTTTTCAAATCTTGTTAACAGGTAAGCTGTCTTTTTTTAATAATAACTCCCTTAACATTTAATTTTAATATCTAGTGCGCATGGGGTACTTTGTATAAAAAATAAGGGACATGCATCCATTTATCAAATACTAATGTTTGAAGTATTAAAAACATAAAGCTTGATTTACTTTAACATAGTCTTAATTTTATATATATAGCATATTTCTGGCTTCAAATTTTTATGTGTGCGATTATTTATTAAAGATTACTTTTTGAAGGGGTTAAAATATGTTTGTTTGTTTTTTACTTCGTATTCTCTGGGTACTTAAAAGTAAACATCGATATTATGTGTTGAATTCACACAATATTCAGGCTTTAGATTTTAACATACGTTTAATAAGCATGTTTATGTACGTTTAATAAGATACATGTTTAATAAGATACATGTTTGTTTTAATATCATATAAAATGTTTTAAATTGTTATTAAGAAAAAAATCGTATTAGGTTCAGCATGTGCGGTATATTTTTTGAGCGTACTAAGTTTTATACGTATTTTTTTCAAATCGTGTTAACAGGTGAATTGTCTTTTTTTACAATAATTATTCCCTTAAACTTTTATTTTTCATATGTAGTGCGCATATGCATGTTAAGTGTAAAAAATTAAGGGTCTATATCCATTTATCGGTAAATACTAATGTTTCGAAGTATTAAAAATATAAAACTTGATTTATTTTAACAAAAACATTTTCTTAATTTTAAATATTACATTTTTATGACATATTTTTATTTTATGACATTCAATTCATCAAATTTTTATGCGTATGCTTATTTATTAAACGTGATTATATTTCGAATTGATTAGAATAAGCATCTAAATTATTTGTTGAATTCGCACAATATTCAGGCTTTAGATTTTAACATACGAATTGTGTTTATTTAAGCGTATATCATATAAAATGTTTTTAATTATTTTTAAGAAAAAAATCGTATTAAGTTCAGCATATTCGGCGTATTTTTTGTGCTACTAAGTTTTCTACGTATTTTTTTCAAATCTTGTTAACAGTTCAGTTGTCTGTTTTTATAATTTTTCGCTTTATTTCATAACTTTTATATTTCATATTTAGTGCGCATATGCATGATAAGTATAAAAATAAAGGCCTGTATCCATTTATCGGTAAATACTAACTTTTAAAGTATTAAAAATATATATATAAAACTGGATTTACTTTAACACAAAACTTTTTTTAATTTTATATACTAGTATATGACATATTTTTCGCTCCAAATTATTATGTATATGCTCTTTTATGAAATGTGATTATATATCAAAAATTGGGATTTAAATTTTAAATCGGTGGAAATATGGTTTTATTATTATTATTTGTATTCTCTGGTTAGTTAAAATAGACATCGGTTTTTGTGTGGAATTCGCGCAATATTCAGAGTTTAGATTTTAACATATGAATCGTGTTTATTTAAGCGCATATCATAAAATGTTTAAAATTGTTTTTAAGGGAAAAATCGTATTAAGTTCAACATATTTAAAAAAAATGTTTTAAATTGTTTTTGATTAAGGAAAAAATTACATTAGTTTCAGTATGCTTTTAAAAAATGAATTTAAAAGTATAATACGAAATTTTTTAAATTTTGAATAATTTATTTAGAACTACGTATATTTTATGCGCACTACGTTTCCTACGTATTTTTTTCGAAACTTGGTAACAGGTGAGTTTTCTTTTTTTATAATTGTTCCTTAAACTATTAATTTTCATATGTCGCGCGCATATGCATGCAAAGTATAAAAAATAAAGGGCCTATTATCAATTTATCGGAAAATACTAATGTTTGAAGTATTAAAAAAATACGAATTTGATTTATTATAACACAAAAAACATTTTCTTAATTTTATATACATAACATATTATTGGCTTCAAATTTTTATGTGTTTGATTATTTATTAAATGCGATTACATTTTGAATGGGTTAAATATGATTTTTTTTTTCATTGTATTCTCTGGGTACTTACAATAATTAATTTGCTGTTGAATTCGCACAGTATTGAAACTTTAGATTTTAACATACGAATTGTGTTTATTTAAGCGCATACCATGAAATGTTTCAAATTGTAAGAAAAAAAAATATTATTAGTTTTAGCAATTTAAAAAAAAAAAAAGGATTTAAAAGTATAATACGGAATTTTTAAAGTTATGAATAATTTATTTAGAACTAAGCGTTTTTTTGTGTTTTAATTATATTACTTTGTTCTGTGGGTTTTTATTAAATATTTATAATTAAAAAATGAATAGAAAAAGTTTGTTAGATCAATTTTTTTTTTTTAAATTTGTGTCTTACTATATATATATATAGATAAAGTCACATACTTTCATACCTCGTTATTTTAAATAATTTTGTAATTGAATATACTCACATTACAAAGCATTGTTCTTTTTACATGTCTAAAAAAGAAATTAAAAAGCTGTTTATATCATTTTTCTGCGAATAAATATATTTTTCATTAGAATTGTTAGTCCCTATTCAAGAATAAAAGTTTCAATTGAATTTTTTTTTTTTATAAATTTAATTATCTTTTTACAATCCAAAATTTAATTTCAAATACGTCGTAGGTTTGTAATTTAAAAAATGATCTATGTATCCATTTTTTATTGGTCAACAATTTTATACTTCCTTTACAAAAAAATTAACAGAAGAATAGGAATAATAATGATGCATTTAATCTTGAGATAACTGAAATTGTTTTTTACAGAAAAATGAACAAATTAATAACTATAAAAAAATATATTTTATTTTATTTTTTTATTTTTTACGCATAAATGAACAAAAAATGTCGCTTTATAGATTAATCTTTAGAATCTATAAAGATTCGAGCTTTAACGTAATAAAGATTCAAAATTTTAAGATTCATGATGTATAGTTAGTTACCTTTCTATGGATTTCATTTTTAATATTTACATTTGTTTTATTATCCAGTTCAGTTCAAACGCTAAGAGGTGAAAGATTTCTTCCAAATGTATCTTCGATATTCTTTAATCCTATTCTTAGAGATACAGTTTAAATCCTAAGTGAACTTTTTCGATAAAATACCTCATTAAACATTTAGTCATTTAAAAAATTATTAAAATATTATAATCTTATTCACATCTTATAAAGTTATTTTAAATACTGCTTTAATTTTCAATTTCTGAAATTTACACTATGGGCAGATGAGTAGATTTTTATTCTTGGTATATCGTTTTAGACAGATTCCTTCTTTATTATTTATGCTTGGTTACGCTCTATCTTGCGATTTATGTTATTAAAAGGGTATTTAAAAAATTTTTTCGTTGCTAATTTTTTAGAAATATTTTGTGAGAAAATTCGATTTGTAATACTTTTGTTTGTTATTTAAAACCCGAGATAGTATTTCTTAAGGTAGCAATATCTTATAATTAATTATATTTAATTTTAACCTTTTAATTTAAAATCAATTTGTCAATAAGCTTATAAATTGATGTTTTTGTAGTTTAAAGTTGTAATTTCCAAATTATTGTTAATGTAGTAATTTCCAAATTATTGTTAATGTAGTAATTTCCAAATTATTGTTAATGTAATAATTTCCAAATTATTGTTAATGTAATAATTTCCAAATTATTGTTAATGTAATAATTTCCAAATTATTGTTAATGTAATAATTTCCAAATTATTGTTAATGTAATAATTTCCAAATTATTACAGCATTCAATTAGGATTAAATGATACTTTAAAAATTCGTTATTTGTAACAAATATGTTAGCATTTAAAGAAATGAAGACTTTTTTAAAAAATGCGTTTTTCACAGTTAAGAAATTGATTATTTAAATTATTCATTAAAAATATACTTTAAAAATTATCAGTAGAAACAAGTGAGTAGTAAAAGTATTCGATTTTTTAATTTTAAATTTAAAAAGTTTTTAAATATTCAATGGTATTTTTCTTAAGAAATACTAGATCAAATTTCGATTCATATATTAATAGTATATATCTAAAATTAAAATTAAATTTGAATATGACTTGAAAGACTTACAAGATCGGGAGACGTCAAAGACAAGATGGCAGTTCCAATTGCTTAAATAAATTTAACGTAAAAATCATGAATAAATATAACACATTTGAGCTTTTTTTATAGAATTTAGAAAAATTTAGATGCATCTCAACAATGATTAATTTATAATGGGTGCCAGGCGTCCACCCACGAGTTTTCCTTGGAAGGACTGAACAAAATAAATTCGAACCATTTTAGAAATCTCAATAGGACAAACTAAACTATAAATAATAGGAAATGTATCTAAAGTCGAAATTCCAATTTTAATTATTATTTATTAATAATTTTTACATTGCACTAAATTCGGCTAAAATATATACAACGTAGGACGTTAAAGCAAAAATGTACTGCACAAAAAATTAAATTTAATTTCTAAACAAAATTACATAAAATTCAATCTTCTTATAATTCTTTTTCCAGATCATCGGTTGCATTATTTTGTTCAACTTCACTATTTTGATGAATATTTAACAAAGCTAAAGTATTTAGACGTTCTTGCCCTACTGTGTTTCTAAAATATGTTTTCAGCCTTCGTAACATTGTTGTTTTCGTTGTATGTTTCAATTGCGTTTTTCATAATGTAGAAATTTTTATTCACTTTCGACACGGTCTATACAAATCTATACGGTCATATAACTTTCTGTTAATTTATCGCTTTTTCGAAAAAGCTGCATCATATTTTTCTTGTACCGTTTCGTGATTAAAAATATAATTTTCATTTGGTTCAACAAGTTCTGAAAATGGTACACAAATAGTTTTTTCGAAAAACATTTTGCTTGATATTTGTTGGGAAGTAATTCTCTGGTTTTTCATTTCAAAATTGAATTTTTTCGTTCAATCACTAACAGCAGTAACAAATTTTTAAATTGAGGTTCGGAGTTTTTGCGAATAGAACTAATTTGATAAAAACGTCATCAATAAAATGTAATGCAACGTAAATAAAGTTCGTTCTTAGATTTTTGTAACAATTTGTACAGAGAAAATGTATGTGCGAAAAAATTATCTACTCCATGCAATGATACTAAAAAAATGTGTTTTGCTCAGCCATGTAATGACATTTCAGAAACAATACATCTCCGTTGTTTCTAGACACTATATCTCCCAGGCTGCGAACTATAGAACTGAAGAGTTCTAACATTATAGTCATTGACTCGTGTTTTTCTATCCATCCAGTAGGACTTGTCTATCGTAATTGTTTTTCTGTTGGATTCCTGGTAATATCCAATTTTTGGAATCAATAAGCTTTGTATTTCGTGAAAAAAATTACAAATTTTGTCAATTACGATCAATAGCTTTCATATCTTTCACTTTTATATCATTTTATAGCCAAATTCAAATTGTGAAAGGAATAATGCATGTAGAGTGCTTGACGATGTAATTTTGAAATAATTATTTGTATTTCATTAAATTTTCCACTTACAGAAGCTGCACCATCATAACCTTAGTCACAGAAAAATTATTCATCAATTGCGTAATTTTTAAGACATTCAACTATATATTTGCCAAACTCTGTTCTGTCATATTTGAAACAATTGCGAACTGTAAAAGTTGTTCTTTATAATTTATGTAACAAATAAATGCATTAAGAAAACTGTACAATTATTGATATATCACAGGTTTTATCATCTAATACGTAAAATCATTTCGATGAATTTATGTCCTGAACTATCTGTCATAAAATTAATATATTTCATGAAGATATTATTTGGTTTTGAATATTCCAATTATAATTTTTGGCAGAGTGGTGAAAATGATTTATTAAATTATTATGCTTCATTCACAGTCGGTGCATATTCTATTGAAAATCCTCCAAAATTTTTATGCGCTCATAAAGCATTATCTTGACGATCACAAATAATAATTTTCACTTATGAAGGGAAACGTTTCCTTCTATTTTCGATAGCTATAGAATTGCCAACATTCATAATTTGAGTGATTTATTTATTTATTTTATTTTTATCACATCAAGATTTTCAAAAGTAGAGAGAGGATTAATGTGATGCTCTATTTCCAGGTGCTTAGAAAAACCTTCTAATGCTTGTTCCCTTTGCAACAAAATATCCAGCAATTTGTGGGCCAATTTTTTACTTTAGTTAAAAAAAAAAAAAAATAGAAAGCAATATTTCGACACACTATATTTTCAGTCTACGAATAGACAATCCAATTAAAACTGTGTAGCCAAGAAAACTGAAATCTTCTTTTCTCATTTGCACACAACACACACACACACACACGCAAAATGCATCAGGCTTCCAGAACGTTTTTCGTCTGAATTCGTAACTCATCCTATATTCTGCATTTCCATGCAAATTACTAGGAACGGTTTCAGACAACATACTGACATTTGCTTTTGCATGAATAAAATAATTTGTTGTAATAGTAATCCTTGCTGCAACTGCATTGCATGTTTTTATAGGAACATTCCGTACATCTTGGAAGATCATTTAATACACCTTCATCAGTTTTACATATTTTATTTTTATAAAAATTCAATAAAGTGTTTTATTATAAGTAAGTTTTTTTTTTGTCATTGTTCTCTAAAAAAAGGATGAAAAAGTTTATAATAAATTTCAAATACGTTTAGAACTATAAATATATTTCAAATTCACTGTACTTCTATGTAGAATTTAAAAATATTTCGTGATATAATACAACGTTCGTGGTCCACGAAATGACAAAATTAATAAGAGCAGGATGCATTCTGGTAATTAAATACACAAATAATCCATGATAAGTTTTCGCAGTTTGTAATCAAAAATAATTATAACAAGAATTATAAATAAATAATCTTCTGATAATAATGTGATTATTATAAAATATGAATACTACAAATAAATCTCAATATATAATTCTTCGATAAAGTAATTAAAAAGAAATTTATTTAAAATTGCAAACTAAAAATTTCCCAATGTAACAATAAAAAATTCGCTCGAAACAATGAAACATTTTACACAAAATAGCACTTCCTGCAGAAAGATCAAATAAGAATTGATATGTAAATTACATAAAAAAAAACCTGACTTTGTGGCCGGACAGGTCGTCATAAAAACGGTCAAACAGGTCGCCATCAAAAAAAAAATAAATAAATAAAAAAAAAAAAAAAAAAAAAAATCATATGTAATAGATCAATTTGAATTAATTATCGCCGTTTGGCGACAGCCAATTTGGCCTTAAAATGGGAATTTGGCAACATGCTTGCACTATGGTCGAATTCACTTACGCTATAGCAGAATTCACTAAATTTGAACTCATGCATGCGCTTCGTTTTTGGGGTTGGGGAAGAGACGGGCTAGTCGAGCCAAATAACCCCCCTGACTGTTGGCCTAGATTAGGCAAGTTAACATTCAATTGAACAAGGATTCGATTTTGACTACAGTGATACATTTCATCAGCTATTTTCAAAATCAAGAAGACACACTGAATGTGAATTTCTTTCAGAATTTTTTTGATTGCTTGCTAGGGACTTTTCAGTTTGACCTTCGAATGACACGTTAATGAAGGAATATGTTATTTACCTTTAAAATTAGCTCTGAATTAGTGGAATGCTCCAAAAAATATTTTCAGGCTACATCCGTAAGGATATTACTTAATTCTGCGATCATACATTCTTATGCCAAAATTTATGTTTCATATGTTTGAGTTATCCTTGCAATTATAAAATCTTTATTTCCTTCTAAGAATTCTTAGTTAATTCAGTTCTACAATCATTAAGTATGTTAGATGACTGTTGATGAATTTTTTTACACCAGAAGAAGCCTGATTTCTATACTTGAAACTGTAAATATCCAAGCATAATAAAATATCATCAAAACCTAAAATGAAAGGGAGCGAAATAAAATTATCTATGGAGAAACTGAACAAGCTAGAAAATTAAACGCATGACCAAAATTTTTTTCGTATTTGTATCTGCAGATAGCATTGTATATATTAACAGAATAATGTAATTTGAATTTGATAGAATAGTTTTATGGGACTTGCAATTTAAAGTTGGATAATAGATTTCATTGAGAATGTCGTTATCAGTGATTTTGACATTATTGTAAAAAAAAAAAAAATATTTGAATCAATTCAATAAGCATCTTTCATTTTATTAACATATTTATTACCTTTAAAAATAATAATTTTATCATTTCATGATGAATAACTTTTGAATTCAGTCGCCATAATAATTTTTGTTTATTTTTATTACATAACAACAAAAAGTCGAATTAATCTTTGAATTATTACTTTTTTCACTCAAATTATAAAATTTGTAAAACTGTTTTAAAATAACTAATTAGAGTAACATTAAAACTTGTATTACAAAATTATTAGAAAGTTTAACCGTAATGTTTTATTTGCTTAAAATAAATTAAACGCATCCGAATTAACAATACAAATAAACTTTAAAATGAATAAAAGAACCAGTTTAAATTAATTTCTAATTAGTTATTTATAATATTTGCAAATAGATAAAAATGGATATATGAATGAACACATTTTTTTTTTTAATTTTGATATTTTGTTTCAAGTCACGAACAATAAATTTAAAATATTTTAGAGTTTATAAAACTGTTAAAATGAAAAATAAATAGTACATTTATGAATTTATTTGTCTTTTTTAATAGAATAACAAAATATCTCACTGAACTATTTCTAGAAATTTGCATTTCCATATATTTTTTTCCTTGTTTAGCCTGTTTAACGTCGATGCTTTTATGTGCATCATGGAAATGAATTGAAAGATATTTGTAATGAATGTATTTCTAATATTTATCAGTAAATATTGCTTTTATTTATCAGAAAAAAAAGATATTGCATTTCCATAGAACAGGAAAATATTTCATCTGAATAAAAACAAAATATATTAAAAATTGTAATTTAAATGTTAAATGATATACAGTAATGGAATATAATGCGATAAGTGATATTTTTAACTAATATTTGAGTTCTTACTAAAATGAGATTTGCGCTGAAAAGCGTTTCAGAAATAGAGCCTCTAGTGAATTTTGATGCAGTTAATTTCAAAGACTAAATAACTATACTTTTTTTTAATATTTCGCTGTGTCAATTGATAAGCTAATAATTTATAAAAGTTTGTTTACTTCAGATATATCTTTACAAAGATTGTAAAAGGATGAACAAAAAGTTATAAAATTGTTTCAGCCATTTTTAAATATATTATTTTGAGTATATTTGAAATGCGCTCCAGGGAGTAGAAGTTAATGTCATATAATTTTATTTCTGAAACATTAATTTAAATATTTTAATTGAAAGTTTTTACATGATATTTAAATAATTATATGGATTTATAAGATAGGGTTTTTTTTATAATGATGAACCTAGAGCTGAAGCGTCTTTTTACAGTTTTTTATTGCTTGATATTTAAATAATTATATGGATCAATAAGATAAAGATTAGTGGTTATAATGATGAGCCTAGAGCTGAAGCTTCTTTTTACAGTGTTTTAATACTTGATACTTAAATCACAATATGGATCTATAAGAAAATGATTATTTTTTATAATGATGAGACTAGAGCTGAGACATCTTTTTACAGTTTTGTGTATGATGTGGAAAAAAATTTTTCACCTCTGTTTTAAATTAATATCCCCAATAGTGGAGTATATCATAAGTTTTCGCACTTTTCAATTCAATTTCAAGCTCAGCGAAAGGACAACCTCGACTTCAGCTTTATGTGGATCCCCTGAAAAGGAAACTAGAAAATTTGCTATTGGTTGGTCAAAATTTATCCAGTATTGAGTAAAAACACTCTTGACCTAAAACCAAATGCGTTATCTAACGGGCGACTTCGTTACCTTGATTATTTTATCTAGTCAAACAGTGGTTAGTGGTTATATTGATGGGCCTACAGCTGAGACGTCATTTTACAGTTTTGAGTATGATGCGGGAGAAATTGATCCGCAACTGTTTTAAGTTAATACCCTTAATAGTGGAGTATGCGATAGGGATTCGCTCTTTTCCGTTCAACTTCAAACTCAGCGAGAGGAAAATCTGGACTACAGATTTATCGTGTCAATCCCCAGCAAAGACAATTGGAAACCTTGCTGTCGGTTGGTCAAAGTTTATCCACATTCAGACAAGCACACTTGACCTATAACCAAATGTGTTATCCAACGGGCGGCTCCGTACTTTGGGCATTTAAATTAAGCGAACGAAGGTTAGTGGTTAAAATGATTGGCCTAGAGCTGAGACGTCTTTTTACAGTTTTCAGTATGATGGGGGCGAAATTGATCTGCCGCGTTTTTAAATTAATACCCCAATAGTTGAGTATGTGGGAGGGATTCGCACTTTTTCCTTCAACTTCAAGCTCATCGAGAGGGCAATCTGGACTACAGATTTATGTGGATACTGAGCAAAACAACTGGAAACTTTGTCTTCGGTTGATCAAAGTTTATCCAGTTTTGAGAAACAGTTCATTTGCTCCTTGGGATGTTCTTTCCAAAATGTGATGGTTCTATTGACCAAAAAAATTGTATTCAAAGAAACTTTTAAAAATGATTAAAACATAACAAATTCGTAATTGAATTCTTTAAAAAATATTTGTAATGATTTTATTTAATGGGCGTATAATAAGTGGTTTTATAAAAGAGTTTGTTTCGAATGTGTAGAACATCTGGAGAAAGCAATAAAAGGATAATTAAAATGGACAAAATGATATGAAAAAGTGAGAAATAAACAAATTAGGAAAATGAAGAATAAAAGAAAGAACGTTATCAGTAATGTAATTATATTGATTTTAAAATAGAAAAAGATTTCATTAATAACAGCAAAACATTTAATTATTAAAACAAAAATTAAAACTCCCTTTAAAAAAAAACTAGAATTATTTTAATGTTCATTCATATTAATTATATCAGCAATAAAATATTTATCATATTTGAAATTTTTAAGATGTTAAGTGACTTATTTTTAATTTTGACTATTGGAATTATTAGAAAACAATTTTTCAGAGATGAAAAGAAATATTCTTAAGTATGTTCATTCTTTTTTAGTCGTATCGTAATAAAAACAATTTATGAGTTGTTAAATTAATGGCAGTCATTATTTATTGACATATTTTAGTCATTAAATTTTGTAATTTGCTTTATTAAATCGATAATTGTAATTTTTAAACACAATTGTATTCACAGTTTAATCAATATCTTCATAAATTCGTATTTTAAACCATTTGTTAATTTAAATTATTGCTCTGTTATTAATTTGATTACTTTCCTTGTTTTTAGTTAAATAAATTCATTAAGAAAAAATAGAAAAACATTTGTCTTTCTTAATATAAGCTTCGTATAAATAGGAAATACTTATTATTTGTGTTAAAATTTATGTTCATTGCACAAATCTTGTTTACATTTTATCTAGGTTTTCTGGATTTTATTCATTAAAAGCGCTTATGTTTAAATTGTACTCATAAAGCACTCTTCACTTATTTTTATTAGAAGTAATTAAATTAATATTTTGTTTTGCTTTAATGGTAGATTTTAAGTGGTCATTTGCACCACCTTTTTAATTTTTCTTCGACATCAGTAAACAATAATTCTAATGAAAACCAAAAAGATTAGTATAACTAAAAAATTAAGCTAATATACTCATTTCTATAAATTAAGAAAAAGTCGTCATTGTGAAATTTCCATTCAGTGGACACCATCAGATCAACTAATTTGGATATCATATTTTGATACGTACTTATTTTTGGAAACTTATGTTTCCTAACGATGTGATAATATATTTATTTTAATATGCCTGAAATAATTACAGATACATTTAGTTTAATAAAATAAATAGGGATTAACTTATTATTACCATAGTTATTAACACACATATTACGGCGCGAAAGTTATAACATAGGACATGTTATAACGCGATGTGTATAAGCATGTTATAAATTCTAACATAAAATTCGTTCTGTTTTAATAACGGTGTTTTATAATTTCTTTTTATTCAAAGGTGTTTCCTTTTATTGGAGTGATTAAAGTAGTTGTGTTTTTATTTTTTTTTCCTCATGTCCATCTATATATATCACGAGCAACTCGTTGATGTGTGAAAGACATTACTTTCCGAAAGGACTTTTAGAAATGATTGCTCTGCCTTTTTCGCGTCGTAGGATTGAAATAAAGGGAAACCATCTGCAGGTAGCTGTACGAAATGCTTATACCCCTTTTGAAATCGCCGTCGAGTTGCAAGTTTTTGAAAGAAATGGCTGCAAAGAATTCGAAACCAAGCGTCCTTGTATACTAGCTGGATACGTTATGACTGGACAAGGAGTTATATATTTAGTTTTTTCTACATATAGAAAGCGGCTTGATGGCCAATAGGCTAGCGCTCTGGCCTTTGCTATCCCAGGCTTTAAGTTCGAATACTGACAGTGGTGTGGATGTTTATTAGTGGTTCGGAATGCATATTAAACTGTAGGTTCCGGTCTAATTAGCCTAAAGTGTGTAAAAAATGACCGTCGAACAGCAAACCAACCTATATATAGTATATCGAGTTATTAATGTATTAATTAGTTCACTGAATTAGAACTGATTAAATAGTAGACTACCCATCAAATTCTTTTGAATGAACAGAGGAAATAAAAGTTTTTCCATTAGGTTTGTATCATGTCATTAACGACAAATTATTTCTTTGTACAAATCAAAGTTTCCAATTGATTAAAAAGAACTTGATAATAGAGATTAGGCTATTAGGGTTTTACGTCTTAGGTTTATAATATCCAGTGAAAATCCACCATAAGTGTTTCTTGAATCACACAAATTTGAATCATTTACCTTACAAAGGACTTCCTGGAGAGCTTTTCTTTTTTCTGTGTGTACAACCAACATCGACTTGGATCAACAACATCAACATGTACACTTAATTCTTTTTTGTAGACTTATCTACACAAAAATACTTTAAGTGTCCGCTTTGCTGTGATGCCTAACCATAGACGGCTGCCTTTAAAAAATTGATTATTTTAATTAATAAATGCTTTATTGACTCATAATGAACTACATTGTATTGTATACAAGGATTTACAATTGTATACATTCTAATTTTGAAATCTTTAATGCAAATAAATCATTTCGACTAAAATTTCAATTAAATATATCTTTTAGAGAAGGAAAGCATTTTCAATTCCCAAAAAACCTAGGCCAAAAAAAAATGAATATTAATTCGTGTTTAATAATATTTAGTATAATAAAAATAACTTATTTTAACATAATTTGAATTTTTATCTATATCAAATAAAATTTTACTGAGAATTCAAATAGATATATTTTCGTGAAATATTTTCTAAGCAAAAATAAGTGCACTACTTATGCATAGCTTTTTGAAATCAACAAAGCATTGATAACAATGTATCTTTGAATGCATATATTTATTAATACTAAAAATAGTGAAATAGGGACATATGGAAATTTAATTGTATTTATTATTTCTGTAATAGTTGAACTATATTATGATGCAAACTATAGCACGATGTTAGTATAAATTGGTTATTTAAAATAACTTTTATTATTAAATAAATATACAAATATATAATTGAGAAATGTATAGAAACACATAATTTCGAAAAATATAGGAACACATAATGCAGAAAAATAATGTTAAACTTAAAATATGAAAAATAGCTTTCGTTATTAAATAAATATATAAATATATAACATAGAAAAATACAGCAAGATATAATATAGAAAAATATAATGTAAAAAAATTATATTAATCTTAAAATATGCAAATTTTATAATATGCATTTCAACCATATACCTGAAATAAGCAAATCTCAAAGATTCTTGTTGGCTGATATTGCACTAATATAATGAAAACAGGGCACAATTGAATTTAATAAATAAATGCAAAATATCCATTTGCTTAAAAAGCAATATTTATACAGATTTTGGCTTTCTATAAAATAATATTATAAACTGTTTTGAATTTTTAAGCAATAAGAATTATTCGTTTCTGGAAATTCTTGACTTGCAAGAAATGCAAAAGATAGTTTACATTATTAATATGCTTTAAAGTTATCTTTACTTTATAAATATAGGAACATTGCAAAATATTTATTTCGCTATCTTTATGGAAAATAAATTATTAATAATGTTCAACCTATTTACATACTTACTGATTAAACAATAAAATAATTCCTCCATATACATGACAACATTTCAATTTTACAAGAAATATATTTATTTTGATAACGTAAAATGTTTTATAAAATATATCGAGAATTTTTTATTTCTATTTATTCATGCAAAATGGAATCTAACCTAAACTGTTTATATCTTAGAGATTTTTTTTTGTTATTTTTAAATTTTTGAAATTTCTTAATACAGGGCCTGCATGGCCGAGTGACTAGCGCTCTGGTGCTCGGTACCACAGGTTTCGGGTTCGAGTCCCGGCGGTGACATGGATGTTTGTTGTAGTGGTTCAGAATCCACTTTAAACAGTATTTCCCGGTCCTAATAGGAGCGTTGCGGGGGCATTGTTACTCCGCGCCCGTATCTTCACGTTACACGCGCCCCCTAGCTAATGCAAAGTGAGTAACATCTGTGCAGCGCTTGCCTTAAGGCATCCAAGAACTCCATGTCTGTTTGCTAGCTGCATTAGAAAAAAAAAATTTCTTAATGCTGCTCAGTCATCTGATCAATATAAATAATTTATTTTAACTGAAATAATATATTATAAGTACAACCAAACAAATTTTAATGTGAAAACAAGTTTTAAAAAATAGAATTAAGGACATTGATCTTAAAGACATTTATCCTTGTTATAGGCATTTGCAATTTATATCGATTAAGTTATAATTCCTACTTAATAAATTCGTGTTAATTCAATTAAAATTTAAAATGTCATCATGTCAATTAATCTAAGCTTTTCTCCATTTTCTATAAGCAAATAGTTATAACTTTGTTATGCACATACAGCGAGTGCAGAAATTATCGATATATCTCTCTCTATATATATTTTAAGAGTGCGTGAAATTTCAATTCTTGAAGTAAAATTTACATAACTTGAAGTTCAATTACTAATATATATATATATTTTATATTTTATTTTGTTTAAAACAATTATACCGTTCACATATTAAAGATGAAAAAAATAAAATTAGCCATTAATCTAACAGTGTTAAGAGTATTTCCACCGTTACAATAATTTAAAATTTTCTTACAAATAAATCAAAATTAAAACTCAGTTGAATATATTTTGACTTTTAACATGTTTTTCGATTCTCATATCATGTATTCGATCAGTTTTGAAGCAACTGAGTTTGAACTAAAATTCCATTCTTCTTGAAGAGAAATTTTTTAATCACGTTTGCTATAAATGGATCTTATTCTTACTTTGTTACCTACTAAAACATCATTCAAATATTCTATGAGGTTGATATCTAATGACAGGTAACAGGCTGTAACAAAATTCCTGCAAGATTTGGACTTACTTCTAACGTTAATTCTGGGACACTATGTAGACGAGAATTTGGCATACTATATCTCGCTCTCGCATTGTGTTACGCATTATATACTTAAGAAACAATGTATGCCAATCAAAAATGAAATTTAATATTTTAACATCTTTATGAAAAGATTCTAAATGATGCATATTTTTGTAAAAGTCCCCGAACATTTTCTCCTCATTTCTAACTTTTATGCTTCACAAACACAAATTTTAAATTTTATATTGATCCAGATAACATTGACAAAAATAGGCAAAACTACAATAGAGACAAAAATTTCAATTTCCCTACTGGAAAACCTCTAAAACAATTAGCACACTTTTTTAAAACGATTCTAAAACATTTACAATATATTTGAATTTTTTCAGTGTACTAATTTTTTACATCTTGAAATTTCTTTCGTTTTTAATTTTTTATTACATTTGTAATAAGAATTTATAAATAACCATTTTAAAATTCAGAGTTCAAATATTTTATACATTCATCACACACACACACACACACACACACACATATTCTTCCCGTCACAGGAGATGCAACTCTTTAAATGAGTGGACGGAATGTGATGAAAATTGATAAACAGACACTGATTGCTGATATAAATACGTATTGTTATTTACAAAATTATAATTTTATACAATGATGAAATATGAAGGTTTATCAATAGTAAATGGAACCATAATTCGGTGATGCAAGCAGCAACCGCACAAGAAACAGATTCAATGAGTGGGCGGCAGCCCATATGATCAATCATCCTTCATAGTTCGCCTTCCGATTGAGGGTGGGGCAAACGATTGAAAATCACGTTCCAGATATGCTCGATCGGCGAAGGATTAGGAGTTAAGACAAATAAAGGAAGCAACTAGACATGTTGCAAGATCTTAGCAGCTGAAAAATGTCGTATACAGCCTCGCGCTGTACTGCTAGAAAGTGACATTGTGCAACCGCTGAATGTAAGATAGCACAACCGGCTTCAACACCTCATCAATGAACCTCTGATGTATACAACTACTTACCTATCGTGTCTAATGGCATACCAAACTATTATGTCATGTTGACGTTCATTATTAGTGATATGCTGGCTTTTCTACCGACGGCTCTAGAGTTCCACCCATCGACTATCATTAAGGAAACAAAACCGAGGCTCGTGTTTGAACATTACATTATACATACACTCATCTACATGCAATTCTCTAAGTGGCTGGTTTCCCTCATTGAAGTCTTTCACATTGGTAGACTGTCGTCAATGACAGTCTTCACAAAGGGTGCAAGTCATTTTAAGGCAATCGTTTTTAACTGTTCTTCCAGATATCGGAGCATCCAAAATTCTTGGCACATTCCGCTAAAATGTCGAGAGTGGTTGATTGAGCCATCTACCTCTTACTTTCAGATGTACTGTTGTATGTATATGGACACCTGATCTTTCACAGTGATTCACATTTCTTCATTCACCATGTAGTCCAAATTCTATGCTCAGTGGACACAGCTGTGTGTATTTCAACAGCAATACGATTTTAACGATATTGCCTTCGGTGTTGTCGTCCAGGCGTACCTTAATCCACACGCGTCTTCTGAAACATAGAACTTGGATTAGAAATTTTGGATTTCATAGGCGATATTGTGTAGTGACTGTTGATTCATACGCCTTTCCTACGATTCTATCCCTATTCTATCCCTATCCCTTCTATTCCTTTGATTCTATTTCAGAACATCTGTATAACTTGATCGGTTGCATATTCCCCAAAAATTGCATATTTGAACGTTGAATCTTCATGGTGTTACAGTTTGTGTGTCGAAAAATGTATAAATCTAACTAAATCTATAGCTAATTTTTTTTTTTAATATTTTGACAGGCAACTTTTAGATTTTTTTCTGCTATTGGCTGTAATGCATACAGTGAATCCATTTATGCCTTTTAAAACATATATGAAATGTGTCAAATCATCTATTTTTCAATTTTAATTTAAAAATAAATATTTAAACTGCACACATAAAACTATATCAATTTCATAAATAAAAAGCATTTACTATATTAAATATTTCAAGTATTTATTCGCCTAAATCAAAAAATTGTCTTAAAGAGCATTTTCTCAACCGTTATAATAAAATGTGTACTCTAAAAAAGAGAAGAAAATATTTTACTTTCTTGGGGTTTGTTTCTTTTTCCTCTGTAAAATAGCATCATGCATACTTTTAATGGCTGAGTAAATAAAAATGTAAATTCAATTTTAAAATCATTTTTCCTCTCGGAATAAAATATTACACTTTCAGTGTAGTATTTTAAATAGGGAATAAAATATTCATTTCTGTAATATTTAATAGGAAATAGAGCAGTCAGAATATAAGTGAATATTAGTTATTTGAAAAGGTAAAAGTGGGGGTTTGTTAAACACACACACATATATACATGCATAAAATTTAAAAATTGAAATTATCATCTAAAATAAAAATAGACATTGACATAATTCATTTGCCATCAAATAACCATTTTCTCTTGTATGACAATTAATAACTTCTCATAAATCAAGTTATTTTATGAAATTTTTCAAAAATTCATCTACAGAAAAAAATTATACATTTATTCATGTAGAAAAACATATTTTTTTAATAAAAATATACGTTATATGTATATTATAGCTTTTGCAAACTGTAAATATTATCAAATATAACTTTCTTGATCATCAAATGTTTCTCTTAAAATTATATAACATTTGTTTTAATATTTAATTATAAAGTAAATAATTTTTTTAAAAAATATCTGTGATCATATTTATTATAATAATATTTAAGTAATACATGATGTAATTCCAAGTAAAATTAAAATAATAAATAATGTTCTACATAACAACTTGTTTGAATTATTGTTATAATATAAAAATTGTAATTTAAAAAATATTTTAAATTTCCATCAGAAATTGTTATGAAAAAAATTTGTAAAAAAATTGTAAATTATTATTTTTGTGAATTATTGAATGAAATGACTTGAAGTTTAATTCCCATGTGATATATTTATATAAAATAATAGAAAAGTTTTTCTCATTAAAAAAAGATGTCTAGAATATTATTAATAAAATATATCTTTATAACAGTAAGTCAATTGATATGACTCTTTGGACAGATTTTATATTTCAGTATTTACTTTTCTGATTGCAGTATTTTGAAAGAAATGAGTATATTTGTGGCAAATGGTGTATAGCTTTCGGAGTACCAATAGGGTTGAATCCCTTAACCACCTCATCTTAATTCATATATATATATTTACAATTATAATTGGCTGCTTTAAGTTATAAAAAATAAAGTTTCTTAAAATAGAAAATGGTACTCTAAAAAATACTAAAAATAAAATAAAAGTATGATAAAAATAAAAAAAATTAAACATAAAATTAAAAGAATTTAAGTTAAAATTCGGTACAATTAGGGACCTGTTGTCGATGTCATAAAACTATTGAATATGATTTAATAATTGAGATTGCTGAGCGTGTGAGCCGTAACGATGAATCTGAAAATAAGTGCTACCCCCGATCCGAAAAGGCCGATGCCAGAACCAAAGTTATGGTATTTTATTTTTTTTATATTTTATTTATTTATTTATTTTAATTTTTTGATAACTTTTTCCGATCCTTTTATTTTATACAAACAAGTAATATAAAAATAATGTTTTTAAAGTCAATTCCTACTTTTTTTCACTATATTGCAAAAAAGTCCTTTACAAATAAAGTTGAAATTTTCCTCTTATATCTGGCGCCATCTATTTGTAGATGCATGCAACTTAAATCTGAAAAAAATAATAAATAATTTAATTTAATTAATTAGTTAATATTTGAAAAAACTATATTAACATCAAATGTCATCTACTACAAGTTCAAAAAAAATGTATTTGAAGTTCAGTGGATGAATAAAAAGTATTTTATTAACGATTAAAAATTTGAACAAGATATATATAGGGAGAGAGTGAACTAATAGTAGGATTTGAAAAAGGGGTAAGAAAAGAAAAAGGAAATAAAACTTAATATTGTTAGCTATAGTAGCTAAATAATCTGAGTTTAAATTAAAAACTTCGACCTTGCTATCAGAGATCCGTTTCGTTACCCCCTGCTCCAATTCGTCCTTTTTCTCTATCGCAATTTTAAAATATTGAATATTTATAATATTTAATTAATAATAATAAATACATTTTTAATAATTTGCAATGCTTATAATAAAGTTTTAAGACTAAATGTATACATAAATTTCTTATTCAATATTTTTCTAAGAGAGTAAATAAAACGAATTTTATACGTTATGTAAAAAATTTTAAATTATAAGTATTCTTAGTAGAGTTGGCTATTATAAACAAGAAAAAAAATTGAAACAAAATCGTTTAGTGAACTCTCTAGGAAGAGGGTTGGGTAAGATTTATACTTCTATCATTTTCTTCGTATATCTTTTTTGTTTTATGTCAGCGAAGTAGATATCCCAAAGATAGTACACTCATAAAAAAAAAAAAGAAAAAATTAGCAGTGATTTATTCTTTCATCGTCGTTGGTGGCATTTGACGATGAAAAGGATTCTGTGTGGCAGACGATCCACCCCCGCCTTCCCGCGATCGTTTGCTGACCGTGACGCACGCATGCCATGTGTCACTCTCGCACGCTTCCATGCGTGCACAGCCAAACGATTCCGATTATAAAAGGCATGCCTGTTCTGTAACTTAATACATGCTATAAAAAATACTATTTTTGATGTTTGTGCATTGCTTATCGCAGTGATTAACAAGGAATTCGATAGATTAGATAGATACTTTTCCTAGAAGAGATAGAGATTTTTAAAACTAAGTATAATTAATACATAAAGTGAAAGTTTTCTTTGAGTTGGATTTGTCAATAAAAATCTAGTCATTTCCAAATGAAATCTCTATGTGTATAACCAAAAATTTAAAAATATCATTTATTTTTAATTAAATTAAAATTATTAAAAGAATAAAGTTTATATGAACTATACGGAAAAACTAAACGTATAGTTCGTATAAAAAAAACAAGTTCATTTATATAATTCATATAAAAAAATGTGTTAAATGAAAATTCAGACTTTATAATTTTATTCATTTAAATTGTTTTCGATTTATGTACGAGTTAAAAATCTTGAGATAGATACAAGTTGTATCTGGAGCGGCCTCATGATTAATAAGAAAGTCTATATATATATATCAATCTGGGAAAGAAAAATAAAAACACCATTTCATTCATTGTTTATTACTCCTATATCAGTGATTTTACACAGACTATGGGCTTTAAATGTCATTCGAAATATTAATATAAAAATAATTTACGGATGACAGTTAAATTGGGTCTAGAACAGCCTAGCTATCATACCGAGATTTTGAAATGAGAAAGCTTAGTTCGAGATATCTAGGTCGAAAATGGGCACGAAAAACCTATAAGCCCAAATATCTTTCAATCGGATAGGAAAAAGTTTGCCATAGTATCCAAATGTTCTTTGTTCCAAATAACGAAAGAGCCTAGCTATCATGGCGAGTTTTTGAAATAGGATAGCTTAGTTAAGGTTTTTTATTTAGGCTTAAAACGGGCAAGAAATATCTATAAGCCTAACATTTTTTAATTGTTTTGGAGGAGGTTAATCATTGTATAAAAAATGTTCTTTGTTCCAAATATAGAAATAAAATATATTTTGTATTGCAATGGTAATGTGAAATCTGATGCATTGCAAACGTATCAATAGCAAATAAAAATGTCTATCAAAAATAAATAAAAAGTAATGAAAACACAGACACAAGTTAGATTACATAGTTAGATTAGCTAAAACTTAATCAAGACGTATGTATAAGTTTAAATTTTCGAATTATTTTTGGGATTAAAATGACCGAACATATAACACATTCAAAATATCCAGCCCTCAAATGCAGAAAGAACGAAATACGAAACCATAAAATACGAGGTCACATTCTGGACAGACAGAAACTGCTGTCGTCCATTAACCCATAGGTGTACTTAAGCACTTCCGTCACACTCTCGAAATTTTCAACCCCGTTTCTTCACCATGCATCCCTTTCCTCCAGACCTCCTGATGGCTCTTTGTCGTCGTTTTCTTTTGATAGATTAAGATTGGCAAGGCCTTCGGAGTGGGAAGACAGCAATCTCGTCATCTGAAAGAGTCGGATAATATGCCTTTTCCGTCGCCTGGGGAAGATTTCTCATCCGTCCGACATCAAAAAAGGGGGAGAACTTTTCTCTCGACTTATGAGCGAGTTGAAATTCTTGAGATAGATACAAGTTGGGTCTAGAGCAGCCTCGTGATTAATAAGAAAGTAGTCTTTATATATCCTTCTGTGAAAAAAAAGAAAAACACCATTTCATTCATTGCTTACAATTCCTATATCAATGGTTTTACATTGACTATGGACTTTTATTGTCATTTGAAATATTAATATAAAAATAATTTACAAATGATAGTTAGATTGGGTCTAGAACAACCTAGCTATCATGCTGATGTTTTGAAATGAAAAATCTTAGTTCGAGATATTTAGGCTGAAAATGGGCAAGATAAATCTATAATCTATAAAAATCTATATATAAAAATCTAAAAATCTATCACATCTTTCAATCGGATAGGGAAAAGTTTGCCATAGTATCCAAATGTTCTTTGTTCTAAATAACGAAAGAGCCTAGGTATCATGGCGAGTTTTTGAAATTATACAGCTTAGTTCATGATTGCCTATCTAGGCATGAAACGGGCACTGAAAACCTATAAGCCCTAACATTTTTAAATTGTGTTGGAAGAAGTTGGCCATTGTATACAAAATGTTCTTTGTTCCAAATATAAAAATAAAATATATTTAGCATTGTAGAAGTAATGTGAAATCTGATGCATTTCGCACATATTTGTATCAAAAAAAAAATCTATCAAAGGAAAACAAAAAGAATAGAGAGGCACATGTTAGATTAGATGGTTGAATAAAACTTAATCAAGATTTAAGTATAAGTTTAAATTTTCGGATTATGTCTTTTGCATAAGGATTAAAATGACGGAGCATATAAAACATTGAAAATATCCTACCTTCAAATGCAGAAAAAACGAAATTCGAAACCATAAAATACGAGGGCACATTCTGGACAGACAGAAACTGGTGTCGTCCTTTAACCCATAGGTGTACTTAAGCACTTCCGTCACACTCTCAAAATTTTCAACTCGGCAGGCCCCATTCCTCTACCATACATCTCTTTCCTGCAGAACGTCCTGATGGCTCTTTGTCGTCGTTTTCTTTTGATAGATTAAGATTGGCAAGCCCTCGGAGTGGGAAGACAGCAATCTTGTCATCTGAAAGAGTCCGAGTCGGATAATATGCCTTTTCCGTCGCCTGGGGAAGATTTCTCATCCTGCCGACATCAAAAAAGGGGAAGAACTTTTCTCTCGACTTATGAACGAGTTGAAAATCTAAAGACGTACACTTCCCAGAGATGAAAGCTCGCCGGGAGAATTCGTCTTTGATGTCTTTTCCTGAGACAGGGATGGGGATTTTTATGTCTGTCTTTTGTCAACTTTTGTTTAGGCCTAGATTTGAGATGTAACTTTCGATGGTGGAAATAATTTTTTTCTTTCTTCATTTCTATGTTGTAAATTCCTTCCTTTAAAACTATTCAGTTAATATTAAAAGAGAGAGAGAGACAGACGAAGATGATTATGCTCAAAATAATTTTGAAACAGGAATGTCTTATTGATTTAAAATCTACAAAAAAAGGTAAAAAATCCTCTGGTTTTCATTTAAACCTATGTATATAACATTAAAAATTTAAAATTTATGATCAATATACAACCATAAATATATTTTTATGCATATATATTTTTTAAAAGTTATACAAAATTTATCACCTATCTAAATAGTAGAAAAAAAACCCAAGTAATAATCAATAATACCCAATAAGTAATCAGTAATAATCAGAAAATAATCAATAATCAAGTATCTAAATAGAAGAAAATTTTATGTAAATAAATTCACTTTTGAATGGAGTCGGTTTTACCTATTTTTTTTTCTCTAAATTAAATAAATGTATATGATATATTTGAAACATAAGAATTTGGTATTTGTATCATATCCATGTACAATAAAGTTCTTATGATAATTAGATCTCGTATAATAGAAAATTGGTTTATTTAATTGAAATAATAATTCGAATGAATTCGTTCTAAATTTATGCTAATAAAATAAATAATTTGTTACAGAAAATTATTATATTCAATACCTGACAAAATTGAAGTTAACAAAACTAAATTTCCATTAATTAGATTAGAGTTAGATTAAAACAGTTGATAATGAAATTTGTCGTATTAATTTTTAAAAAAATTGTTTTCAATTTTTTCATACACATTGATAATCGATACGTAAATTAAATTGAAATAAAATAACATTCATAGTTTTGTGAAAATATATTTATCGATTCACTGCATACCAGGTAAATACTTACTATTAGTGAAAGGAAAAGGATAACTTTAGATTATGTTTTGTTATCATATATTAATCTTATAGAAATATCTTCAATTACAGTCTAATGTTTGCAAAATATATAACCCTCAGAAATGCGCACATCATGCTTAAGCTCAACCATAAGAATTTCTGATATATTTAGCAAAGATACTCCAGTGAGTACGATGGAAATAAATCTAACCGAAAATTTAAAGTTCAAATAATACGAATTTAGATTCAGCTAATGCATTCAAAAGTTGCCCATTTAGGAATGCAAATACGCGTGGATAATACGACGTTTATAAACAAAGTCGACTTCCGTAGCCTTTCCAGACATGAAGTCTGGGCAATTTACCTTAAACGATGGTTCTCCAAAAGTTAAACAGATTCTTACCGAATTAATTTCACCCACAAATTGCACACTTTGTTTATGTTAATACCTTTCCTTCAGAATTTCGGTTAAGAATGATTTGGTTTCATTAAGGCAGCAACAATCTGTTTATTTTAATTTCTCCACTTTATGAACGTTTTTATGAGTTGGAATGTAAATAGCGCGTACGAGTAATGATTTACATGCCCATTTGAGTAACCGCATGCGATGGTTATGATTATACATCGCCCACTGTTTGCAAAGCAGTTTTAAAATGATTTGGCACTCTGGCGAGCCATTTGATTTTATTTAGGCTAATAAAATCTAGGAACGAATGTAAAATATTTTCAGTAAAGAATAATTTATTTCTTTTTTTAACTAAAAACAATCAAATACATAATCATAAACAAAAATGTGTATAATGAAATAAAAATTATCTTAATTTGGAAGGTCTTTAATTGTTATTTAGATTAAAGGAATTAATATCTATTTACAGTGCAAATGTTTTTACAGATCATATTTTTAGAATATATTATAATTTGTAATATAAGTTTGCTGTTGTTTCGCTTGTTGGTCACTTTGACTTCGGATAATATTTTTGTGATACATCAATTGGCTTCGTTTCCCACTTATGTATATCACGAACAACGAAATGTTTTCAAGTAAATCAGCATCCGTTAAAATCTGAATACTTCCTCTATAATATAATACTTCCTTCTGTTCCTTCTTCCTTCCTGAATACTTCCTTTCCTACTTCCGACATAAGATAAAGCAATATTAAATATAAAAAAAATATAATTTCCTTTGATGCAAAACAATATTTTAAATGGCATAACAACTTTGAATATATATATATATTGTGGAAGCCGGTGTCAAACTCGTGTTGTATTTAAGTATACAGCAAACAGCTGACCGATAGGTGATAAAGTGACAGCATTACATTTTGGAAGAATTTTAAGAAGTTTTCCGCATTTGTGTGTAATATAAACGAAAATGCATAAAATTAATTCATTTAGTTAGCCTAATTGTCAACACTTAGTCACGTTTTGTTAAAGCAAATTGTTATAATCCTCACAGAGACTTCCAGTTTCTAAAAGCAGTCTGTGTCAGTGATAACAAATTTGTATCTGTAACCTTTCGCATGTTAGTTGCGCATGTTACCATGTTATTCGGCACAAGATTTTGCAGATAAATAAAAGATTCAGCATTATCCATTGTGCATCAAGAGGTGTTCTAGTAAATACTCCGGATACAACGTAGGTCGTTGTATCCGGATGTACGCATTCGTTTTTATTATGTGATTGCTTAAAAAAAAAAATTATAGATTCAGTAAAAATATTTATCCATATTTGAAACATAAATTAATTAAAACATATTGAAAAAATAATTATTAAATTAAATTATTATTTTAAAATATTTTACCTATTTAAAAAATAAATTAATTAAAACTTATTAAAGAATTAATTATTAAATTAAATTATTAATTTTAATTATTTTTCCATATTTAAAAAATAAATAAATTAAAAATTATTAAAAAATTAAATTATTATTTTTAAATATTTATCCATAAATAAAAAAAAAATAAATTACCACTTAATAAGGTATCCATATTTAAAAAATAAATTAATTAAAACTTATTAAAAAAATAATTATTCAATTAAATTATTTTAAAATATTTTCCTTATTTAAAAAATAAATTAATTAAAACTTAATTTAATTTAATTTAATAATTAATTTTTTAATAAGTTTTAATTTATTTATTTTTTAAATAAGGAAAATATTTTAAAATAATTTAATTTAATTTAATAATTAATTTTTTAATATTATTTTTAAATATTTTTCCATATTTAAAAAATAAATTAATTAAAAATTATTAAAAAATTAAATTATTATTTTTAAATATTTATCCATAAATAAAAAATAAAAAAATTACCACTTAATAAGGTATCCAATTAAAAAAATAATTAAATGTGTTAATGATTATGCTCTACTTATAAAAAAAATAGTATTTAATAAGTGATTGCTTAAAAAAATGATAAATTCATTTAAAAAAAAAAAAAAAAAAATTCCAAAAATGATTAATAATGTAAATTTTAAATGGTTGGTAGTGGCAAGCCCAAGTGCAGCCTTCTAAGCTAGGTAAAAACTGAATAAAATTTTTAATCCTTACTTGCAGCAGACATTAAAAAGATCTGCTCACTAAGCCATTCGAGCATACCGGAAAGTAATTTATTAATTTGGAAGTCACAGAATAAATTTTTTTGCGGGCGATCACTCCCCCACTGAGTCCAGAATTAGCGACGAATTTTTATGCAATCGTGCGAAAAAAGCGCGAAGGGTTTTTAATCCTATTTTATGGATCATTAAAGAAGCGTGACAACTTTTTCGCATTACCTCCATCTTACGAACATAAATTCGGTAGCAATTTATTGCTAAGTAGCACCGTGTACCTATTAAAGCAAAACCAAAGAAAGAGAGAAGACAAGAAAAAAAAAAAAAGTAATGACAAACCCAAATGTGGTTGGGGAAATACCGATTATTCACTGTTACATTTTTCCTTTATAACGGGGAACATTTTATAAACGTAGTATTTGAGAAAACTTTGTTCTCCATATTTCACGGGGAACTAAATTTAAGTTTAAAAAAAAAAATTGCAAGTTTATTTTTTATTTTGTCTTCTTTTATTTTCTTTTTTTACCGAACCAGAGGGAAAAGAAAAGAAAAGAGAAAGAAAGAAGTGAGAAAAATGGATAGAAAATACGCAGACCCCATCATAAAATGATTGAATTTGTGCATCTCCTTAGTGCTCGTCTGGGAATTCTTATTTCTTCTATTTTTCCAACTGTACATCCGTAATTCTCTTCCATGAAAATCTTCTTCCCCCACCCAGGTTACACCGGCAGCGGAATTACATTTTTTCCTTTCTTGTCTAGGGGCACGTGAGAGAGAACAAATGATAGGAAATTTGTTGGGAAAAGATTTAATCTTCTGTGACACAATATGCTTCACGTATAAATTGAACGATTGAAGCATGAATAGTGATTTGGAGCGAGTTTTTACATAGGGTGAATAAACTGGAGATTGCGAAGGACTTACGTTTTGGGCGTCCTGTATTGTTCGCTGCTCAATTCATATCGGATTGGTAGGTATCTTGGTGGTGCACGCTAAAAAAGTAACGAAATGAAAGACAGTCGTGTACATTTTATAATACATATCGAACGATGTTTATAATTTGACATATTTCAGGAATATACAGAGGCCACATATCCTTTTTATATTGCAAAATACTTACTTTTGCGCATCCTGTATTGCTCACTGCTCAATTCGTATGGAATTGGTAGGTATCTTGGTGGTGCATGAAAAAAAAAAAAAAAACCGAAATGAAAGATAGTCGTGCATTTTTACATTTTATAATACACATTGAACGACGTTTTATATAATTTGATATATTTCAGAAATATACAGAGGTCACATATGCATTTACTCATAATAATTTGACGGATGGCCGCATAAAGAAATAACAACAAAAATAATTTCTCGAAATTACAGTTTTTACACATGGTGAATAAACTGGAGATTACAAAAGACTTACGCTTGAGCGTTATGTTGTTAACTGCTAAATTCACATGGAATTTATAAGTATCTTGGTGGTGCACGCCAAAAAAGGTAACGAAATAAAAGACAGTCCTGTACATTTTATAATACACATCGAAAGACATTTATATAATTTGACATATTTCAGGAATATAGTGCTCACGTATGTATTTACTCATAATAATTTGACGGCGGGCGGTATAGAGAAACAACAACAAAAATAATTTCATTAGCAAACAAGCGCTTTTTTGAACTAATAGGATAATAATAATAATTATAGGATAATTTTTAGACGATTAAGAATTTTTTTAAACGGCACAATTTCACCTTTACACACAAAATGAAAGCATGTTCAGACACATCTTGGCAGCATGTTCTGTTCACAAAAATTTATAAAAATCGCAGGCTGCCAAAAAAAATCTTAACTATTTAAGTTTTCTTTTTTAAACCCAAAAATAGTTTCGGATGGCATTATTATAATTAAAATTTTAGTAATTTTTGTAAAATCACTATTTTTATAAGCTTTGTATTAAGAATGACACAAAGGCAAGAAAGTATAACTCACACCAGTTCTGTTCATAAAAATATTTAAAATCCGACTGCACAAAAACTGTTGTCAAATAATTAAGTAGAGTTTTAGTTGGTAAAGTTTATTTCAAAATAGTTTCATATAGAAAATTCTGATTTAGTAAATAAAATTATAACTATTTTATGAAGTATATAGAAAAAACTATACAAAACACGGATTTTCTTTACTTTATATCAAATTCACATACTCCTCAAAAATATCAAACATCTGATATAATTTAGCTTTGGAGAAGTCTTATTTCAAAATATTTTGTTATATTATCCAGAAAATTCAGCCATGCAAATTTAAAAGAAACATAAAGAAAGAACAACAAAAACAATTTCTCGAAATTACATACACAACAACAACACACATACATACACATATATAACACTAACCTCTGTCAACCTTGCAATCCTACATTTTCCCATAATAAAAATAGCTTCTGTCATATTCTATAATTAATCGAACCCAGTTTCTTCTTTTCCCACGCTCTGCAATCTACTAATCCGAACACTTTTAATCTAGTTATTCTAACTGCAAGATAGGTAATATTTTGTGTAGTATTCGGATGTAGTGGTTCTTTTCTTCCGTCGCCTTCTAGAACTGCATCCCAACTTCAGAACGAAGGATTCCCTGTATTTCATTTTATTAAAATCGCTTATGACTTTTCATTTATTAACTGAATCCTCTTGGGAATTGACTATACTTTGTATATATAACTACATATGTATATATAAGAACTATATTATATTAAAAAGAAAATAAAGAATTTTAAGCATGTTATTACATTAATATATTAAGTGTTTTAATATTTCGTATCATTTTTGTTGTAAACAAGCGCAAAGGTGATTGATTACGCCTTAGCTTCTATGAGATATTCAATGTTAAAAAATATTTGTGTTGCAAATAGGGAGTGCAATATCGGACCAAAAGTTCAATACCGGTATTCGGTTTTTTTTAGATCTTGATACCGGTTTTAATAGCGGTAGTAGAAATTTTGGAAAAAGAAAGAAATTGCAAAGCACAGAAGTGCAAAACACTCGAAATGACAAACTAGTTAATGTTGTCATTTTACTTATAATTTCATCCAAATTATCTTGTTTTAAAAAATAATCTAACATCCCTGATGGCTTGGAACTGTGCTTAAGTTTGTATCTCCGTCGCAATTAGATTCTTTCCTCTTTAACAAATTTGTATCATGTTTCATTTTTAAATGTGTATGGAGTCCGCTTGTATTTCCTCCAATAACTTTAATAACTCTTGAACATTTTTGCATTGTGCCACCATATTCTTTTAATCATATAAATATTGAAGCCACACCGAAGTATTAAGTGAATCTGAAGTAAGTGATTCAGATCATCAGTAAGTGATTTTTTTATGTTCTTTAAAGTTATTCTTGTTCATTATTATAGGGTATTATTTATGAGTATATATATAATGAATCTGAAAAATATTTTGAACTCTAAAGTATGATATGCAAATTTAATATGAATAACAAACTCACCAATTTTAAAAATAATCGAAATGTTACACACTTTCTTCACAACTACAACCTTGTCTTCACAGGTAGGAATTTCCAGTTTTCAGATAAGAATTTTGAATAAGAATTCACAGATAAGAATAAGAATTTCACAGATAACAATTCTAAATTTCTAGTAAATACCGAAAAAAATGATATTTAAACTTGTGAATACCGGTATTACAAAATTCTACAAATGGCTCAAAATTCGGTATCCCGGTATACCGGTATTGCAATCCCTAGTTACAACCCAGGAGACTCTACTTTCTGTAAGTAGTAGTTTGTGAAGTTGAGCAATCTAAACATATAGCTGTGAGGCGTTAATAAAGGATGTGGTAATCTTGTTGTGTATATTGCTCATTTTGCATACACTGGACGGGGATGTTAGGTGCATTTCATAAAAATACACCCATATAAAATGGATGGTTTAATAGATATAGTTTAAACAAATAATAGATGGATAAATAACATTTGATAGATAAATGGTGTTTGCCTTTAAAATATATGTCCAAACATTGAAGAAATCACTTGGGTACATTAGTTTCATTTTTATCTTAAACAGAAGAATAACAATAACACAAACTTAAGGTATGTTTCTTTTTTATTGCGTCATTTTTTCTGTAATATTAGACTTAATTATTGTGATATATTTCACAAAATGTAGCATGTAGTGCGCCAATTATTATTTTTAAGATTTCGAATGCGCCAAGACTTTGAGAAGTGTAAGAATAACTAAGTTAAAGTAATTTTATTCATCGTTTTTTTTATATATTTATGACTAAAATTATTAGTTCCAAATATTTGGTGATCAAATTAAGTTTTCAAATTTAATGGATGTTTCCCATTTTAACGTATCATTTAAAAGCAATCGCATCTAATTTGCTTGCCATAATTTTAAAAGGGAACACATTTTTGGCAATAAATATGGTACTGATATACAAAAATTAGTACACAGTCCTGTCTCCAGGCTAACGTTTAAGTTAAAAAGGATCCGTTCTTCTAGTTTGCGATGAAATACAAATAATTAATTATAGAGTATTTGAGTTCGACTATTTACTATTGAAATTGGTGTTGTTATACAACGTCAGACACATCGACTTGAGGTGATTCATCATCAGAACGACAATGATGTAGGAGGTTCTGCGTTAGTCATTGTATAACAAGGGAGAGGATTGCTACAATAGTGATATATATACACATTGTATTGATATGCTACACATTGTGGTATCTCAATTTAGGACCATGTCCTTAAGGTGGCTTCTGTAAGTTAGCCTCCTTCTTATTTTCTTCTCGATTTCAACTGAAAGAATTATGCCTTACGGATTTATCGTCCCTTCCTTAGCATATATACTTAATATATTAAGTATATTAAGTGCCAACGGCCGTACCATGCTGAATATACCGGTTCTCGTTAGATCACCGAAGTTAAGCATCATTGGGCGCGGCCAGTACTTGGGTGGGTGACCACCTGGGAACACTGCGTGCCGTTGGCAAATTTGGGACCTGAATGGCCGAGTGTCTAGCGCTCTGGCGCTCGGTGCCACAGGTTTCGGGTTCGAATCCCGGCGGTGCCATGGATGTTTGTAGTGGTTCGGAATCCACTTTAAGCCGTAGGTCCCGGTCTTCTATGACTGTAAGAGCGTCACGGAGCAAAAGTCAGGCTTCTACCTACGGGTGCTCCATCACAACAGAAGCTGCTTCCTTCCCCTTCAATCATGAGTCCATATGGGCTTGTGGGCTTGGCCAGCCAAGTGGGATAAGAAACAACAGTATATTAAGTATTTAATATATTTCGAAAGCAAAGTATCTTATTACATATCACTCCAGCAGTAATTTGGTTTTACAAATTGGTTTTTTTTTTTGTGTAGGCGTTCTTTGAAAAAAGAATGGTATATGTATACACATTGTATTAATATGATATACATTGTTGTATCACAATTTAGATATGGCCTTAAGGTGGCTATTCATAAGGTGGCTATTATTTTTAGCCCCTTACTTATTTTCACCTCAACTGCAATGGAAAGAATTATGTCTTACGGATTTATTGTCCCTTTCCTAACATAGAAGCATAAAAATTTGATTTGTATTTATATTGCAGTCATAGTTATTTTAGTTTATTATAATTTTCTGTATGTTAGTAAATGTCAGTATTACAATATTTTTTACCTTATATTATTCTTTGGTATTACTATGATAGCTTTTTTTTTCATATTCCATATACGTTGAAAGCAAAGTATCTCATTACAAAGATGTCACTCCAGCAGCAATTTGATTTTACAGATAGGCCTTTTTGTGTGTAGGCGTTCTTTGAAGAAAGAATTAAAGTATTTCCCTCCCACTCTCGTCTCCTATTGTTGACGTAATCTTTTTTCCTCGATAGCTGAATTAAACTCTAGGATCTTTAGAACTAATGCAAATTCAAATATGCCCCCAACGGTTAAAAATAAATAAAAAAATTTCAACGGAAACTATTTTAATATGAAGTTATTTTCTGCCTCATATGTTATGGATCAGAAAATTAAGCCATATGTTTAGAAAATATTTAATCCTCTCAAAAAACACCTATGTTAATACCTGTATCGCACATGTTTTTTAAAAAAACTATTAATACGCCTGTAAAAGAATATTTAATTTTTGTTCTACAGTAGATATTTTTTTATTTATTTTAAAAGTTATTACCAATTAAAAAATATTTATTGTTTTGAAAATTTAAACAGTGTTGAATAAAAACATGTCAAATTGCAGTGATTTTATGCAAATATTATGCATTACCTGATAAATACATCTTTTCTATTTTAATAAAAAAAAAATAGATTGATGCATCTTTTTAGGAAGAAAGAAAATAACTCGTTCAATAGGAAATATTTATTTTTAATGCATATTTTAAAAACGCAATTTTATGAAATACTTTCTGATATAAAGTATACTGAAAATAAATTTTATCTCGTGTTAAAAATATTGTCTATAAAATACCCATGCCGTTTAAAATATCTAATACATCCCTGCTTTAGGAAAGTTTTATTCCAAAATAATTTTGCAATTAAGAATCATTAATTTAAAAAAATCCCTATTTTCATAGAATTTTAAAAAATACCCGAATGTAAAAAAAAAATAAGAAACTGCATGGTTGGGATTCAAGTTCAGTTCTAAAAACATTCACATACTGTACATAAGTTACTAGAAAAAAGAATACCATTAACTAACAGAGATCTTTTTCTTTCTGGAAATGTGTCCTTCCCAAATAGTTGAGTTGGTCCTATCAGAAAATTCGTCCCATTTGTGAAGGCATTCGTTTAACGAAAAAAAAGTTTAAATATTAACTTCCTACACCATCTCTTCTCAATTTTTTTCCAGTTCTTCTGAGAGGTTCTTTCCTCAAAGCCATCATAGGTCCAGTCTTGGCGAGTAACAATTCTCTTTGCGTTCTATCCGTCCTGGTCTCTTGTCTAGGATGGAAAAAATGGACCCTCGAGATGAGCTCCTATCAAAGAAGACATCTCGGCAATCGCGTGTGTCCGATCTCTTGGAACTTCTTTTCTCTCTTCTTCTTCTTGCTTGAAGTCTTCTTTCCACTGCAAGAGGAATGGATGTTGCTGAAATAGACGCAAAATCACAGTCCAATAGCCCTTAACTGCTTGGAGGACGGAATGGAAATAGGGTGTGTTGTCATCGCTATTTCGATTGGAAACTTGTCTTGTACTTGTATTTTTTTTTTCTTCTGAGAACCACTATTTTTTTTTTCTATTTTTAAGTTTTCCTGAATTTTTTAGACTCGTAAAAATAGTAATTATTTAAAAAATACCCTCTCCCTTTTTTTAATTATATGAAAAAATTTGTACTGAATATTTTCATTCATAAAATAAAATAGATTCAAAGTTAATTGAAAAATCTTTAAAGTCAGTGCAGTACAGATTGCGTTGGAAATAAAATAATGTGGATGACATTGAAGTAACATTATCAATAATATTACGAATGCGACTAATATGCGATAATATGTGATGCACTTTAATTGTTCGGTGGGGAGATTATAATAATGTGTGTTTTTCTTCTTGCTGTAGTCTTCTTTCCACTACAAGAGGAATGGATGTACATTTCTGCTTTATGGAAGTTTTATTCCAAAATAACTTCATATTAAGAATTACTAATTTATTTTGTAGAACTATTTTCGTAGAATTTTGTAGAATAATCATATGTAAAGAAGAAACTGAATGGTAGTGATTCAAATGCAGTACTAAATGGCCTGCAACGTTCACATATTGCATGTTGTCCAAAATAAGCCCAACTATTACATATCTCCTTTAGGAAAGTTTTATTCCAAAATAATTTCGTATTAAGACCTACTAATTAAATATATATATATATATATATATATATATTATTTTCATTGAATTTTGAAGGGAAAAAAAATGCTGGTTGTGATTCCTCCTTATTGATAAAAAAAGACATAGGAAAGAAAAATGTTTAGCAGAATCACAAGAAGGAATAACTTGTAACTTTATATAATTCCATGTAATATTTACTCACGTTAATTTTTAATTCATTATCATTCATCTATTCCATTATCTTTTTTTAACTATTCATACCAAAATAAAGTTCAGTTCTAAAAGAACTACAACAATCACATACTTTTCATAAGTTACTAGAAAAAAAATACCACTAACGAACAGAGATCTTTTTCTTTCTTTTACTGGAACTGTGTCCTTCCCATACAGTAGAGTCGGTCCTATCAGAAAATTCATCCTATTTGTGAAGGCATTCGTTGAACGGAAAAGAGTGGAAATATTATCTTTCTACACCTTCTCTTTCGTTCTTCTCAATTTTTTTCAGTTCCCCCGATAGGTTCCTTCCTCAATGCAACCAACCCATCATAGGTCCAGTCTCGGCGAGTAACAATTCTCTTTGCGTTTTATCCGTCCTCTCTCTTCTTGTCTGGGAAGAAAAAGGAACCCTCGAGATGAGCTCCTATCAAAGGAGGCATCTCGGCAATCGTGTGTGTCCGATGTCTTGGATCTTCTTTTCCTCTTCTTCTTTCTTGAAGTCTTCTTTCCACTGCAAGTAGAATGGATGTTGCTGAAATAGACGCAAAATCACAGTCCAATAGCCCTTAACTGCTTGAAGCACGGGAGGGAAATAGGGTGTGCTGTCATCGCTATTTCGATTGGAAACTCGTCTTGAATTTTTTTTTTTTTTGTTCTGAGAATATCTTTTTTGTGATTTTAAGTTTTTTTAAATTTTTTAGACTCGTAAAAATAATTATTATTATAAAACACTATCTCTAATAAATTTTATGAAACATCCTCTATAATAATTACTATAAAACACCATCAATGATAATTATTATAAGACACCACATCTAATAATTATTATAAAACATAATTCAATGATAATTATTATAAAACACCATCAGTAATAATTTTATAAAATCACGGTTTTTATAAACTTTGCATTAAGAATAAAATATAGACAAGGAAATATAACTGACACCTGTTCTGTTTTAAAAAATATTTAAAATTCAACTGCACAAAATGCATCTCAAATAATTAATTAATTTAATTTAATAAAGTTTATTTCAAAATAGTTTCATGGCATCATATAGGAAATTCAGATCTTTTTCTTTCTTTTTTCGGAATTGTGTCCTTCCCAAATGGTTGAGTCGGTCCTGTCAGAAAATTCGTCATATTTGTGAAGGCATTCGCTTAAGGGAAAAGAGTGGAAATATTATCTCCCTACACCTTCTCTTTCGGTCTTCTCAATTTTTTTCCAGTTCCCCAGAGATGTTCTTTCCTCAATGCAACCGACCCATCGTAGGTCCAGTCCTGGCGAGAAACAATTCTCTTTGCGTTCTATCCGTCCTGGTCTCTTGTCTAGGAAGGAAAAAAAGGACCCTCGAGATGAGCTCCTATCAAAGGAGGCATCTCGGCAATCGCGTGTGTCCGATCTCTCCCGGAACTTCTTTTCTTCTTCTTCTATTTGCTGGAAGTCTTATTTCCACTGCAAAGCGGAATGGATGTTGCTGAAATAGATGCAAAATCACAGTCCAATAGCCCTTAACTGCTTCGAGCACGGGATGGAAATAGGGTGTGTTGTCATCGCTATTTCGATTGAAACTCCTCTTATACAGTATTTTTTTCTTCTAAGAACCATTATTTTTTTCTATTTTAAGTTTTCTTGAATTTTTTAAGACTCGCAGAAATAATAATTATTAAAAAAATATCCTTTCCCTTTTTTTAATTACATGAAAAAAATTGTACTCCTGTTTTCATATTCTTCATCTTGCTTGAAGTCTTCTTCCCACTGCAAGATGAATGGATGATACAGAAATAGACACAAAATAGATTCAAAGTTAATTGAAAATTCTTTAAAATTAGCACGATACAGACCGCAGTAGAAATAAATGTATGTGGAAGAAATTGAAGTAACATGAAGAATAATGCACTTTAATTGTTCTGTGGACTAGAAATAGTATTTGACATACTTCAAAACGTATGTTAAAATAACATATAAATATTTGATATATGTTAAAAATATTGTCAATAAGATACCCATGTTATCCAAAATAATCTCAACTAGCTAATACATCCCTGCTTTAGGAAAGTTTTATTCCAAAGTAATTTCGAAATTAAGACTCATTAATTTAAAAAAATCCTTATTTTCATAAAATTTTAAAAAATAATTAAATTCAAAAACCAGCTGCATGATTGTGATCCAAGTGCAGTTCTCAAAAATTTATACACAAGTAACTAGAAAAAAAATACCATTACTAACAGGGATCTTTTTTTTCTGGAAATGTGTCCTTCCCAAATAGTTGAATGGGTCCTATCAGAAAATGCGTCCCATTTGTGAAGGCATTCGTTTAAGGGAAAAGATTGGAAATATTATCTTCCTACACCTTCTCTTTCGATCTTCTCAATTTTTGTCCATCCCCTGAGAGGTTCTTTCCTCAATGTAAGCGACCCATCGTAGGTCCAGTCTTGGCGAGTAACAATTCTCTTTGAGTTCTATCCGTCCTGGTCTCTTGTCTAGGAAGGAAAAAAGGACCCTTGAGATGAGCTCCTATCAAAGGAGGCATCTCGGCAATCGCGTGCGTCCGATCTCTTGGAACTTCTTTTCCCTCCTCTTCTTTTTGCTGAAGTCTTCTTTCGCCTGCAAAGAGGAATGGATGTTGCTGAAATAGACGCGAAATCGCAGTCCAATAGCTCTTAACGGCTTGGAGCACGGGATGAAAATAGGGTGTGCTGTCATCGCTATTTCGATTGGAAACTCGTCTGGAATTTTTTTTTGTTTTTTTTTTTTTGTTCTGAGAATATCTTTTTTGCGATATTAAGTTTTTTGAATTTTTTAGACTCGTAAAAATAATAACTATTATAAAACACTATCTTCAATAATTATTATCAAACCCCACGTCTAATAATTATTATAAAACACCATCTAAAATAATTATTATAAAACAAAAATCTGAAATAATTATTATAAAATACCACATCTAATAATTATTATAAAACACCATCAATTATAATTATTATAAAACACCATCAAAAAGAATTATTATAAAACACAATCAATTATAATTATTATAGAACACAGTCAATTATAATTATTATAAAACACGATCAATTATAATTATTATATATTTTTTTTTTACTATCTTCAATTCAATTATAATTGTTCCTAAAAATTTTAGTGAATATTTTCATTCATAAAATAATATAGATTCAACGTTAATTGAAATATCTTTAAAAATTATAATCAGTGCATTGCAGATTGCGGTGGAAATAAAAGTATGTGGATGAAATTGAAGTAACATTACGAATAATGCCCTTTAATTTTTCGCGGGACTAGAAATAATATATTTAAAACATACGGTAAAATATATATAAATATCTGATATATGTTAAAAATAATGTCTATAAAATATCCATGTTGTCCACAATAGTTTCAACTAACTAATGCATATCTGCTTTAAGAAAATTTTAATCTGAAATAATTTCGTATTAAGACTCACTATTAAAAAAATCACTATTTTCATAGAATTTTGAAAAATAATCAAATAAAAAAAAGGAACTACATAATTGTGATTCAAGTGTAGTTCTAAAAAGTTTCGCATACTGTACATAAGTTACTAGAAAAAAAATACCACTAACAAACAAAGATCTTTTTTATATTTTTGGAAATGTGTCCTTCCCAAATAGTTGAGTCGGTCCTATCAGAAAATTCGTCCCATTTGTGAAGGCATTCGTATAACGGAAAAGAGTGGAAATATTATCTTCCTACACCTTCTCTTTCGTTCTTCTCAATTTTTTTCCAGTTCCCCTGTGAGGTCCTTTCCTCAATGCAACCGACCCATCATAGGTCCAGTTCTTGGCGAGTAACAATTCTCATTGCGTTTTATCCATCCTGGTCTCTTGTCTAGGAAGAAAAAAAAGACCCTCGAGATGAACTCCAGATTTCGCCCTATCAAAGGAGGCATCTCGGCAATCGCTTGTGTCCTATCTCTTGGAACTTCTTTTTCCTCTTCTTCTTCTTGCTTGAAGTCTTTCCACTGCAAAGAGGAATGGATGTTGCTGAAATAGACGCAAAATCGCAGTCCAATAGCCCTTCACTGCTTGGAGCACGGGATGGAAATAGGGTGTGTTGTCATCGCTATTTCGATTGGAAACTCGTCTTGTATTTTTTTTCTGAATACCAGTATTTTTTTCTGTTTTAAGTTTTCTTGAATTTTTTAGACTCATAAAAATAATAAATATTAAAATTCTTCTTCTCTCTTTTTTTAATTATATTATCGTAACCTATATTAATTTTTAATTGTATATCAACCATGGAAATTGTTCTTAATATTTTTATTCATAAAACCTAGGATGAAAATGGGGTGTGTTGTCATTGCTATTTCGATTGGAACTTGTCTTGAATTTTTTTTTTCTGAGAATATTTTTTTTTTATTTTAAGTTATTTTTTATTTTTTTAGAGTCGTAAAAATAATAATTATGACAAAACACCCTCTCTCTCTCTTTTTTTAACTATGTATTATTTCAGTCCTAAAAATTTTGTTTAATGTTTTCATTCATAAAACAACAGAGATTCAAAGTTAATAGAAAAATCTTTGAAAGTTGAAATCAGTACAATACAGATTGCTGTCGAAATAAAAATATGTTGATGATATTGAAGTAACATTACGAATAATTAAAATAGTGCACTTTAATTGTTTGGTAGGAGATATTAAAATGTGTATCGTCATCCCGATTTAAATTGGAAATCATCTCGTGCTAGTATCTATTATTTTATTTTGACTGCGTAATTTTTTTAGAATTGAAATAAATAAGGAAATAATAAGGAATGTTTTTAGAATTGTAAAAAATAATTACTTTGCTTCAACCTTAAGATTTGAACCTGAAGGCTTAAAAAATTAAAAATAATAATAAAATTAATTCGGCTTAGTGCAATTGATGGCTATGGATGTAATAAAACGATGTAGAGGAACTTGACGTAATGTTACCAGCAATATGCTTTAATTGATCGGCGGCCGAGTTTCCTCGTACTTGTATTTAATTTTTTTTCACGAATAGTAGATTTTTATTATATTTTCTTGATTTCGTTTAGAAACGTAAGAATTTTTTTTTAACATTTTCTGTTAAATTACTTCAACTTTGAGATAATGTTATACGAATTTCCTTATGCACTAAACTAACATAGCTCCAAAAATTACTAAATAATCGATGAGACATTATAACCAACACAGATTATGTATGCAAGAAAGGAATGTGGATGAAAATTACATACAATGGATTTTAATTGATCGATCTATGAGAAAAAAATAATTTGCATTTAATGAAAACCGTGCAATATATATATATATGCTTCTATTATTCTCTATTTTAAATTCCTTGCAAATCCATAAAACCACCATTAATAAATGTTTTTATGGTTTAGACCATCATTGAAAAAGAATCCTATTTAATTCTGAATGTTTTATCCACTATTTAAAACATTTATTAAATAATCTTCGAAAAATTTTATTCAACAAGACATATGCTATGGATCAGACTTGAAATGCATTTTGTTGAAGTAAATGAAAATCTCAGTACAATAATAGTCATTATTCTCTAAAGTATGTGAGGAAAATACAGTAGTTAATCATTGATTTGATTAAGAACAAATACATTCTTATTAAATATTTTTACAATTCATATTTTTGAAATTATTTGAATAATTATTGAAAACCATATTAACCTCACCAACGCCATAAATGTAGTGTCTAATCCATTTAATCATATCACTACTGTCATGAGGGCAGGGAATCGAAATATTTTGATAGAGTCTTTAGCTTCAGTATAATTTTTAGTGTTTTTAATCAGAATAATTTTCTTAAATTTTACAGATTTTTATTTAAATTTTTATTTTTAATTACTTTGAATACTTTGAAGAATAAAGGGTAAATGGTCTTCACAACAACGTTTCAAAATATTTTTTACAACTAATTCCTTTATTTATTTATTTTTTACAAAATACCATGAGGATTTTGTTCTTCTATCCAATGCTTTCTTCTCATGTTGTTTCATAAAAAAGTAAATTCAATTGACGAATTTAGTTTTGATATAAACCTCACCAACGCCATAAATACGGCGTCTACTCCAGTTAAACATATCACTGCTGTCATGAGAACAACAACAACTATTATGATAGAGTCATCAACTTCAGTATAATTTTTAGTGCTTTCAATCAGAATAATTTTCTTAAATTTTATAGATTTTTATTTAAATTGTTATGTTTGATTGCATTGGACACTTAGAATAATAATGGATAAATGGTCTTCACAACAATGTTTCAAGATATGTATTACGTATAATTCTTTTATTTTTTTAACGAAATTTTATGTTGAATTTGTTCTTCTATGCAATGTTTTCTTCATATGTTATTTCTTAAAAAAGAAAATTCAATTGACGAATTTAGTTTTGATAAAAACTCACCAACGCCATAAATGTGGCGTCTAATCCAGATAAAAATATCACTGTTGTCATGAGAACAGCAACAACTATTATGATAGAATCATCAACTTCAATATAATTTTTAGTGCTTTCAATCAGAAAATCTTCAATTTCAATTTCTTAAATTTTACAGATTTTTATCTAAATTGTTATGTTTGATTACTCTGAACACTTTGAAGAATAAAAGGATAAATAGTTTTCCCAACAATGTTTCAAAATATTGTTTACAACTAATTCCTTTATTTATTTATTTTTTTAACCCTGTCGATTTTGTTCTGCTATCCAATATTTTTTTCTCGTGTTATTTGTTAAAAAAGAAAATTCAATTGTCGAATTTAGTTTTGATAGAAACCTCACCAACGCCATAAATGTGGCGTCTAATCCAGTTAAACATATCACTGCTGTCATGAGGGCAGGACATCGACTATTTTGATGGGATCATTAGCTTCAGTGTTATTTTCCTCCCCATGCACTCTAGAGATTCTGGGATATGTCAACAGTGTTCCTGTTGACAAAGCCATCTCTATGTTAGTGATGACAATGTAGTTCGGTTATGAGTAACATAAAATCCGTGTAAAGTAGTCATGTCTGATGGAAAGATATAGACACATAGATTTTTATTTATCCTTTTTTTTTATCAATGCATCTTGTTTATGGCTCTTTTCTTAGACAACAATAGAGTAGTAGATCCATAGGTATTGTTGTTGTAAGAGTTTATTATTGTTCATGCTTTGATTCAGTAGAGTGGCCGAATATTTGTTTATACAGAAGGATTATTTCTTACATACATTGTTATGCTATATTTTATAAGTATCTGATTTAAGTTTCTTATGTACTGATTTTTATTTTATATTTTGTTTAGTTCTAAATATAAATTCGTGTTTTTTAAAATATTTCATTTGTGGAAAAAAAATATAAATTTTTTAGTAATAGTTGGATATCAATTTTATAAAATAAATATGAAGAATGTATATTTTCCAGGTTTTTATCAAATAATTGCTTTACAAATGTGCAAATTTTAAAATATTTTATTTTAGTTATAAAAATAGTTACGTGATATTTGTAAAATAAATGGAATAGTTGTCAAGCAAATTTTGAATTTATTGCAGCAATGATTTCAGAGGGTTTTTTTTATACATTGTTATTGTAAGAGTTTATTGTTTATGCTTTGATTCAGTAGAGTGGGCGAATATTTGAGTATACAAAAGGATTATTTCTTACATATATTGTTATGCTATATTTTATAAGTATCTGATTTATGTTCCTTATGTACAGATTATGTTACTGTTATTACTAATTTTGTAGCTTTGTGCTTTTCGATGCTTTTCTTAAAAAAAAGCTGTTTAAAACAATTTTTAAACAGCTTTTAGATTTAAACAATTAGAATACAACATTTCTTAACAATTTCAAATATTTGTTTTACTTACTTTATTCATTATTTTTTTCCTCTTTAGATTTAAATTTCTGAGTGTATTCACAAAATTAAACTTACTCGAAAGTGATCTTTTCATATTTTGCAGGGTTTTTTTTAACATTTATAAAACCGAGTTGGCTTCACTTAACGATATCAATAGTTTTTGTTATTATATTATTTAATATTATATTTTTTGAAACATAGAAATTCATTTGCATTTACTCATTATTTTTCAAGTAAATACATTTAAATGTAATTTTTCAATTTAATTTTTTTAATCTGCATATAATATATGTATATATATATTGTTAATTAGTACAGCAGAGTTGCAAAAACATTATATTATTATAGTAATTTGATTCATCTAATAATTTAGTCTTAGATATCTTTATCTCTTTTCAAATATCCAACTTGGTAATTTTAAAACAACATCTCGTTCTTTGATACTTGAAGTAATTGAATACAACTTAATTATTCTTTAAAGTGATTGATCGTGTCATTCAATTTGCTCGCTCTGTCTTCTATTTAAAAAATATATAATTGTATAACTTTTTTTTTTTTGTAATGATCTTAAAGCATTGGGTGTGGGCAACTGAATATCAAGTTTCCAAAATATGTAACTACAATCTGGTTAATTATTTTTTACTAGGAAAAATGACTAGATCCATGCAACGCTTTCTCAAGAAAATTGAGTTGCTTTATTTTTTAATTAGTTGAAGAGCCTCTTCTTTGAAATCCACCATGAAACCGAATCAAATTATCATTTTTTTTTAAAAATTGTTAAGTGGAATATGTCAAGATGCTGTCATCAAAAAACAAGCACAACTTTGACAACTGTAGTTCATTAGTTTTCATCTCTTTCACTCAAGGGAGTTCATGATGTATTTATGAATTATTCTAATGGATATTAAAGCGTTTTCCGTGCTTTACCATATAGTGCTTTTAGCATTACCTTGTTTTGATTTAGATATCTTTTAAAAACAATTTCAAACATTATTCAATGTTATTCAAAAATGTCATCAAAGCTTTAGTTCAACCAAACAATGGTAAATGTTAGTTGAGATTACTTCAAAATTTACGGACAGTATATGATATAAACATTATGCAGTGAATTTATTATGTATTTGAAACATGTGAATTACTGTATTAGCTGGACCAGAAATATCAAAAACGAAGTTGCTGTTATTAACCTGAAATATAGCAATAATTTCGTAAACATCGAATTTGGGAAAACTCGTTAACATGAACTCATTAATATTATCCTTTTGAAATGGTTTTAGAAATTAAAAGGATATAATTTCTCCATAAAGTAGGAAACACATCAGTTTATCCTAATAATAGAATTATGAACGAAAAATGAATTAAAATATTCATAAAACAACTGAAGCGTGCATTTAAAGATAATTCTCGAGATTGTCATTTTTCTTTCAGCTTTGTCAACATATTTTTAAAAAAAACTGCTTTTCTCATTTATTATGTATGTATTTGTTATATATTATTCAAGTGTTCTTTTGTAATTAGTTGACTCTTCTAATTGTATTATGTGTCGTAATGAATTTTCTACAATAGGCCAAATATACAGCAATTGCACTGAACATACAAAACGTATTAAAAGTTTTCAGTAATGGTGAGGTATATTGCATAATTGCTGTAGTATATATAATAAATAATATGAGCTTGCATTTATTTCATTGTCATAATTGATTGTCCAAATAAAGTATTGATTTATACTTTATTTGGGGCAGATGGCCGAGCGACTAGCGCTCTGGAGTTCGGTGCCATAAGTTTCAGATTCGTCCTGGAAGTGGCATGGGCATTTGTAGTGATTCTGAATTCACATTAAACCGTAGATCCCGGTCTAATGACTGACTGGGAATAAGGCTAACAACCCCATCCTGTAAATAAAGAAAAACATCTCCTTCCTAGCCAAACAGCCTTGCCCCAGCATGGGGTTATTACTCCACTGCTGATGATGATACTTTATGTTTATCGCAATACTTTTATATATTTCGATTTTGTTATTCATTTCTTTCCGAAATGAATTAACGGATAATGCATTGAATTTCGTAACTTATCTGTAACGTATTTATGTAACGATAGAACAAGATTCTTTCTAAATTCTTTTCTTTATGCTTCAGAGAAAATGAAAATGATTTGATTTCATGGATTTGAAATATTTATTCAAAATTGTGGTACTACAATTGTAGTATAATGCAAAGACCTACTATAGTTCTTGCATAACCTTCTGAATCTACTACATATATGCTTTTCTTTGATAAATGATCTCATGACAATGCACTCTGTATTTCAAAACAACCAGGACATTTATTTTGTATTTAATTCATTATTATAATTGTTTGCAATTCAGTTTTATTTAATTGTTCCCAAAATGTTTTCTAAAGAATGTTAATATTTCTGATTACATTACTCGCTTCACGCTTTCCCACTTTCTTTCATAAAAATTTTCTCACTGGAAACCATTTAAACCATTTCAGTGTCCCGTCACTAAGTAGCCGAGACTACTCACATTAAAACTCTTGTCGCAACCATTAAGCCATCCCCTGTTTTCTTTCCCATTATGGAAAACTTTTGGCACAAGTCTAGTCCTACATCATTTGCTCTCTTTCCGAGATCTTAATAAACGTCACCTCTCATCTTGCAGGAGTTGTTGAAACTTTCATCATCTCTCAGCCGGGCCCGGATCTTCATTCGTTTATACCTTGTGATAATTCTTGCCTTGAATGTATTGGAGTCCACCTTGTTTCCATGACAATGTAGATATCCTTCAAAATCTTTCTCCCCGCACGCTATTGCTGGAGCGAATTTTCCCCGCACACTCGCAATTATCATTTTCTCGCTTTATAAATCCCAGCAATTACAAGGATGAGAGGCATATTGTTCGAACTTGTTAATATTGGGTTTCGTGACGGTGGAAAGTGGTGTCCGGAGTCGAAATATTTGATCAAGAGTCTCGCAGGCGTCTCTCAGAGCACAAGTGGTTCGAGTCTTCCTTCAAGTATTATTTCAAGTATCTGGCTGTTATTGTGGCGATTCAGAGTTATCAGATTCATTCGTGTTTTCTGTTTAAAGAAGTATACTTTTAAATATGAGCATTTTATTTAACAGTAATTACATGTATATTAAAATCTTTTCATTGAAATGAATATAATAAAGTTTACACTCTATATATTATATTGAAACATAAGTTCTTTGTTCAAGAGTTTAGTATATTCAAATATCAACTAGTATTAAACATATTCAAATATCAACTAATGTTAAACATATTCAAGTATCAACTAATATTTATCATATTAATGTATCAAGTAGTATTAAACATATTCAAGTATCAACTAGTATTTATCATATTGAAGTATCAATTAATGTTCATTCAAAAGTATAATATTTAAAATTATAAAATGGTTCAGATTTATTCACACATCTTTTTACTGAAATGAATATTACAAAATTTTCTCTAACAATAGTTTAGCATATATAGATATTAAAACCTAAGTTCTTGGTTCAAGGGTATAGTATATTCAATTATCAATTAGTATGAAACATATTCAAGTATTAACAAGTGTTTATCATTTAAAGTATCAACTAGTATTAGACTTCAAGTATCAACTAGTATTCATTCAAATGTATAACATGTAAAATTCTAAATTGATCATCATTAAGAAGTCCGTATTGCTATCAGAGCTAAAGCACAGAAATTGAACCAAACACAGTAGAGTCTTTGTTTATTATAACATGCATCTGCACTTTGAAAAATCTTTTTTTTTTTTTTCATTGACTTTTCAAATTTTCTGTTATTAAAATATAACAAAATGCCAAAAGAATCGAGGGGAATCAAAAGCGATGCACTTTAAATGCGTAAAATAAAAATTCATTTATTAGAATTTTTATCAAAATCAATTATTTATCAGAATTTTTATCAATGTCAATGAAATCTTTTGAAGGAAAAAAAAATGTGATATTTTTTTTATAATGATTAGTTTGTTTAATAAATAACAGTTATTTTTGAATATTAAATACTGTAACCAGTTACATTTAATTGCAACATTTTCCAAAGGAAGATAGCAATGATCATGTTATAAATATTTTCAGCCACTGCTATTAGATGCGAGGGAGCTCGATAGCGATTACGATAATTGTTATGTCTCTCGCATCGATAATTAGGCTGCCTGGTAAAAAAAAAACCAGAAATTTGAACGAGGGAAAATTACAGGTTTAGCTAATCATATGAACGTGCTCTATTTAGTATTGATTTACGTTGTTTCATCAAACCAAATACAAAATAGTACTTTTAACTTTTTTTTCTTAGTTTCTCTACACCACAATACTCTTCCCTTTTAACGAGCAATAACTTCCATTGATTATTTAATATTTTTGTCACTGTCTATAACTGATAAAAAAATTTTTCAAATAAGTCTCTTATAGTTGTGATTAAATTTGATGAGCAATGCTTACATATATCCTACTAGAGACCCAGTGATAACCTGCGCAATTAGAGTACAGGACGGCTCGTGTCTAAACACCGGTTAATTAAAATCATTACTTTTTAGAGCAGAAAGCTCGATGGCGATAGTGATAATTTTTATAAAGTGTTTCGAATCGATAATTAGGATATTCTTCGAAATTTTCCTTGTTTTCTCCCATACTATGAGCAAATGCCGTACAGTTAAGATTAAATATCATTCCGTATTGCTGTGTTCTCCCCTCATCACCCTGTCACTGGACTATTTCTGGAACACAAAGACTCGCAGAGTTTACAAACAACAGACCTTTGACAGTCGTACAATATTATTAAGTGGTTATATTTGCTATATGCATGAAATACTGGCATTTACTTGGTCAAACAATTTTTAAGCCATGAAGGACCATGCCATTTTGCTCACAACAATCCACATTTCAATCATTATTAAATAGTCATCGCTATAAAAATACAATTCAAGTTATTGACTTGCTATCTATTCGTGTATTTTTTCTCATTTAAACAATTAACATTATTTCTAATTTTGTTAATATTTTTTTCCTGTTATTTATCTTTTACTCAATACTGTCTCAAATTACCGTTAAACTGTCGGTCTAATTAGCCTAAAAATGCGCAAAAAATGACAGTAGACCTACAAACCAAACCAAACCTCTCAAATTGTAATTTATCCATAATCCATGAAATATATTTTTAACCTTTCTTACTGAACAAAATATTAAATAGATCAATCAATTCCCTGCAGACAGATCGGCCTTCTTCAGTCTGAGAATTTTTAGTAAGCAACTTAAATTTCTGCCTTTTTTATGTAGACGACGTGAATTAAATGTTGAAATCATGAGAAAATTCCACAATTTTCTCACGACAATCCAAATTTTCTCTTATTTAACTATACATTACACTGTGCTTAAATTTTATTTCTTTGCAAACAACTTATGTAATATTATTTTTTGTTAATATTTTATCAGCTTTTTAATTTCAACGAAAATTTTTCAATACAGATTTTTATTTTTTGCTTTCTATCCAATATTTGCATTCATTCATACTTTAAGATCTTCTGTCAGATTCCCTGATTTACATAAAGAATATATTTTTAATCTACTTTCTTTACCTTTCAAAACAAACAGATAAACGAACAGATCTGGAATGTCTAAACAGGGACAGGTGGAGCATTCCTCAATTCGTGGCTCTTCAGTGAGTAACTGAAATCTTCCCACCAAACCAAATGCAAAAATTCCATAATTTTTCTCACGATAATAAAAAATTTCTGATATTTAACTATCCATTACAATGCGCTTACATTCTATTTCTTGGTAAAAAATTTATGTAATATTTTAAAAAAAATATTTTTTCACCTTTTTAACTTCGACGGAAATTTTTCAGTACAGATTTATATCTTTCTCTTTCTGTCCATTATTTACATTCCTTTATATTTTTAGATTTTCTGCCAATTTATATAAATATATATATATTAAGACCACTTTCTTTATCTTTCAAAACAAACAGGTAAACGAACAGATACTGAATGTCTAAACAGGGACAGGTGGGCCTTCCGCAATTCGTGGCTCTTCAGTGAGTAATTGAAATCTTCCCACCAAACCGAATGTCTGCCTGATCCACAGTGGATGATCCTGATTAGACGATGTTTAAATCATGAGGAATCGCCGGAAGTGCACCACTTTGCTCCGGACAGTCCGCATCTTGTCTGGTGAGAAAAGAGGGAGGGGCCGGAGGGGTGGTCGCTCAGGAAACAATTATTACAGGCGGGTTGGCATCGGCCTGCGTCCACGAGGTAGCGAGGCGCAAATGCGTATATCATATCTAAATTTAATCGTCCTCCGCACGCCGAATCCTGGCTGGCCCCGGCATTAACTAAAGCAAATTAGTTCTCGCAGGAAATTACAAGGATGAGTTGTTCTCGGCCCCGAGTTTGTGGCGGAGGGTAAGCTCTTCCCTAAATTTTCCCCGAACCCACTCAGTCGGCTGTTAATCCCCGCCTCAACTCGACTGAATGTTATGGTGGCTGTCCATCTGTCCGCTAGGAGGGAGCCAACATTTGTCTGAGAAAGTAACCCTTGCACCCCAAGCGACAGCTGCTTCTCACTCTTGAATCAATCTTTGCATTGAAGATTGCAGAGTACAATCTAGCTCTCGGGATAAATCAGTTTGTGAAAGGTCTCTGTTTGGACATCGGTCTAATCAGACGCTTTTACGTGTTCACCTGTGTAGATTTTTAGTTGTTTATTTTTTGCTTTTCAGATTGATGAGTGTCGAAATCTAATTCGAAATTAGATTTTAAAAGCAGTTCTGAATTTGTGTCTTTTGACCAAAACACACTGATAGAATGCTATTAATTTCAAATGTGAAATACAGTGCAAAAGTTTGAAAATATATTATATCACAAATGTAACGTTCAGTTATTAATTCTTATTTGCATGATTTTTTTATATTCTCAAATTTATAAAGTTAGCGACTCACTGAAAAATAGCCAATATTTTCCAAAGAAAATAATTTTGCAATCTCAATCCGTAATATAGGAATCATTGGAATACGCTTATTTTTAATTGTTTGTTTTTGGATGATTCTTTGATGAAAGATTCCATTTTAAATATTGTAGATGGAATTATCGATTTGTCTTTTAGAATATCAAATTCAGTTCTCTAAATCTATGGATGAAGTAAAAATAATAATAAAAATTAAAATTTGTTACATGCAGTTTTTGTGAAAAAACTATGAAATGCTAGAAAAGTTTGGACTGCAACCATTTGTTAAAATGAAAAAGGAATAAAAGGAAATTTATTTATTAATCTTAAAAAGATACTGTAAATAAATAACATTTCCACGATTATCAATCCTAAACTTAATTCGAATACACAATTTAATATTGCCATTAATCCCCAAAAATTTGGAGGTAGAATATTACAATCATACTTTAAAATGAAAACGGAATTAAAGGAAATTTACTGATTGATTTAAAATGTTATTGCAAATAAATAATACTTCCATGATTATCAATCTTCGACTTAATTTGAGTACACAATATAATATTTTCATTAAGCCACCAGAAGAGAGAAACATTTATTTGGGAAAGTTATCCTGTTTCTTTAAATGCCATTGTTTCCCCCTCTTTGCATTGGAGTTATCAGACAATTTAGTTGGGAAAAAAGTTTCTGAAATTTTTTTATTAGTTTTATACGAATGTCCGGCATATTTATCTTTGTAAATTTTAAATTAATCATGATTTTTGTCAAGTTTACTGGCTATTGCCACGTTGAACGTAAGAATTCAAATTCAAATGTAGCTTTAGATTGGTACCTGTTGGGTTCAACTCAATGGATGAAGCAAATAATTCATAAATATATATGTATAATTCAAGTATCACCTGAGCATCTGATGTCATTCACTCTTGACATCGAAGATTTGCAAAATTTTCAACACTATGTTACGGGAATGGTCTTAAAAAATAAAAAAAAAACAACTTCAAGGTCATCTCAATAAAAATATAATTTAATTCACAATTGATGAAAAAAAATTTAACATATCAAAATAAGCTGGAAAACACACATATAGTGAACAGTTATTTAATACCCTGCTAAATGTACATCCATTTGGCCCAGATCATCTGAAGGCTGTAAAATACAAACAACATTTAAACAATACCGCTTTTCATAAAAAAAAATACTTTTAAAACGCACCATACCGCAGTAAGTTTGTACCACATTTAGACTTTTAATTATGAAATTGGAAGTCAAATGAATTTACTAATATAGAAAAGCATGTAACTATTTTTCTTAATATAACAATTCTATGAATTAATAAAATCCATCTAAACAATAATTAATTTTTACCCCAATTTAAAGGAATTTTATATTCTGCATATTATATTATTGTGATCTTTTATGGTATACTAAAAGTTTTTGAGTTTGATTTGAATTAATCCATTTTTGCTTTAATAAAAAAACTCATTCAAGACAGGTTAGTATGAAGAATTGTATATTAATAACTTTATGGAGAATTAAGCAAGCAAAATTTAATATTTAATTTACTGGATAAAATGTCAAATAATTAGAATGCTAGAGATAAAAAGCTAAATGATTTTATTTCACAAAATTAAAAAATAAATCATTAAATTATATTGAAACTATTTTAATCATCAGATTTAAATTATATGCATTTGTTGTTTTCAAGCGAACCATATTTGTAAAATATTTAATTAATAATTAAATACACAGAAATATTGAGTAATGAGCATTACTAGCTAAAATAAATTATTGATAATTCTTAAATTAAATTATACAAACACATTGAATAGTAATTATACTTTCGTTAATTTGACTTATATTATTAATTATTATTAGATTATTAATATATTAATATTTAGTAAAGATAAGAATTCAAAAGTTAAAATATAATTACTGCCCTCTAGGGCAATTTAGAAAGTATTATTATCATTTCAAATTTTAGTCTATGTTACATGAAATTGGGATTTCATAAATTTCATCACAATTTCCCAACATTTACAATATATTCTCACAGATTTGAAATTAATATACAGACGAACCACATTTATTCAAATTATTACCAATTTTGGAAAGCTGATCAGTTGATCATGCTCCCATTAACCTACGCTCCTGCATAATTTGAAGTATTAATGTTCAAATATCGTATTTCAAAACTGAATTTTTGTTTCAATGATATTAATTCAATATTTGAAGTGGAGATTCTATTATTCGATTATATATGTGATTTGTGATATGTATTTCTAAGCTGAATGCAAGAATATATTTTGTATAATTACATAGCATATTACAGCAGAATTATATCACATATTTATAGTGCTAACATTAGTAAGGCGAAAAGTATTAACTACTATTTTCTCAAGTAAAATTCATTTGTTTATGGAAGCTAAAATTATTTTCCAATGACATAAAATGATTGCATTACAAAAAGAGTTATATATCGTACCAAAATGCTTAATTTATTGAAATAAAAAATCATAATTAATAAAGCAATTTAAAGAAATATATTGATTAAAATATTAGCATTAATTCAGTTCCAATATAGATTCTATTTAATTTAATATAATTTATAATGAAATGAAAAAAAAATACAATCAACAACTTTTTTAAAGTATGATTCTATTGTTATTTAAATGACTATTTATTTATTATTATAGATTAAATTTGATTTAAATATTAACATTCAGTCAGTTCGAATGTAAACACTATTTAATTTAATACAATTTATTATGAAATGAAAAAATAAAATTAACAATTTTTTAAAAATATAATTCTAAGTTTTGTTATTTAAATAACTATTTATTTATCACTGCATCTTAAATTCGATTTAAATATTAACATTTATTCAGTTCGATTATATACTATTTAATTTAATACAATTTATTATGAAATGAAAAAATAAAATTAACAACTTTTTAAAAATATGATTCTAAGTTTTGTTATTTAAATGATTATTATTTGCTACTATATCTTTAGATAGAACACAAATAGGACAAAATGGACTATATTTTTTTTTACTTTAGAAATTATTTTTCAATAATAATAGACTGTGAGAAATTTTCAAAATGTTTAATCGATTGAACATGATTCGGTTTATTTAATTAACTTTTTTAAATTTTTTTATTGTTAAATTCCTTTATATGATTTTTTTTTAAAAATTTTGTTTGATAAACACATTTTTAATTTAATCATTTTTTGATCGTTTTTTAAATATTATTATCATTTATACCTTATCAGATATTATACCTTTATCATTTATGGAATTGTTTAAAATAAATGAGGATTTCATGTAACTTAAATAAAAGATGAAACAAATGCAGAGAAAACGATTGTACTTTACAAATTACAGAATATCTTAAAGTTTATGTTTCAATCACCGAAAGATTTCAAAATATATATACAATTTATATATAGCATGTTTGATTCAAACGTGAAAGATAAATTGTGCTTCAAGAAAAACTAAGAGCAATTGATATTGACTTTTAGGTCAAACATTATATTTGCAGATAAAATGGAAGAATGGAACTAAATTCATTAAATAGAAACAAGACATTTCAGGTAAATGACCCGGATTTTTATTCCTCCAGCGGCACAAATTTTAGAAATAGCCCTTCTGCCTTTTTTTTTTTTTTTTTTTTTTTTTGAAGATGACTTAGCCCCAAAAACAGCACTTGGTGTATCGTAAATTTAAAATTTCAGCTTTCTTTATTTGAATTCAATTTACATACTATTGTACTACATACTTTAAATTTTAAACAAATCTGTAAATGAAATCCAAAAGATATGTAATTTTAGCTTAAATATGATGATATACTAATTTGGTTTTTATGCTTAAAATAAGAATTTAGATTTACGTTGCAAGTTTAACAATATTGTTTTTGAAAAAAAATAATAATTTAATATAAATTTTTAATAATTAATCATTTTAATAATTAGTTCATAATAATTTATTAATTTTAATTAAACTTCTCCAAATTTATTTTCATATAATTAAGATAAGTTATTATTATTAATATTATTGATTCAAATTCAAATACGAATTTATTGAATACACGCAAACAAAATTTTTAATTAAATCCATTCGAAAATGAATAAATAAACATTTTATTCCATGTAATCTTATTAAAAAATATATTTAAATATCCTAAGTATAAATCACAAGATTAAAATATGTATTGATCATTTTAGTGAAAAGTATAAATTACTGATGTTGCATTTAAAAATTAATTCCAAATTTAAAAAAATATAATTTAATGACGAAGATAAGGTATGAAAAAGGTAATCAAATAAAAATGTTAAGCTCATTTTATGTGGTATATATTTTAAAGAACATAACTTTATCATAATATCTCTTTAGTTTACATAATACATATCCCAAGCAGAAATTACGACCTCAAGTTCTCTGAATAATTCTTATCATAATTTATAACTTACATACATACTTCACTATCTTAATTTTAATCATTAATACTGTTTCTCCGAGAGATAATGTTCTAAGTTCAGTAAAGAACATAAACATGAATAAGATAAAATTATTAGAAATTGTCAAAAATAAGTTACTGAATATAAATTTACTATTAGTTACTCTCAAAATTACATAGTAATATTTCTTAAAAGAAAAATAACTTTCTGTATTGTTAGTTTTACATTAATAGATAAATTTTTGCATGAGATATTTATAACAAAATGCAATTAATTATTGTCATATAATTTACAATATTAAACAAAATGTTTATATTTTCTATTTATTGAAATAAATAAAGTAGTTCTTAACATGAATTAAAAATTTCTAATCCTTTCAAGAAAAATAATATTTCCTCATAAATTTGTCAAAATTTTGAAATTATTATCACGAGGAAACGTTTATATTATATTGAAATACAAAAAGTGAGTACTATCAAAAATATCTTCATTGATTACATTAAAAACTCTTGATTATTTAAAACATAAAAATTTCCATATAAATAACTAAAATTAATCATCATTGCTTTTTTGTTTCACTTGGTAGACAGCAATATCTAGATCAATTCCATGAACCCATGTGGTTTCATGATAGATGAGAGGGGGGCTCTAAATTCAGATGAATTTAAATTTGATTTCTCGTTCTACAATAAATTTTTTCACACTTTAGGCTAATTATACCAGGACCTATAGTTTAACATAAACACCAAACCATTAACAAATATCAATACCACCACCAGGATTTGAAGTCTATATTGCCAAAGATCAGAGCGCTAGCCAATTGGCCATCAGGCCACTGATGAATTTAGAAGCTAGTTTTGAAACTTTTAAAAACTAGTTTTAAAGCTTTATTTTCGTGTTCTATGTATTAGAACTTCACCAAAATTTATTTCTTTTAATATTGGTTCCACTGAATATTAGTAAGTGTTCCTTAAAATATTTTGTAAAAAAAATATGAAATTCTATTAGATTAGTAGTCTTATATAATTTTAAATAATGCACTTTGTGGTGTATTAAATATGTGAAGTACCAGGGCATTATAGTGCTCGAAATGGTGATCTAGTGTTGAATTATGGATTTACAATGTTTTTTAATCACATAGTAAGCTTGCAGAAATATTGCCCATAGCTATTTAAAAATACTGTGCATCACCATAGCTATAATTTGTATAACTCCATTTGCTTTAATGTGCATTTTTATTTCTCATATCTTTAAGAATTTTGTGTTTTATAACATTTTGAATTGAACTATAGTTTGTTTATGATCTGTTTTATTTCTTTACATTATCTATTGTTAAAATGAAATATCTAAATCCATTTTACTATAACAAAAACTACTGTTTCGTTGGACCAATAAAATTTAATGGTTTATAAGCTAATGGTTCCTTAACATAAGCACTATTTGAAAAACACGTGTAACATAATTAAACACGTGTAAAATAATATCAAATTGACACAAATAAAATAATATTAAATTTTAAATTCAGAAACAGGGACTTAACTCATAGAATTCATCCCTACACAGATTTAAAACCTAGCAAATAATTCATTTGCGATTCAGATTAGAATCCATTATCTTGAACCAAATCCATATCCTGAATGAAACAATTGATCGTCCATAAAGCAAATTCCTGTATATCTTTCTAAAACCATAATCTGTAAGGTTCATTCATGAATAATAAGGAAAGCAGCACTTCATCCTCAACTGAGCCATAGAGAGGACAATAAGCAAAGGGCTGGATATTTATCCCTCCAACCTCACGTTATTCTAAAACTCGCACATCCGTAATTCAGTTTGTCCGGAAATTAATTTGGTCGACAGCAATCACCTCTTAATGGTCAAAATAGCAATTTGTGTCTTATTGTGAATCAATTAAGAGTCCCTCCAAGCATTAAATGTGCATTTTATCACGATTCCAAATAATCTAGGTGGGGTAATGATGCTACATCAAGGATTCACAGAATAGACTATAATTTTAACAATCCCTTCATTAGAATAGGATTTTAACTAAGTATCTCCTTAATCAATTCTGCTGCAGTTAGCGAAGTTTCCGCGAGCATTTAAGATTTTTTTCAAAAATAAATTTTAGATATTTTTGAACCCCACACCTTTCGATTAACTTATTACTGTACCGTAAAAATTCAAGGGACTTTTATAATGAAACATCTAAATTAATTACTGTAATAATTTATATATTTATAACAATCACAGTTTTTTATTAGTATAATATCACAGCCCAATTCACGTCCAGTGATAACTTGCCTTGCTAAAGTATAAAAATGTCTAGCGTTCAAATTCGTTACCATCACCATTTTCGAAACTGGTGGGAGTTTTCTGCATTTTAGCCTATAAGACTCCCACGTTTAGAGCAGTTATATTAAAAAGTCTGATTTTTGGCAATGCTCTGGCAATTGGCAATGCTTATGGCATGTCGATGGACTGTTCATGGCATATATAAGTATACACGTGGTTCATCCATTTACTACAGGAAAAAAAAACGCGTTGCTCAGTTCGAAAGGCGAAAGCTTCCATGTATATGACAATGATTGACAAATTAAAATTGTAGACCAGAATGCCACCCGTCTTGGGCTGGCGTAGGAAATCAGCTCATGGAAGAAAGAAATTCAAATTACTAAAATGTCTTTCTTATGGCTATTTGTTCAAAAATGGCGATGCACTGTATCAGGTCACAATGATGAATCCTGAGTAAAGTTGAATCTGCTACATCTCTGCCGTTTTAGTGATTTCTACTTCTTCTTCTTCTTCTTATTATTATTCCATTCACACTATTTTAGCTGGCAAGGGCCTATGTAGATCTCTGTAAAGGGGTGAAGTAGGGGGACAAAGTAAAGTAGTAAATGATTTAGATTAATGAGCCAGTTATTATAAAACAACAACGGCCATTATAGCAATTAAAGAAACTCATTGAGTCAACAAACTTTCAGAAGTGAGAATGAACAGACTCTATAAATAAATTCATACCACACTTCCATGACGTAATATTAAAAGAATTTTTATATATTACAATTTGCGAAGAGTTTTTGTCATTAAAAATAATAGTATATAAATAAATAACACTAAATACTTGTATTGCCGAAACTAATAAAAATCTAAAAGTAAACAACACAACGTATACTCAAGAACAATTTTATCATGTAATTTTTATAGTTGCGAATATTTGAACAATTTTATCATAGCTGTGTTTTTTCAAATTACAAGAACATTACAGAAATTCTCTTTTATGAATGCAATATAATTTTGTTACTTTTTAAGGAAACAAAACATTTTCATTTATGCTTTATAATATTTGTAATAAATAGTTATGATCATAAAAGTAATTACGAAAATAATTCACTGTGTTATAGAAATTGCAATCTAGTTACAAAATTAATTTACTGTGTTGTAGTAATTGCAAACTAGTTAGACTATCGGTGAAAATTAATAATTTTATAGTATTTTTAATTGTAGATTATTATTTGTAGTGTTTATTTTATTATAAATTTAAAAAAAAAAAAATATTTTATTGATTCATTACTTCGTTATTAAAATAGAAACATATTTGTACGGCTTACAAAATAAAATATCTCTCTGAAACCAATTAAACAAATTTTGAATAAAAGCTACAAATTTTAAAAAAAAATGATATTTCTTTTTTCAAAAATAATGTTTCGAATTTATATTTAATCCATTTTCATGACAATAATTAATTTTATTTCTTAACATTAATTCATCCATTGAGAAAAATTATTTCCTATACATAAATGTTCTTTTTTTTAATTTGCCTTTTGATTTTTACTTCATTAAAAACTTTTTACCTGCAATAACAGCATTTTTTTAACATAACATAACGTGCAATAACGGTATTTTTTAAACTGCAATAATAAAACAGAAATTCGATTATTATGAAGAAAATGCATTTTTTTTCAGGATAGAAACCTTTTTTAATTTTCCCTTATAATATTTGCAATAAAAAGTCATAATCATAAAAACAAATTACGAAAATAATTTACTGTGTTGTATAAATTGCAAATGCAACTATTATTAAAAAAACAGTTTTATTTTTTTTATATACCTTTATTTCAATTTTACAATGTAATAATTTAGTGGAAGTTAAGAAATAATAACTTCATTACAATTTTAATTGTGGATTATAATTTAAAGAGTTTTTTTTATATATTTTTTTTTAATATAAATATTTAAGGAAAAATATTTTACTGATTCATCGCTTATTAAAATAGAAGAATATTTGTACGGTTTACAAAATAAAATATTTCTCTGAAACCAATTAAAAAATTTTGAAAAAAATTCCAAAATTTAAAAAAAGATGATATTTTTTTTTCCAAAAATGATATTTCGAATTTATATTTAATCCTTTTCATGACAATAATTAATTTTATTTCTTAACATTAATTCATTCATTAAGAAAAATAAAATTATTTCCCATGCATATATTTTTTTTCATAATTTGCCTTTTGATTTTTAACTTCATCAGAAACTTTATTACACTAATCCTCTTCTCTCTCGAGAATAATACATTTTTATTATCGGTTCGTGGCATTTTTATTAAAATCAATTCTCATTCCTCAAAACTATTAAAACTGTCCGTCGGAGAATTTTTTATACATTCAATATCTTTTGAAAAGATACTTACTGACTTCGAAAAGAAGTATTTTAATATGTCTTAAGGTTTTGCCATTGTATCATATAAAAAAAAGGGAAATAAAATTTAAGGAAAAAAGAAACATAACATGCAAAGGGCCATCAAGATCAATTCTAATCACTTACAGCAATTCATTGAGTACTTTTAAACTCCCAAAAAGATTTAAAGACCGTCATAAAAAAAACTACACACACACAAAAAATACAATGAATTTTTAACCGCTATTTTCTAGTAGTCTCTATTTAACAACAGCAACTTAAGTAGCATTTTAGATTCTTCGAAAAAGATACAAATGATTTCTTTTCTCAAAAAGAAGAACAATAAAACACAATTTATTTTTTTTAACCAAACTTTTGTTTCCAAGCAAACTTTGGAATTTTTTTTTATTATGATTATTTCCTTGGAAGAAATTCATGTCTCCTTGGGATTTATCTCTCTGTTCGAGTGCTTATCTTACAATATTTCCGAAACTGATTTAAAGAGGTGTTTTGGTTGGCTAGGTTTTTCTTATTTATTTTTCCCTTTTTTATTTTCTAAGTATTCTTCCTCTTTATCGAGTGATTCAATATTTATAAATCTTATCCCCCGGTAGTTAACGTAGCATTAGAATCGCCACTTTGCTAATGAAAATTTCTATTCGTTATCAATGTTAATTACATTAAAAGATAAGCTAGTCCCTCTTTGGGGAAATTCCCCACTGATTGAATTTAGTGTGCAATTTTGGGGATGAAATGAGATGCATTTTTGGTATCTTCTTTCTTGTAATTTGAGGTGTTCCAGTATCTTTAATTTGTTTATTTACTTAATGCTATAGCGTATTTGTTTTCAAAGATGAAATATAGATAATATTTAGTTTTTATTGACCCAATTAAATGACTTAATCACCAAACTTAATTAATATTATAATTAATGCTAAATAATTAACATTCAATAATATAATTCAAGTTAACTATTTAACATGAATTATAATAATCTAACATGAGTTATAATACACTGAAGAGACAAAAGTCATGGGATACCTCTTAATATCGTGTCGGCCCTCCTTTCGCCCGGCGAAGTGCAGCAACTTGACGTGGCATGTACTCAACAAGTCGTTGGAAGTCTTCTGGAGGAATATTGAGCCATGCTGTCTCGATAGACGTCCATAATTGTGAAAGCGTTGATGGTGCAGGATTTTGGGCACGAACAGACCTCTCGATGATGTCCCATAAATGCTCGATGGGATTCATGTCGGGCGATCTAGGTGGCCAGATCATTCGTTGGAATTGTCCAGAATGTTCTTCAAACCAATCGCGAACAGTTGAGGCCCGGTGACATGGCGCAATGTCATCCATAAAAATCCCATCGTTGTTTGGGTACATGATGTCCATTAATAGCTGCAAGTGATCTCCAAGTAGCCGAACATAAGAATTTCCAGTCAATGTTCGGTCCAGTCGCACCAGAGGACCAAGTCCATGCGATGCAAAGACAGCCCACATCGTTACGGAGCCACCACCAGCTAGAACAGTGCCTTGCTGACAGTTTGGGTCCATGGCTTCGTGGGGTCTGCGCCACACTCGAACCCTACCATCAGCTCTTACCAACTGAAATCGTGACTCATCGGACCAGGCCACGGTTTTCCATTCATCTAGGGACCAACCAATATGCTCACGTGCCCACGAGAGTCGCTGCAAGCGATGTCGTTCTGTCAGTAAAGGCACTCGAGTCGGTTTTCTGCTAGAATAGCCCAAGAAAGCAAAATTTCTCCGCACAGTTCTAACAGACAAGTCCCTTGTACGTCCCACATTGATTTCTGCGGTTATTTGACGCCGTGTTGCTTGTCTGTTAGAATTTACGACTCTTTGCAGACGTCGCCGGTCTCGGTCGTTTAGTGCAGGCGGTCGACCACTGCGGCGTCCATGGTGGGATGTTATGCCTGAAATTTCATACTCTCGGCACACTCTTGACACCGTGGATCTGGGAATGTTGAATTCCCTAACGATTTTTGAAATGGCATGACCCATGCTTCTAGCTCCAACTAACATTCCGCGTTCAAGGTCTGTTAATTCCCGTCGTGCGGTCATCATCACGTCAAAACCTCTTCACATGAATAACTTGAACAGAAATGAAAGCTCTGCGCATTTATCCCTGTTCTACGCGATGCTCCTGCCATCTGAAAATTTGCATATTGCTATCCCATGACTTTTGTCACTTCAGTGTATTAATTTTCTTACATGGCATTATTTCAAGGTTGCAATGTAATAAATTCATGGAAGGTGAAAATCCATAATTTTAGAGAGATTTTAATTGTAGATTATTATTTATATTGTTCATTTTATTGTAAAAAGTAAAAATATTTTTGTCTATCCATTGCTTGTAAAAATAGTAACATATTTGTGAGGCTTAGAAAATAAAATATTTCTCTGAAACCAAGTAAAAAATTTTGAATAAAAGCTCCAATTTTTTAAAAATATTGTTTTATACCTCATATTTTTTTTTTCGAAAATAATGCTTCGAATTTACATTTAACCCGTTTCGTTGAAATGATTAATTTTATTTCTTAACATTAATTCATCCCTTAAGAAAAATTATTTCCCATGCATATATTTTTTATTAATTTGCCTTTTGATTTTTAACTTCATCAGAAACTTTTTACACTAATTCCCTTCTATTGAGAATAAAGCATTTCTATTATCATTTTGTGGCATTTTCATTAAAAGCAATTCTAATTCCTCAAAACTATTAAAACTGTCCGCCATGAGAATTCTTTATACATTCAATATCTTTTGAAAAGATACTTACTTACTCCGAAAAGAAGTATTTTAATGTGTCTTATTGTCATTGTATCACATAAAAAAAAAGTAAAAGAAAATAAATTAATAAAAGAAACATAACATGTAAAGGGCCATCAACATCAAGTCTAATCAATTACAGCAATTCGTTAAGTACTTTTAAACTTCCAAAAAGATTTAAAGACCCTCATAAAAAAACTACACACTCACACACACACAAAATACGATGAATTTTTAACCGCTATTTTCTAGTAGTCTCTGTTTAACAACAGCAAGTTAATTAGCATTTTGGATTCTTCGAAAAAGATACAAATGATTTCTTTTTTGCGAAAAGAAGAACAATAAAACAATTTATTCTTTCTTTCTTTTTTTTTAACCTAACTTTTGTTTCCAAGAAAACTTTTGGATTTTTTTTTATTATTATTATTATTTCCTTGGAAGAAATTCATGTCCTCTTGGGATTTATCTCTCTGTTCGAGTGCTTATCTTACAATATTTTCGAAACTGCTTTAAAGAGGTGTTTGGGTTGGCGTGGTTTTTTCTTATTTCTTTTTCTTTTTCTTTTTTTTTCGAAGCATTCTTCCTCTTTATCGAGTGATTCAATAATTATAAATCTTATCCCCCGGTAGTTAACATAGCATTAGAATCGCCACTTTGCTAATGAAAATTTCTATTCGTTATCAATGTTAATTACAATAAAAGATAAGCTAGTGCCTGCTTGGGGAAATTCCCCCACTGATTGAATTTAATGTGCAATTTTAGGGATGAAATGAGATGCTTTTTTGGTATCTTCTTTCTTGTAATTTGGGGTGTTCCAGTATTTTTAATTTGTTTATTTACTTAATGATGCAGCATATTTGTTTTTAAAGTTGGAACATAGAAAATATTTAGTTTTTAATTAAACAATAAAATGGCTTAATCACCAACGTAATTAGTATTATAATTCATATTAAATAATTAACATTAAATAATAAAATTCATGTAAACTATTTAACATGAATTATAATACTCTATCATGAGTTTTAAGATTAATTTTCTTACATGGCTTTATTTCAAAATTACAATGAATAATTTCATGGAAGGAAAAAATTCATAATTTCATTGAAATCTTAATTGTGGATTATAATTTATAGTTTTATTTTTATTACAAATTTTAAAGCAAAAATATTTTATTGATTCATTGCTTCTGTATTAAAATAGAAACCTATTTGTGTGGTAATATGCACATTGCATTGTGTATTAAAATATAATAATTAAATTAACTGTAGAATAATAAATTCTGAAATAATTGCAAAGAAAAATTAGATGTTTTATTTAAGTATTTGAATTATGTTTCTAATTTTACAATTAATATAAAATGTAACAACAAAATAAATTATTAAACAAAACTGATATTCTTATAAAAATATGAAAAAATTAGGCACTATTATTTCATTACAATTTACTATTATATCACATAAAAAAGGAAAATAAAATTTAAAAAAAAAAGAACATAACATGCAAAGGGTCATCAAGATCAATTCTAATCACTTACAGCAATTCGTTAAGTACTTTAAACTCCCAAAAAGATTTAAAGACCCTCATAAAAACAAAACTACACACACACACAAAATACAATGAATTTTTAACCGCTATTTTCTAGTAGTCTCTATTTAACAACAGCAACTTAATTAACATTTTGGATTCTTGGAAAAAGATACAAATGATTTCTTTTCTCAAAAAGAAGAACAATAAAACTCAATTTCTTATTTCTTTCTTTTTTTTTATCCAAACTTTTGTTTCCAAGAAAACTTTGCATTTTTAAATTTTTTTTTTTATTATTATTTCCTTGGAAGAAATTCATGTCCCCTTGGCATTTATCTCTCTGTTCGAGTACTTATCTTACAATATTTCCGAAACTGATTTAAAGAGGTGTTTTTGTAGGCGTGGTTTTTTCTTATTTATTTCCTTTTTTTCTTATTTTCTAAGTATTCTTCCTCTTTATCGAGTGATTCAATATTTATAAATCTTAGCCCCCGGTAGTTAACGTAGCATTAGAATCGCCACTTTGCTAATGAAAATTTATATTCTTTATCAATGTTAATTACATTAAAAGATAAGCTAGTGCCTCTTTGGGGAAATTCCCCACTGATTGAATTTAGTGTGCAATTTTGGGGATGAAATGAGATGCATTTTTGGTATCTTCTTTCTTGTAATTTGGGTTGTTCCAGTATCTTTAATTTGTTTATTTACTTAATGCTGCAGAATGTTTGTTTTTAAAGATGTAACATAGATAATATTTAGTTTTTAATTACCCAATAAAATGGCTTAATCACCACCTTATTTAGTATTATAACTCATGATAATAATTATATTATAATTCAAATTACCTATTTAACATGAATTATAATATTCCAACACGAGTTATCAGACTAATTTTCTTACACTGCATTATCTCAAAGTTAGAATATAATAATTTCATGGGAGGTGAAAATTCATCATTTCATTGAAATTTTAATTGTGGATTATAATTTATAGTTTTAATTTTATTATAAATTATAAAGCAAAACTATTTTATTGAATCATTTCTTCTTTATTAAACAAGAAACATTTGTACGACTTACAAAATAAAATAATTTTCTGAAAGCATTTAAAATATTTTAAATATAAGCATCACATTTTAAAAAAATGGTGAATTTCTTTTTCAAAACTAATGTTTCGAATTTGCATTTAATCTTTTTCATGACAATAATTAATTTTATTTTTTAACATTAATTCAGCCATTAAGAAAAATAAAATTATTTCCCATACATATATATTTTTTAATAATTTGCCTTTTGATTTTTAACTTCATCAGAAACTTTTTTATACTAATCCCCTTCTCTCTCGAGAATAATGCATTTCTATTATCAGTTTGTGGTATTTTTATTAAAAGCAATTCTCATTCCTCAAAACTATTAAAACTGTCCGCAGGAGAATTCTTTTTGCATTCAATATCTTTTGAAGAGATACTTACTTACTTCGAAAAGAAGTATTTTAATGTGTCTTAAACTTTTGCCATTGTATCATATAAAAAAATAAGTGAAACAAAATTTAAAAAAACAGAACCGAATATGCAAAGGGCCATCAAGATCAATTCTAATAACTCACAGCAATTCGTTAAGTACTTTTAAACTCCCAAAAAGATTTAAAGACCATCATAAAAAAAACTACACACACACACACAAAATACAATGAATTTTTAACCGCTATTTTCTAGTAGTCTCCATTTAACAACAGTAACTTAATTAGCATTTTGGATTCATCGGAAAAGATACAAATGATTTCTTTTTTGCAAACAAGAAGAACAATAAGACATTTTCTTCTTTTTTTGAAACAAACTTTTGTTTCCAAGAAAAATTTAGGAATTTTTTTTTTTATTATTATTATTATTATTTCCTTGGAAGAAATTCGTGTCCCCTTGGGATTTATCTCTCTGTTCTAGTGCTTATCTTACAATATTTCCGAAAATTTGCACATGCAATAACAGTATTATTAAACTGGAATAATAATACAGAAATTCGCTTATCATGAAAGCAATACAATTTTTTTCAGGCTAAAACCTTTTTAATTATAATATATTATATTTGTAATAAACAATTATAATCATAAAAACTAGTTATGAATGTAATTTAACTCTTTGTAGAACTTACAAACTAGTTAGATTACTATTTAAGAAAACAGCTTTTCTTTCTTACATACACTTATGTCAATTTACAATGAAATAAATTTGTGCAAGGTGAATATTCATGATTTCATAGAAATTTTAATTTTACTAAATTAAAAAAAATATCTAAGTATACTTGCTATTAATTATAAACAATAATAATAGTTATATGTTAATAGTATAGTTATTTATATTAGTTATTAATTATAAACAAACATTTTTGTTTTAACTTTTTTTATGTCAAGCTAAAATATTTTATTGATACATTGTTCTCTTTTTAAAAAAGAAACATATTTGTATGGCTTACAAGATAAAATATTTTTCGAAAAACATTTAAAAAATTTGCAGATTTGGAAAAGATGATTTTTTAAAAAATTTTATTATCTTTTTTTTTTTTTTTTTTTTTTTTTTTCAAAAATAATGTTTCCAAGCTACTTTTAATCCTTTTCGTAACAATAATTAAAATTTTATTTCTTGACATTATTTCATCCATTAAAAAAAAATATTTCCCATACATATATTTTTTTTAATAATTTGTATTTTGATTTTTAACTTCATCAGAAACTTTATTACACTAATCCCCTTCTCTCTCGAGAATAATGCATTTCTATTATCAGTTTGTGGTATTTTTATTAAAAGCAATTCTCATTCCTCAAAACTATTAAAACTGTCCGCAGGAGAATTCTTTATGCATTCAATATCTTTTGAAGAGATACTTACTTACTTCGAAAAGAAGTATTTTAATGTGTCTTAAACTTTTGCCATTGTATCATATAAAAAAAAAGAAAAAGAAAATTAAAAAAAAAAGAAACATAACATGAAAAGGGCCATCAAGATCAATTCTAATCACTTACAGCAATTCGTTAAGTGCTTTTAAACTCCCAAAAAGATTTAAAGACCCTCATAAAAAAACCCTACACACACACACACAAAATACAATGAATTTTTAACCGCTATTCTCTAGTAGTCTCTATTTAACAACAGCAACTTAATTAGCATTTTGGAATCTTCGAAAAAGATACAAATGACTTCTCTTTGCAAAAAGAAGAACAGGAACAATAAGACACAGTTTCTTGTTATTTTTTTTTTGTAATCAAACTTTTGTTACCAAGAAATCTTTGGAATTTTTTTTACTATTAGTATTATTTCCTTGGATGGAATTCATGTCCCCTTGGGATTTATCTCTCTGTTCGAGTGCTTATCTTACAATATTTCCGAAACTGATTTAAAGAGGCGTTTTGGTTCGCGTGGTTTTTTTTTTCTTATTTACTTCCTTTTTTATTTTCTGAGTATTCTTCCTCTTTATCGAGTGATTCAATATTTATAAATCTTATCCCCTGGTAGTTAACGTAGCATTAGAATCGCCACTTTGCTAATTAAAATTTATATTCTGTATCAATGTTAATTACATTAAAAGATAAGCTAGTGCCTCCTTGGGGAAATTCCCCCACTGATTGAATTTAGTGTGCAATTTTGGGGATGAAATGAGATGCATTTTTGGTATCTTCTTTCTTGTAATTTGGGGTGTTCAAGTATCTTTAATTTGTTTATTTACTTAATGCTGCAGCATATTTATTTTTAAAGATGAAACATTGATAATATTTAGTTTTTAATTAACTAAGAAAATGGCTTAATGACCAACCTAATTAGTATTATAATTCATATTAAATAATTAACATTAAATAATAAAATTCATGTTAACTATTTAACATGAATTATAATACTCTATCATGAGTTTTAAGATTAATTTTCTTACATGGCATTATTTCAAAATTACAATGAAATAATTTCATGGAAGGTAAAAATTCATAATTTCATTGAAATCTTAATTGTGGATTATAATTTATAGTTTTAATTTTATTACAAATTTTAAAGCAAAAATATTTTATTGATTCGTTGCTTCTTTATTAAATCAGAAACATATTTATACGGCTTACAGAATAAAATATTTCTCTGAAACCAATTAAAAAAATTTGAATAAAAGCTCCAAATTTTAAAAATAATGAAATTTTTTCAAAAATAATGTTTCGAATTTATATTTAATCCTTTTCATAGCAATAATTAATTTATTTCTTAACATTAATTCATCCATTAAGAAAAATTATTTCCCATACATATATTTTTTTTATTCATTTGCCTTTTGATTTTTAACTTCATCAGAGATTTTTTACACTAATCCCCTTCTCTCGCGAGAATAATGTATTTCTATTATGAATTTGTAGTATTTTTACTAAAAGCAATTTTCATTCCTCAAAACTATTAAAACTGTCCCCCGGAGAATTCTTTATACATTCAATATCGTTGAAATGATACTTACTTCTTTCGAATAGAAGTATTTTAATGTGTCTGAAACTTTTGCCATTGTATCATATAAAAAAAAAACAGAAAATAAAATTTATAAAAAAGGAAACATAACATGCAAAGGGCCATCAAGATCAATTCTAATCACTTACAGCAATTCGTTAAGTACTTTTAAACTCCCAAAAAGATTTAAAGACCCTCATAAAAAAAACTACACACACACACAAAATACAATCAATTTTTAACCGCTACATTCTAGTGGTCTCTATTTAACAACAGCAACTTAATTAGCATTTTGAATTCTTCGAAAAAGATACAAATGATTTCGTTTTGCAAAAAGAAGAACAATAAGACACAGTTCCTTATTTCTTTCTTTTTTTTTTAACCAAACTTTTGTTTCCAAGAAAACTAAGGGATTTTTTTTTATTATTATTATTATTTCCTTGGAAGAAATTCGTGTCCCTTGGGATTTTTCTCTCTGTTCGAGTGCTTATCTTACAATATTTCCGAAACTGATTTAAAGAGGTGTTTTGGTTCGCGTGGTTTTTTTTTTTATTTACTTCCTTTTTTATTTTCTGAGTATTCTTCCTCTTTATCGAGTGATTCAATATTTATAAATCTTATCCCCCGGTAGTTAACGTAGCATTAGAATCGCCACTTTGTTAATGAAAATTTCTATTCGTTATCAATTTAATTACATTAAAAGATAAGCTAGTGCCTCCTTGGGGAAATTCCCCCACTGATTGAATTTAGTGTGCAATTTTGGGGATGAAATGAGATGCATTTTTGGTATCTTCTTTCTTGTAATTTGGGGTTTTCAAGTAACTTTAATTTGTTTATGTACTTAATGCTGGCAGCATATTTGTTTTTAAAGATGGAACATTGATAATATTTAGTTTTTAATTACCTAATAAAATGGCTTAATCACCAACTTAATTAGTATTATAATTCATGTTAAATAATTAACATTAAATAATATAATTCAAGTTAACTATTTAACATGAATTATAATACTCTAACATTAGTTATAAGACTAATTTTCTTACATGGCATTATTTCAAAGTTACAATGTAATAATTTCATGGAAGGGGAAAATTCATAATTTCATAGAAATTTAATTCTGTGTTATTATCTATAGTGTTTATTTTATTATAAATTTAAAACAAAAATATTTTATTTATTCATTTCTTCTTTATTAAAACAGAAAAATTTGTATGGCTTACAAAATAAAGTATTTTTCTGAAACCAATTAGAAACTTTTTTAAAAAAAACGATATTTCTTTTTCAAAAATAATGTTTCGAATTTACATTTAATCCTTTTCGTAACAATAATTCATTTTATTTCTTAACATTAATTCATCCATTAAGAAAAATTATTTCTCATACATATATTTTTTTAATAATTTGCCTTTTGATTTTTAACTTCACCAGAAACTTTTTACACTAATCCCCTTATCTCTCGAGAATAAAGCATTTCTATTATCAGTTTGTGGCATTTTTATTAAAATCAATTCTCATTCCTCAAAACTATTAAAACTGTCCGCCAGGAGAATTCTTTATACGTTCAATATCTTTTGGAAAGATACTTACTTACTTCGAAAAGAAGTATTGTAATGTGTCTTAAACTTTTGCCATTGTATCATATAAAATAAAGAAAGAAAATAAAAGTAAAAACCAAAAGAAACATATCACGCAAAGGGCCATCAAGATCAATTCTAATCACTTACTGCAATTCGTTAAGTACTTTTAAACTCCCCAAAAAAATTTAAAGACCCTCAGATAAAAAAACTACACACACAAAATACAATGAATTTTTAACCGCAATTTTCTAGTAGTCTCTATTTAACAACATCAACTTAATTAGCATTTTGAATTCTTCCAAAAGGATACAAATGATTTCTTTTCTGCAAAAAGGAGAACAATAAGACACAATTTCTTTTCTTTTCTGTTTTTTAACCAAACTTTTGTTTCCAAGAAAATTTTGGAATTTTTTTATTTTATTATTATTATTTCCTTGGAAGGAATTCATGTTCCCTTAGGATTTATCTCTCTGCTCGAGTGCTTATCTTACAATATTTCCGAAACTGATTTAAAGAGGTGTTTTGGTTGGCGTGGTTTTTTTCCTATATATTTCCTTTTTTTATTCTCTAAGTATTGTTCCTCTTTAACGAGTGACTCAATATTTATAAATCTTATCTCCCGGTAGTTAACGTAGCATTAGAAACGCCGCTTTGCTAATGAAAATTTCTATTCTTTATCAATGTTAATTACATTAAAAGATAAGCTAGTGCCTCTTTGGGGAAATTCCCCCACTGATTGAATTTAGTGTGCAATTTTGGGGATGAAATGAGATGCATTTTTGGTATCTTCTTTCATGTAATTTGGGGTGTTCAAGTATCTTTAATTTGTTTATTTACTTAATGCTGCAGCATATTTATTTTTAAAGATGAAACATAGATAATATTTAGTTTTTAATTACCCAATAAAATGGCTTAATCACTAACTTAATTAGCATTATAATGCATGTTAAATAATTAACATAATGATTCGTGTTAAAAATAATTATTATAATATTATAATTACTTTAATATTATAATTCCTATTAAATGATTAATATTATAACTCTCGTTAAAATATTATAATTCATGTTAAATTATTTTAAACTCAGATTAAATATTTAACATTATAATTCATGTTAAATAATTATTATTATAACTCATCCTAAAATATTATTCATGTTAAATAATTAATATTGTAACCCATATTAAAATATTATAATTGATGTTAAATAATTAATATTATAACTTATATTAAAATATTATAATTCATGTTAAATAATTAACACCATAATTACTCTTAAATAATGGACATTATAATTCACTAAGAAATATTTAAGTAAAAATTTGGATACCAGTATATAGATTTATAAATAAATATAAAATTTTAGTTGAAAATTACATTAATTGAAGTAAATACACATTTAAGAGTTAATATAAAGAATTTTATAAGACTGCTAGTGGAATTAACTAGAATAAAATTATAATAATTAGATATTCTTGGTTGTTCCTAATTTTTTTTAAATCAGTTTTTTAGAATTAGTATTGTAATTCATGTTAAATAATTAATATTACAACTCATGCTAAAATATTATAATTTATGTTAACTAATTAATCTTATAATTCATTAATAAATTTTAAAATAAAAATTTGAATATCAGTATTTAGATTTTCAAATAAATATAAAGTTGTAGTTGAAAAATGCATTAATTTAAATAAACAGTTTTGTTTGTTAATGTAAATAATTTTAAAAACTACTTGTTAAATTAATTAAAATAAATCATAATAATTAAACGTTCTTGTTTGTTTCTATTGTTCTTTAATTTTTAATAATCAGCTGTAAATCTCTAATTATAAATAATAAAATATAAAATAGTTACGAAGAAAAATTAGATGTTTTACTTAAGTGTTTGAATTATGTTTATAAATATATAATTAATAAAAAATATAATAAAATAATAAATTATTAAACAATTACCAAAAATATTATATGTACATATAGATAATCATTGTGTGTTATTTCATGTTTGGATTATTTAAAACTGTGCAAAACCTAAATGTAAATTATTATTTTACTTTAAAATGAAAAAAAAACCTAGTAAAGTCAAATGTTTTATTTGTTAGAAAAAAAAAAAAATATTATTCTTATCCAAAATCCATCCAAATTATTATTCCAATAGTATCAACATACGTAGAATTAATAATGCATTCTGGAGATATATGAATAAATTTTTGTTGGATTTAATATCTTATAGCGCAACAAGACTTTTATGCATTTGTATGTCGATGTTTGTTATTTATATTCAACATTTCCCAAGAAAGTTGCTTTTATTAATATTTCAACTACTACTTTATTTAAATTGTAGTCTTTATTTTTAGATTTTATATAAAACTCAAGAAATGGAAGACAATTTTAAAATTTTGTTTATGTTTCGAAGCAATTTTTAAAAGTTTGTTTATGCTTCGAAGCAATTTTTAAAATTTTAGTTTTAACAAAGCAATTTCGAAATTTAATATTAAACATAATGTAAGTGTTGTGACATGTTTAAATATTATTCGTAACGTACAGATTCTAATATAAACCATTCATTTGTTATTTAGACAATACAATAAATAAATGAAATCTAAGAAAGTTTACATTTAAAATTACAATGCCATTTAAAGTAATAATTATTAATTTACTTTATCAATTATTTTGAAAATGCATTTAATTAATCAATTTCACAAACTATTAATCATTTTTAATTTTAGTTAAAGTCGTTATAAATTAAAGTTACGCAGTTCAATTCCTATACGAATATATTTAGATACTAAATTATAATTCCTTGATGTGTTGCTGCAAGGTTTATGCTTCTGGTTTTTATATATAATCTGAAGAATGAGTAATTAATTGCAAATAATTTCGTATCTAATTGAGGTCGAATAATACTCATTTACTCAAGAATGTTAATTATTTTTTTAATGAATAAACATTTTCACGATTTTGAAATGTCAAAAGTACTTTTCAATTTTTTTGTAAGAATGATATTTTTAAATAAATCTTTAAAGTAATAGGAATAAATGAATTAAATCTCTCGTGTACTTGTTTCAAATTTAATTGTTTAAACCATTCAGTCTGTTTAATAATAACTTCGTTAATTTAAAGATGTTAGTTCTGGAGTTCAATTTAGTAATTCATAAATTTTTCAACTTGTTTGTTATACTTGTCATAAAATTTATTCAATGAAATAGATAATTGTTTAAACTAAAGGAAAAATATATATACTTTAAAATGATCATAATTTATTTTATGTACCTTTAAACACGTTTTCCATAAGAGGAACTAGGTGATAAAAATATTTTCCTTTAAATATTTTCAGGATTAACTATATTTTACCTGCGTCAGTTTTAAAAGACCGTGATAATACAATTAGGTAGTCAAATTAGGCATGGAGACACTTTATCACAATCAACACCAAATCTACTCATTTTTCAAAGTAGTGGCTAAGCAAATTATATAATCAAGCATATAAATCTTAACCGTTTTTCAGGCAAACTAACGTACTAAACAATCGGTTAATAAGTGAAGAAATTCTAAAATATTATTAGTTTCTAATAATAATCAAATTACAATAAGATTTTATGGTGCACAATTAATTTATTGATTTGAATGTGTTAATCTTTAAGAACTATTCAGATAAAATAAAATAATAGATAAAATATTTCAAATTAAAAAGGTTAAAAATTTACGAAATGAAAAAAACCTTTTACGTTTTCAATAAAATGAAATTGAATTCATTTTTTCAAGGATTGATATAAGCGATAAAATAAGTTAAATATGAAATATTAAAGATAATTTAATGTTCTCTCGAATATTTTAATTTAATATTAGAAGCTATAAGGTTAATAAAATATATAAAATAAGGCTATGAAATTGTCGGTTTAAAATATGGCTTTAGGTTTCTTAAATATTATGACATATCTGTTCACAAGTGAATATAAAGTAACTAAGAGTTTTAAAAAAATATCTAATGGAATACAGATATTTTAATGCATATGTTTCATAGATACATATACATAACAGATATATTCAACATAATTAGCAACAATTATTTAGGTGTGAAATATTATCTGTTACGATAAGGTTAATTTTAATTGAAATAATTGTATCGTATTAATGATATATTTATGAATATAATTTATCTCATTACAATTATTGATGAAGTTCATTGACTAAATATAAATTTTATATAATATTAGACTTTATAGGAATTTGACTAATATAAACTTTTTCAATGAAAATTTCTTAAGCATCAATTAATTTCTTTTTAAACATTTATACATTTTGAACTTCAGGAAATAAAGATATCTGTGTAAAAATGAATTAAAATGTTTATTATAATAATTCAAATATCTTTTGATATATAAAATAAGTTATTTGTGTATGTATGTACATCTTTTGCATGCATTTCTTATAAATTTCTAATTATAAAGCTTTATGATCCAATATTTTTTTACTGAACTGTTTAATTAATTGCTGTGTTATAATTACACGAAAAGCTGTAATTTTCCACAGTACAATTTTGGTTTTTATATTTTATTTTATTAATCGCTTGCACTCACAATATTTTTATATTTGCAAAATTTAATTAAAAATAGTGAGAAATTTTATTTATATTATTTAGTTGTAAAACATTAAAATTATCAAAGTAAAACTTATATATATATATATCCACACTGAAATGACATGATGAATGAAAGTGTACGATAGATAGATAATCATACCGTTATACGATACGATGGTACGTCAAGTAAGATGTATATCGTACCATATATGAAGTAAAAATGGTACGATGTATATATATATATATATAACTCAAATGGCATTAATTTTTAAAAATTAAACAGAAGATGAAAGATATCAATATGATTCAATATAACTAATTTTAAATTTATATATTTTTTTGTTTTGCTCCTTTTACTAATATATATATATTATATATATATATATATATATAGCAGTGCATGAGCATTTCTGCTGTTAGAGAATATTTATCATTATATATGTCAATGATTGATATATTTTTGTCGATACACCAATAACTTGCAACAATAAACAATATTCTGATAAACAATTTTTTCAAAAGTTATCGAAATCTTCCATATTAGCAGACGCATATCTGCAGCGATTCACGGCTATTGCCATTTCAATGCACTACCGAGCAAACAAAGAACACAGGAAGAAAAAATAAAACAAATAAATGAAAAACTGGAAAACAAGACGGATGGGCCAATCATAATAGGCTCGTAGCCTTGCATACTTCCTCGACACATGACAAATACTAGCTATGTCCTCACGTTTCCGACCCCTTCCGTAAAAGGGGTGGGGGTGGGGTGGAGAGACGCGTTCTTTTCTTTTTAATCGCATAAATCACGGCCCAACAAATCAATCGGTGGGTTGGACCGCGGAAAATCTTTTTGTAGCTGATAAGAATTCTCGACCGCATTGCTTGGGAATGAAAGACATGGTACATGCCGCTCAAAGTGGAGATTTTTTTTTTTTTTTTTTTTTAGTTTTTTAAGGGAGAGAAAAAAAACTAAGTAATTTGGGCATAGACGGAAATATAAATACGTAACATTTTACGATAGAAGGAAGATATTTAAATTTGATTTTTTCAAATTTTTGTGTCACATAATATTCATATTTTTAACTTGACTTTTTTTTTTACTTTTTAACTTACTTAACAACTTTTCATATCTCACAATATTACTTTTTACTTACTTATTTTAAACTTACTTTACTTTTTAACTTAACTATATTTTTAACATACATGATATTAGTATGTGTGATGGAACGCATCTATAATTTTATATTATAATTGTGTTAAATGAGTTATTCACAAAAAATTAGCAAAATACAAAATTGGGAAAAATAAAATTTAAAAAGAAGACAGTCTAACTGAGACAAATTAAACTGGAGTAAAATTTTTATTTTGAAAAATGTAAATGCAAATCTCAATGTTCTTTCTTCTCTGTTGGATGAAACTCGATAGTTTTTGCAGCAACGTTTTTTAAAAGCTCGTATCGTCCGTTGGACTGCATGTTGGGATGATCTTTGATAACACACCACATGCAAAAGTGAAACATATACTTGGAAGTCATATTGTGCAGATAAACTTCAGTAACTCAAACTTGTTCAAATAGTACTATATAGACCATGATGTCGTTGGGGAAATTGGATTAGGACATTGATGTCCTCAATGAAACGACATACTTTATTTTTGGATTACAGATCATTGCACACTTAATTATGGGTAACTGCACTACGATAAATAAATATGAGTTTTAGTATAAATAAATAAGAAACTTGATAAGCTATTAAATAAATCAATTTTTTTTTTCATTAAATCGACAGGCCTTATTCACTAATGCTTTTTTTTTCAATTGTAAATAATTCACTGCTTGTTATCAATGTTAATACACTTTATAGTATATTATTTTTATTGATATTCTTTAAACAAACTTGCTATCTACAATGAAATTCTGTAATTTGTTGTTTAAAAATTAATATCCATTATTAATTATTATATTACTCATGTATTTTTTTTTTAATATACCAGCAAATATAACCCACTTTAAACCGCCAAAGAAAAATCAAACATTTTTGATATGCTTAATTAACTCTTTTTAAATCAAAGAAATTATTTGGTTAATATCCTTACAATAAGGAATTGTTGGCAGACTTTTATATGAAATTCCACAGAAAAATAGGAAACGTAATATTTAAAAATAATTTCAAACGAGAATGGAAAATATCAAATAATGCTTGAAATTTAAAAAAAAAATAAATAAATAAATAAATATACATAAGCGATAATGCTATCCAGCTTGATGTATCAAAATTGCACCAGACAGGAAGTATTAGTCTGGAAAAAAACTTCGTACATTTAAATATTTACCATATGAATAGGATCGCATACTATGGAGCTATGGCGTCACTTAAATAACAAAAACAAATAAAATGTAAGATAATTTTTTAAAAATAATGAAATAATATTTTTTTAACTAAAAGTTAACAAATATTGAATCTGTTCATATTTCTAAATTTTAGATAAATACAGACATCTAGACAAATCTTTTGCTTTATCTATAATTTGACGTAACTGATACGGACATATACTTTGCAATATATTGACAATAATAATGCCTTTTTACCAATGTAGTATTTATATTTCGCTGTAACATTTTAAATATAATATTATTTTTGTTCTATCAATGCTACCCATCTACAATGATAGTTTAATTTTTATATTGGGTATTAAAAATATTCCCAAGCACTTGCAAAAAACTAGGTGGAAAACTAATACCCATTAACTAAGATTATGTAGTTCTTTTGTCAGTTAACAAAAAAGAAATGAATATTTTCCCTATAACCTATATAGATACATTTTTTAACTTCCCTTTCTGCTCATAAAGTATGTGATGCAACTATATATGTACCTATAATGTGACGTAACTAATGCTGATATAGACATTGCAATATATTGACAATAATAATGCTTTTTTACCAATGTAGAATTTTATTTTAATGTAACAAATATTATAATATTATTTTTGTTCTATATATCAATACAACCCATCTACAACGATAGTTTAATTTTTTATTGGGTATTAACAATATTCTCAAGCACTTGCAAAAAACTAGATGGAAAACTAATACCCATTAACGAAGATTATGTAGTTCTTTTGTCAGTTAACAAAAAAGAATTGAATATTTTCCCTATAACCTATATAGATACATTTTTTAACTTCCCTTTCTGCTCATAAAGTATGTGATGCAACTATATATGTATCTATAATGTGACGTAACTAATGCTGATATAGACATTGCAATATATTGACAATAATAATGCTTTTTTACCAATGTAGAATTTTATTTTACTGTAACAAATATTATAATATTATTTTTGTTCTATATATCAATACAACCCATCTACAACGATAGTTTAATTTTTTTATTGGGAATTAAAAATATTCCCACACACATGCAAAAAACTATATGGAAAACTAATTCCCATTAATGAAGACTATGTAGCTCTTTTGTTAATTAACAAAAGAAGTGAATATCTCCCCTGTAACGTATATAGATACCTTTTTTGACATCTCTTTCTGCTCATAAGAGCAGAATGAGATGCTAGTAGTATGAGATCCTCGTAGCTATACATGTATATATATAATGTGATGTAACTAATGCTGATATAGACTTTGTAATATATAGACAAAAATAATGCGTTTGTACCGATATAGAATTTATATTGTACTGTAACATTTCAAATATAGTATTCTTTTGGTTCTATATATCAATGCAACCCATCTACAATGATTTTTTTTTTTTGTGTGAAAGATATTCTTTTGTTAATTGATAAAAAGAAATGAAGATTTCTCTTGTAACGTATATAGATACCTTTTTAGCATCCCTTTCTGCTCATAAAGTCTGTGACGTAACTATATATGTATAATGTGACGTAACTAATATTGATAAAAATAATGCTAATAATTTACTTTGCAATATATTGACATAAATAATGTTTTTTTATCAATGTAGAATTTATACATACTGTAAAATTTTAAATATTATAATATTCTTTTTGTTTTATATATCAATGCAACCCATCTACAATGATAATTTACTTTTTTATAGGGTATTAAAAATATTCCCACGCACATGCAAAACACAAAATGGAAAACTAATACCCATTAATGAACATTATGAAGTTCTTTTGTTAATTAGCGAAAAGAAATAAAGATTTCCCCTGTAACGTATATAGATACCTTTTTTAGCTTCCCTTTCTGTTCATAAAGTATGTGATGTAACTATATATGTATCTATAATGGGACGTAATTAATACTGATATAGACTTTGCAATATATTGATAAAAATAATATTTTTTACCAATGAAGTATTTATATTGCACTGTAACAAATATTATAATATTCTTTTTGTTCTATATATCATTGCAACTCATCTACAATGATAGTTTAATTATTTATTGGTTGTTAAAAATATTCCCACGCACATAAAAAAAAATAGATGGAAAACTAATACCCATTAACGAAGATTATGTAGTTCTTTTGCTAATTGTCAAAAAGAAATGACGATTTCTCCTGTAACGTATATAGATACATTTTTTAACATCCCTTTCTGCTCATGAAGTCTGTGACGTAACTATATATATATCCATAATGTGACGTAACTAATACTGATATAGACTTTGAAATATATTGACAAAAATAATGCTTTTGTACCGCCATAGAATTTATATTGTATTGTAACATTTTAAATATAATATTCTTTTGGTTCTATATATCAATGCAACCCATCTACAATGATTTTTTTATAGTTTGTTAAAGATATTCCCACACAAGTGCAAAAAACTAGATGGAAAACTAATACCCATTAACGAAGATTATGTAGTTCTTTTGTTAATTGATAAAAAGAAATGAAGATTTACCTTGTAACGTATATAGATACCTTTTTTATCTTCCTTTTCTGCTCATAAAGTCTGTGACGTAACTATATATTTATCCATAATGTGACGAAACTAATATTGATATATACTTTGCAAAATATCGACAAAAATAATGCTTTTTTACCGATATAGAATTTATATTGTACTGTAACATTTTAAATATTATAATATTCTTTTTGTCCTATATATCAATGCAACCCATCTACAATGATAATTTATTTTTTATTGGGTATTAAAAACATTCCCACGCACATTCAAAAAACTAGATGGAAAACTAATACCCATTAACGAAGATTATGCAGTTCTTTTGTTAATTGACAAAAAAGAAATGAAGATTTCCCTTGTAACTTACATAGATACCTTTTTTTAACATCTCTTTCTGTCCATGAAGTCTGCTAGAAACTCTATTTATTTCATATTTTCTATGCAAAGAGTTAAGAAAAAAAATTTCAATATTCTTGTTGAAAACTTCAAACTCATAATGCACTACATTAAAAAATAATTATGTGTGTATACTTTCGTCTCCGAAAGACATAATGAATTTTTCTTGCTTTGCGAGCACACATTTTTGTATTTATGGCAAAGAAGTGTGATCATTTTTTGCAAATACCCTGTGCGCCATAATTTAAAAAGAAGTTCTTTTATAAAAGGAAGAGAAAAAAAAATTGTAGAAAATGGGCTTCTTTGCTAAATAACAAGAATGAATAAAAAAATATCCTCAACTTTAATAGAAGCTTTTAAAAGCTTTATCATAAAATAAATGTGCCTCGACAAAAAGTCCCATTTTTTTTTTTTTTAATATTTAAACATTGATGGTGAGAAAAGAAGAAATTATAGATTATTGAGAAAATTGAGTTTCATGTATTATGTATGAAAATTTTTCTATAGTTATCACTTTACAATGTACATATGACATCTTTATTCATAAATTTAAAGAAAAATTTATTGAGGAAAACCATTATAGATATTTAATATAAATATGTCTTCTTAAACAATGAGTTTCTAAAGTTTTTCAAAGATAAATTATTGTATAAAAATAAAATTACTTATGTATCACGTATTTTTAACTGTTCTTATAATAAAATCTTTTTGATTTTTAAAGCTGAATATATGAATGAAGTGAATAAAATAATATGTCATGTTTTAATCATTAAAGTGATTTTTCAATTCCTACTATTACCTCACATACTTCCTATATATATCTTGTTCAAATTTTCAATCGTTAATAAAATACTTTTTATTCCTCCACTGAAGTTCAAATACATTTTTTTAAACTTGTAGTGGATGACACTTGATGTTAATACAGTTTTTTCAAATATTAATTCATTAATTAAATTGAATTAATTAATTTTAGTTTTTTTTTAGATTTAAATTGCATTTATCTAATAATAGATGGCGCCGCATGTAAGAGGAAAATTTCAACTTTATTTGTAAAAGACTTTTCGGTAATATAGTGAAAAAAGTAGGAATTGACTTTAAAAATATTTTTTTAATATTACTATATATAAATATATATTAAAATTTTTTTTTGTAGGAAACCATTATAGATATTTAATATAAATATGTCTTCTTAAACAATGAATTTCTAAAGTTTTTCAGCGATAAATTATTGTATAAAATAAAATTACTTATGCATCTCGTACTTTTAACATAATAAAAATCTTTTTGATTTTTAAAGCTGAATATATGAATGAAGTGAATAAAATAATATGTGATGTTTTAATCATTAAAGTAATTTGTATGTATAAATATTAAAAAAAATTTCTGAGGAAACCATTATAGATATTTAATATAAATTTTTTTTCTTAAACATTGAGTTTTTAAAGATTTTCAGAGATAAATTATTGTATAAAAATAAAATTACTTACGTGTCACGTGCTTTTAGTTGTTCTAATGAATTATTCTTATTATGATATAAATTTTTAGGATTTTTAAAGTTCAATATTTTAATGAAGTGAATAAAATAATATATCATGTTTTAATCTTTAAAGTGATTTTTTTTGAAGATAAAAATTTTGAAAATATTCTTATTAATAACATGGAAATTCTTATTAATGCTTTAAATTAATTTAATAAGAAAAATGTTTCTTAATTCTTACTCAAATAGTTTGTTTCAAATTATCAATAAAATTATTTTATATGATTACAGATATTTAAAAGTATTTATACTAATTTAAAAATATGAAGGAAACATATCAGAAAATATTATATTTCATTGGAAAAAAAAACTGAAGATTAAGACAAGAGTTTTGTAACCTTTCGTTTCTATCAATTTCGTTGATCTATATATGCTCTTTAGTCTGCAATAAAACAGAAAACATTGAACAAATATTTTTCTAACACTGAAATATTATCATTAAAATAAAGTTGGATTATTTAAAAAGTTTTGAACTTCATCAAAATGTGAAAATCTTTCAAAAAAAGTACTAATTTTATTTAAGTCAACTGGTCATGAAATGAAGCAGTGCACACAAAAGCATTAGCTGGAAATCTGTATTTCTCTGAATTAGTAAAAATGTTATTAATGAGAATACAGAGCTATTTTTGCATAATGAAATTAAATTTTCTTTGCTGTTTGAATAACTCTTAGTGTAATTCGTGAAGGACAAAGAACCTTTAAATAAATTGGATAGCAGAAAATTTGTCTTATCATCAACCTGCATAGTCATTAAGTGCATTTCTACGTGAGTCGAAATTTAATAGCTGAAATCCGAGTATGGTATTACTAGATTCCAGAACGTCATATAGGACAATCTGAAGGATCACAAGCACGGCGATCATTAATGCCAAAAACTTGTATGCATGGTCTGTTGTCATCAAACAATCATGCCAAGTACATTGTATCAAAAATTATAATTTGTGTAACTTCAAGAATTATTTAATGTATGGTGTGAAGTCATCTGCAGTTGTGGATAAAGGTAGGTACTTGCAAGGTAGATAATACTTCATTTTTTATTGGGTAGCAAAAAAAAATCTGTAATTACCATACATTTAACAATGAGCATAGCTACATGGCATAACTAAAATTTGTGGCATAGTAAAATTTTGTATGGTCTGTGGGCATCACACATTCATGCCAAGTACATTGTGTCAAAAATTATAATTTGTGTAACTTCAAGAATTATTTAATGTATGGTGTAAAGTCATCTGCAGTTGTGGATAAAGCTAGGTACTTGCAAGGTCCAGTCACATTATAAAATAATGTACACAGATTATATTACACAGTCCAGTCACATTAATGTGACCACCACCTACTTTCGACGTCAACGTGAAATAACCAATCACAAAAGGCAGGTGGTCACATTAATGTGACTGGACTGTGTATGTTTATGTTATAAATTAAATTATGTTCTTATAAAAAATACTGCAATTTTGTATAAATAAACAATTATTCTTTAAACAATTGGCATACTTTACTACTTATGAAAATAATTAACTAATATATTTTCCTTAACTATTACTGATATTATTCCCACTGCATGTTAAATTTAATACAATTTTTACTATTATTTTACATATGTTTTCAAGCTCACATAATTCCATATCAAATTATCAATTTCTGTTCTTAATTTCTCAACAAAGCCTTCAAAAAACATATTTCAAATTAGAATTTGACATTTTCTCTTCTAATTTATTATAAAAATCTTCTTAACATATTTTTAATTGTTGCCCATAAATTAGTAGCTCTGATATTTCAAAGTATATAATTGTTAAACCTTTTATTTAAGAAAATGAAAACTGTTTCAACCTAACGAATACATAGTTGTTCAATCTTTGCAACAAGAGAATAAAAAAATTAATCAGTTTTTTCATCGGAACTAATATGGTACACGATACCCATTTTTATCATTAATCATTAATTTAGATAACTGTACCCTTTCAAGAAACTAAATTGCGCATTAAAACATCTTTGAGTTGCATGATTACTAGAATGACCAATTACACAGGTAATAAGGCAGTTAGTATTGAAACTAATATAGACATGCATGGCCATTTGGGAGATTGCCGAAATGTTTGTAATCAAACACCCTGCAATGACTGCTTTACTCTTTGGAACTCCTCGAGATTCTTATTATGTGAATCATTTCCACTAGATTATAAGTGTCCCGGACAATGTCTTTTCAGGAACTAATCGTTTGAGAGGTAGCTATTTGCTATCAACTCTTGTGATGTTTCAAACTCCTCTGTTAAGGAGAGGTTCTTAATAGTTTGTATATTTCATAATTCTCTTTCTTTGGTAAGCAGAGTTTAAATAAATTTTATTAATTCAATATATTTAGTAATAAAAATTAATTTTTATTAAAATAATTAAATTATTATATTGTTTAAATGACAAAAAAATTTGCTTTAAAATGTTGTATGTTAAATGTTTGTTATACTAAGTATCAGTTGTTACATATTAGTAAGTTATATGTAATTTTATTAGTTGCAGAGGACATTTTTTTTGGCTATGCAGGAGTTTAAATTCTGTGAGTTAAAATTCACCTAACATCCAAGCAAAAATGTTATTTTTATCTTGTTTATAAACAGTTATTAAATTATTATCTTTTAACTGAAAATAACCCAATTTGCGTAAAAACTTCATATCTTAACTCTTTGTTATGCAATGTATCACATATTACCTATTAATAATTTATATGTAATCTATCTAGTTATGGAGATAATTTTTAATTCAGCTATGTAAGAATTTAAAATCACCAATTATCAAACAAAAAATATTATTTTATTTATCAAAATGATTTAATTATTAAATTATTATCTTTCACATAAAAAAACAACCTCAATTTGCTTTAAAAAATACGAAATTCCTATATTTTCTATATTTATAATGCAAGAATACTAATATTTTTTTCCTTAAATAGTTTTTCAACATCAAATTTTTGTTTAAATCGTTATCTTTGGAAAAAAAAAAGTTTATTTACAGTTAACTTTATTTCTATATATTTTTTTAATTGTGCGTATAGGACTTAATCTAATTTTTAAAAACTTAGAAAAAAATTTTATCTTAACAAAATGAAATGGCTTGCGAAATATTTATCAAGACTGTTGAAACTTATTTTAAATTTTTGCAAACAAACTAGTTAGAAGCTTATCTTTCTCTATTGTTTGCGCTTCGAAAAATTTATTGTAAGCATTCCAGAACGCTGGGAAAGATACGAGAGAGCCTAAGCTATAAATTTTGGACCCCTAGAAAGTGTTGAAGGGTATTTCCGCAAAAATGTTAAGGAAAAGTTGCATTAAATCTCAAGATACCACCACAGTGTACAGGAAACTTGGAAAAAAATATAAAAAAATGAACGAAAAACGGATTTATTCGTTTGTTATATTTATTATAAACGGCTTACTGCATTAATTTTTTATATCTACAACCATTATTTTTAACGCATGGTTACAAAAAAGAAATACAGTTATTTTTCTTTTACTCTAAAGCTAAATCATTGGACGAATCTGCCCATTCTTTCAAATTATTTCAGCTTTTATTGAAAAGAGTAATACTTGAAAAAAAAAAGTGTTTTCTGATAACACTGATATGCTTTCATTAGTTTTTATAAATATGTTTCTGTTTTGTTTGATTTTTTTATGTTATTTGTGTGCCCAAAAAGTAAGGCCAATTTTCAATTTAAAATTTTCAGAGCTTGCGGAATTTCAATTTTTTTTTTTTTTAGGTTGCTGGCACTGCCCTTGTCATCTGTGTGAAATTTAATGCCAAAATATTCATTAGTGTTTGAGTTACGCTTGGCTTTGTGAGACGCTAAAACTGATTCCGGCGATTTTTGAAATGCCTGAATTAATTGGGCAAAGAACTTGCATTCAATTTTGTTCGCGGAAACGTATGGAATGTTGCAGAAGGCATTCAGTGAGCATTCCTCTATCGGAAAGAAATGTTTAGAAGTGATATAAGCAGTTCAAAGAAGGCAGAGAATACGTTGAAGACGAAGAGTCCTCTGGTCGATTATCAACCTCAACCGACGAAGCTCACGTCCAAAAAATTAAAGATTTAGTGCTTGCAAACCATCTATTTGTAATTAGAGACCGTCGATTTACAATTAATATTAAATTTTGGACCCTTAGAAAGTGTTGAAGGATATTTCCGCAGAAATGTTAAGGAAAGTTGCATTAAAACTCAAGATACCATTACAAAACCACCAGGAAACCACCACATACCACCAGGAAACTTTAAAAACAACAACAACAACAAAAAACACGGATTTATTCATTTGTTATATTTATTATAAACGGCTTACTGAATTAATTTTTTTTATCTACAACCATTATTTTTAACGCATGGTTAAAAAAAAGAAATACAGTTTTTTTTTTTTTTTATTTCACTCTAAAGCTAAATCATTGGACTAATCTGCCCATTTCAGAAGAAACAACACTGAAAAAAAAAAAAAATAATAATAAATAAATTTAAACGAACTTGTCTGAGAAAGCTTTAATATTTCTAAGCATGTTCACTCTGGGTAGAAATAATGATTTCAATTTGTGTTCCAGCGTGGTTATGCTCAAATACGCAATTTGAGAGGGAGAAAACAGTGATTCAAATCTTGATTATTTCAAAATATATAAATGAGAATTTTTTTTCTCTTTTTAATCGTTTTTCTTTTCTTTCAAATTATTTCGGCTTTCATTGAAAAGAGTAATACTTGAAAAAAAAGTGTTTTCCGATTACACTGATTTGCTTTCATTAGTTTTTATAAATATGTTTCGGTTTTTGTTTGATTTTTTAAGCTACACATACATTTTTGGGACAAGCCAAATTTTTTTATGATTGCGTGAAATAAATAATTTAATTAATGGTGAAATTAATTAATTTCTTCTTTTTTTATTTTATCATCAGTATATTGAAACGACCAAATCGTAGCCTAGAGATAGGATTAGACAGATTAGCCTTTAGCAAGGCTCGAGCCTGTATCTACTGGTCCACTATCTTCGTTGATTTCAGAAGTTTAATATTTTAGAGTCTCTTGTGAAAATGTGTATAAAGACAGTCAGGCTGCTTCGGTAGAAGTTTTCCTTTTTTTTTCCCCATATGACACGATAATGCAGGATATTTATATAGTTATAAGGTAGTTACAATAACGCAGTTAATTATTAGAAGATAGTATATAACTGCATTTAGTTATAGGTTATTATAGGAGTTATTAGTTAACACCCGGAAGGCAATATCCTCTCTTCATTATTTGTTGATGGGTTGGCAATGTATCATCAGTATATTTAAACGACCAAAGCGTAGCCTAGTGGTAGGATTAGGCAGGTAATCGTGGGCAGATTAGCATTTAGCATAGCTCGAACCTTAATCTATGGTCAGTTGTCTTCGTTGATTTCAGAATTTAAAATATTTTAGGGGCTCTTGTGAAAATGGGTATAGAGATAGTCAAGCTGCTTTGGTATAATTTTTCCGTTTTTTTTTCTCCCATATGACACCAGAATGCAGGGTAATTATATAGTTATAAGGTAGTTATAATATAATAGTTAATTATTAGCAGGTAATTAATAAATGCAGGTAGTTATAGATTATTATAGATATGAGTAATTAACACCCGGAAAGCAATACCTTCTCTTCATTATGGGTTTTTGAGCTGGTATACATCAACACATGGCTGGTGAATTTCTATGTACATATTTATATTTATTGAAAATACTAATGTCATTTAAGATACATATTTTCCATAAAAAGAACAGTTTTATTTGCATTTAATGATATTTGAATTTAGTTAATGATGGATAAAGTATTCAAATTTGTATTTTTCTTCTTCAATGGCGCAAAAGCCCCCTGGTGGGTTATGACCGTCTGCCTATTGGCTGATTTCAAAACATGTGAGGCTTTCTTTTTACGAGGTAGAGTTATCAGCCCTAAAGTCAAATTACGATTACGTCAGTCTACGATTTAAAGTGGATTCCGAAACACTACAAAGATTCATGGCATCTGCGGGACACGAATCCTGTGGCATCGAGCACTAGTCACTTGGCCATCAGGCCTCTAAATTTGTATTACATAATATAATTACAAATTACTGTTTTTTAGTATGACCGTAAATTAATAATATTAATTTAAAAGGATATTCAACTAAAAATTTCACAGTTATTCAGATGTTACGCATATACGTTGCTATACGAATTTCTAGAAATGATTTTCATTTTTTTATGCAACTATCACTATAATAATCCAACTATATAGATCAGCCCATGTTTGAATATAAATATAAAAAAATATTTTTTAAATTGTAATGTTTATAAAAATATTTACATTTTTTTTGTCAATTTAATTTATAAATGTAAACATGAGATTTTATATTTCTCACTCTAATAATTTCCCCTGAATAGTATAATTTAACTAAATATGACGGGAATAATTTAATTTGATAACGATATTTTAATTTTTAATTCAATTTAATTTTATAATTTAACATTTGACGGGGAAATACAACAAAAGTAATTTTTACTTAATAATTAATAAATTAAATTCTATATAAGTAGAAAATAAAAGAAATGGTAATCATTTATGCATTGATTGCAAGAGCAGGAAAAAATCGTTATCATTATACAAGAATAAGAAATTTAAGTTTATGGAATTAGTCTTTATTCTATATTTTTAATGTTAAATTTTGCAAATATATATATATATTTATATATATAGTAAAAAAACGAAATAATCATAAATGTAACATAAAACATATAAAATGTAATATTCAATATGCTAAGGGGGGGGAGCTCTATTTTTACTGAGAAGGTGGTTAAATTTGTTGATAAATTCTGGTTGTTCACATTAAAAGCAAAATCAAATGGTTTATTCATGTGTGACTAAGCTATTATTGAGCACATATAAAATATTTGTATTTTGGTACTATAATAAAAAAAAAAAAAACGTAACTCAGTCACTCGACTTTAGTTCGGTAATGAATTTTATTTGTAGCATTATAGAGATTTGTTTAACGTACAGGAATACTTTTGACCTTTTGTATGAAGAAACTTTAAAATTCTTAGAGTTTTTCCTTGTTAACATTTCCTTATCATAAAAAAAACACAGCAGATATTTAATACCAAATGTTTTTCTTGAGTAATGAAAATTTAATGTCTTACGTTTGTAAGTAGATTCTATCAAATTCTCTGTTTCCGTTAAAGATAGATAAATTGGTAAGCACAATAAATAAATATCTCGATTTTATAATTAGTATGAGATATTAATAATATGATAATACTAATTAATAATAGTAATAATATGATAATAATAATAATAATATGATAATAATTAATAATGATAATAATATGGTAATAATAATTAATAATACGTTATTAATATACGTAATTAATAATAATTATTATTATTAGTTATGAGTATTTAATTATTAATCAAGCTTTTTATTCAAACTTTGTCAATTTCCCTGTTAAATATTCATGCATTATTATTCTTTAATAAGTTCTTTTAAAAAAATTTTCTTCGTCAAAAATGTTCTCCAATTTAATTAATTCGTATAAATTAAAACTAATATTTAATAGATAACAATATTTCTTTCATAATATTCATTCAGAATTTTTTTTTAATTCTAAAAATAAAATAATTGACTTTTTTCCGGCATGTTCAAGTACCAAATATTCTAATTTTCTCATTTGCGATGTCAATTTGACTCTTTATGACTGCGAACTTGTTGACATACTTACACAAACTGATGAGTCAAAGGCCTTAAATTAGTGTGTGAATATTTCACGAACCGTTTGGCAACAGCGCCGCAGTTTTACTCCCTCCAATGAGCCCGCAAGAGACTTCGCGAATATCCTGACGTCATCGGGGGAATCACGTGACTTCGTCATTTTGTAAAGATAAGCGGCTTAACGTGGTTGAATCACATGAGCTGGCGGCTTTATTCGAGCGAGTGAAATTTATATTCCAAAAGGCCCAGCGAAGAGGATGCAATTATCTGCGGCAAAGATTTAATTCCCTTTTATAAACATTTGCTTTAAGTAAACAAATTCTGCTTCCAGGTTTTCAAATAGGAATTTATATAAAAGGACTTTGATTATCACTTGCGAGTCAAGACTTTTAGAATTCTGCGAATTTCAAATATCGACAAATAAAATTAATTATAACATTTCACAAATATAATGCCAAATGCTTTTCTTGAAAAATAAAAAAAAAGAATGCATTTATAAATATTTTATTTGAAATTTGTTAAACTTTCACAGTATGATATTGAAATCATTGATAATGATCTTACATTAGCTTTTTAACTCACTTACTTGTATAATGCAATATCGATATTAGGATATTAGTTTACTAGAACGCATGTCAGCTACAAAATAAAAAATATTTTCAATTTTGATAAATTCTATTCTAAAAATATATTTGGAAAGGAAATAGGAGAGAATGTAATTTGCGTGTACAATGCGTTTAGAAATATGTATTTCCTTTTCCTTTTATTAGTCTTGCTAATTTATTAACATTATTATTTGATACCAGCAAAATTTCAGTCAATAATTTAATTTGTAAACTTTTAGTTTAAAAGATATATACCATTCCATCTGTATGCATTTAATTCCTTGTTAATTAACATTTACTTCAAAATAATCAGAAAGTTTAAGTTTTTTGGCAAAATGACATTATATTTGTCAATAGTTTTAAGTGTAAAAACTTGCACTTGATTGTATATTAACAAATTCGTTTTAATTTATTGTATAAAAACATTCATTTTAAGACAAATATGTTTTTATTAGAACAAATAAGACATAGAATTCAGACAAGCACTCATTCCTTTATACTCAATTAACAGATTTTTTTTTATTACATCGATAACTGGGTCGTATTGACATGCCTCTGTGAACATCCCAAAATGGGCTACACCAATGAACGTTGTTACTCGTTTAACATTACCCAGGGTACACATGTAGCTTGAATATATGCTACAGAAGCACTACCCCCACAACGATCTACGACCATGAGACTGAACCATACTGTTTAAAGTGGATTCTGAACCACTACAATCATCCATGACACCGAGAGCCAGAGCGCCAATCACTCGTCCATCAGACCCAATAACAGAAAATGTCACAGTGTGTTTATCATGAATGCTCATGTGCTGTTGTACAACATTGTTACTTAATGCATGCGCTAACATTTTCACTTAAATTATTGGTTCCTGCATTAAAAAAATCTTTTATGAAGTTAATTTAATATCTTTTTTTTTTTAGTGCTGCATTCGAACACTTGTTTTTCACGTCGTTTTCCATTCTATAATATTTACTCGCATGCACTAACATTTTCAAATATCGTGTTAGTTCCAGCATTAACGAACACCAATTTTTTTAGCACATACAATGTTTTAAAATCTTTTTTAATTGTATTATTTGCCGTGTTTTTTTATTTCTTTTTCTATCGAGCTAAACGTTTTACTACATTCATTTATATGCATGCAATAACATTTTTAGATATTGTACTGGATCTACCTTTAGGAAACTTCATTACGAAGTTAAAGATATTAAAATCTTTTTCAATGTTTCTTTTTGTCCATTTCTTTAATTTATTAATTACAATTTGCATTTGTAATTGTAATATGTACTGAAATATTAGTTTAATTATGAACAGCAGAATCAGATAGTGGATAGCCTGATAAAACTCTTGGCTCGAAATTTAAAAAGCTATTCAGAAACCACGTAGCGTGCTACGCATTTGTACTTGGAATAGTCGCTGCAAATATGTAAGCCTGAATGTACTTCCATTCGACTCGAAGAGGGAGTAGGAAATCCCTTTGTAGTGGTCGTTAGTGGTCCTTTGGTGGCAAAATAATGGTCATATGTAGCAGACCCCTGACAATGCATTTTCTATAATGATGAATATGTTACATTTACATCGTTTTAATAACGCTGTCTAAAGACTAAGTGTTTGGCATTCGAAAACAACAGCTTGATTATAAGTTTAATTATGTATAGTCGGACCTGATGGTGGATATCGTGATAAATCTAATGGTTCGAAATGCAAAAAGCGATACAGAAGCTATACGTAGCGTATTATACATATGTACCTGGAATAGGCACAATAGATTTGCAGGCCGGATAGTACTTCCGTTGGGCTTGAAGAGGAGGGGGAATCGCCTTGTAGTGGTCGTTGGTGGTATTTTGGTGGCAAAATAATGGTTTAATGCAGCATGGCCGTGGCAGTGCATCCTCTATAATACTGAATCTGTTACATTTCACCGTTTTAATAACGATTTACCAGAAGAACAAGTGTTCGTCATTCGAAAACAACTGCAGTTTAGTTAAGAAGACAAATAGTAGTTCTTTCGTAGCTCGACATTCGAACAGTTTAATTTTCTGAATTAAAAAAAAATAAAATTCAATTAATCAGAAGTCAAATCAAATCAAATGTAAAAAAAAAGAAATCAAAATTCAAATTAATATTGTTGATTTTAATAGAATGTGTAGCATATCAAAAGTTATTTTAAAAATCAGTTTTCTTACTAATAATTTTACAGCTATTATTTATTTAAAAAAATAAAATAGATCAATTTCTTAAAAAAAAAAAAAAAAAAAAAAAAAAATTTCATAAAAAAAATAATTAAGAAATAATAATAATAACAACAATAATAAAAAATAAATACATAAAAAAATCCCTATTCAAAAGCCATGACTATTGATTTTTACTGACTGCGGGGTGTTTCAACACCATTCCCCCCTCCCTTCCCCAAATGAAGAAAAAAGTAACAGAAAATATGTCTTTTGAAACCATCTGCTGTCATTCTGTTTTATGGGAGATCTGAAGTAGAAGGATCTTTAACTATTTATAAAAACTTAATTTATCTCACTATGTAGTCGTATCGGTATTCGATAAATTATGAGCAACCTTAAAAAAGGGCGAAAAAGTATTTAGGGAAAATAAAATAACATTTATTAACCTCAACACCCGCCTTTGCTTCAGGACATAGCGCCATCCTCAATAACTCTGCAGGTGTATTGAAAAATCGTCCCCAATTTGTAATCCAACTCCATTAATTACGCCCGCTTTTCCAATTCCTTTTCTTTCTTTTTTCCCTTTTCTTACTTTTTCCCCTCCATTTTTCCCCATTCCTTTCAAAGAAGGGGAAAAGAGGGAAAAGATGCTTAGACGGAATCTGATTTGTATGACTTTTTAAACTGACGGCTAAAAGCGATGGTTGAATATGATTTTCTTTCTACGATTCTCTCTCAAAACTTTTCAAATTGGTATGAGTGCAGCAGTGGTATGAGTGGTACGATGTTTAAATATGAATTAAACTCATTTCTTTGCCGAGTTTATTACTGGCAATGGTATTTTTAAAGTGAGTGTAAAATTTAATATCGATGCTTCGCCTTTTCGCAGTGTTTCAGAGTAAAAAAAAAGAAATAATATAATCGATTCATTTATTCTGAATATATTAATTTGGAAAAGACAGGTGTCATAGATTTGTAATCATATTAATTTTGAAATCTCGCGTGTTTATTTAGCCTGGATAAAGTTATTAGAAATATACATTCTTAAAAATTAATACAAGCAATAAAATTAATTATCAATCGGAAAAAATGAGATTTAATTAATTTATTTGAATTGGCAGTTGCAAACCAATTATTTTTGTCTTCTTACTAGTATAATTTTGTAACAACAATTTAATATTTATATGTAACCAATATGTTGTTTTAATGCAGCAGGCAATTAATCTTTATGCCATAAGTAAAGGTTGCACTGCTGTTACTCATTTAGCACTAAACAGAGGGCACGTGTAGCTTGAAGATATGTTACGGACGCAAGTAACATATCTTCACAACACTCTACGAACTTCCTCACACACTACCTCACAACACTCTACGAACTTCTTAGGAACTAACATCTATCGCACAACCAGGATTCAAACCCGATACCTGTATTTCCGAGTGTCAGAGCGCTAGCCTCTCGGTCATCAGGCCCCGTGCTGTAACCAATATAGTTATATCTATTTAAATGCTATTGATTATAAAATTGATATTACCTGTACTATTTAATAAAGCATACGAATGTGTAATTTTGGAGCTTTTACTGAATTTTGCATAGATAATTGAGAATTACTCAAGTCCTTGTTTTCTCAAAACTTTTGAAGTTGATAACAACAGCACTCATACCACTGTTATCGAGTTGATGATAGTGGTATGCCAGTATGAGTGCTGCGAGGTATAAATATGAAATAAATTCATTTCTTGCCGAGTTTATTACGATTTTTTTATTTGTGGCGATGGTATTTTAAAAGTGAGTGTAACATTTAATATCGATGTCTCGCCTTTTCCCTGCAAAACTAGAATAAAAAAAAAATGGAGTAGACATTCATTCAAATCGATTCGTTTATACAGAATATATTAATTTGAAAACGACAGGTGTCATAGATTTGCAATCATATTAACTTTGAAATCTCGCTTGTTTATTTAGCCTGGATAAAGTTATTAGAAATATATATTCTTAAAAATTAATAAAATTAATTATCAATAGAAAAAATTGAGTTTTAATTAATTTATTTGAATTTGGCAGTTGCAAGTTAATGAATTTTGACTTTTTATTAATAAAATTTTAACTAAAATTAATTAATTAAATTTAATTACTGAATTAATATTTGGAAAAACTGTATTAATATTAAGTGTCATCCACTACAAGTTCAAAAAAATGTATTTGAACTTGAGTGGCTGAATAAAAAGATTTTTATTAACGATTGAAAATTTGAATAATATATATATATAGGTAGAGTGTGAGCTAATAGAAGGAATTGAATAAATTTTTCTGTACCGAAGTAGTTAAGAAATTGAAATTTTCTTTAGAGAAACTCAAGAGGTGAAGTTTTAATGCGTAAAATCAATTTAGGTTTAAATATAATTAAAGTTATTGAAAGTAAAAAAACAACAAAAAAAAAAAAAAAAACTTTTTTATTTAGCACTATTATTTAAACAATTATTATTTTAAAATTAAACAATTACTTGGCTTTATAGTATAGTACATTAGGGGAAAAATGCATGGCTATACATAATACAGGATATTTTTAAATTTTCAAATTCTAATCTCTCATATTCTATTTCTCAATTAATTAAATTAAAATTATTTTATTTATCTATTTTACTGTCAGTATTGCTTTTAAAAAAAGAAAGAAAAAGATTTTAAGCATACAAATATTTTTAAATGATATAATATTTCCGATTTATAAACTTTTCAGCACCAAAAAATATTAATACCTTTAGGAAATTTGCCATTTCTTTTTTTTTCTTAGCATTTACTGTGAATAGCATTCATATACTTTAAGAATAAATTTGTAACTATTTCCTCTTTGGTGTGAAAAAGACACATGTTCGAATGATTTAATGCATATATATTTTTTTTCTGTTCCATTTTCTGTACCATCAGGCTTTCGCAATATTTTTCAAAACTATTGTTATTTTTTATATTCATTCTTGCAACCTTTCAGTCTTGCTTTCTTTTACAATTTTTTTTTTCTTCAAAATTTGGAAATTCAAGCCCCGAGACGTTGTCCATTCATGGATGTTTAAACAAGAAAATTCCTTTTACTTTTTTTTTCTTCACACAAAGATTTCAATAGCGTTTTGTACAAATTTTAATATGACTTACTTGTAGGAAAATCTGAATTGATAAATTTAAAAGAAATATTGTTTGATATATTAAAACAAACAAAAAAAAAAAAAAAAAAAAAAAAAAAAATGCATAGATATATTAAAAATAAGTAAAATTTTTCAAAGACAGAACAGTATTATTTTTTTCTAATCGTAAAGAAATTTACAGAAATTTAAATTTATATAATTTTTATATTATATCGTAAATAAATTTATAGAAATTTAAATTTATAAAAATTTTATGTTTTATCGTAAAGAATTTATTTATTTATTTATTTTTATTTTTAATTAATTTATTTAAATGAAAGCAATTTTCATTATTTTAAATTTATTTATTATATTTTTATTTATTATTAATTAATTATAAATTATTATTTTTATTTATTATTTATTACATATTTTAATTTTTAAAAATTTAGAAATTTATATTTTTCTAATCGTAAGGAATTTTTTTATTTATTTATTTTTATTTTAAAATTAATTTATTTAATTAAATATATTTTTTTATTATTATAAATTTATTTATTATATTTTTATTTATTATTTTTTATTTATTTTAATTTATAAAAATTTAGATATTTATTTTTTTGTAATCGTAAGAAAACTTTTAAGCAATTAATAATAAAAATAAAACTTGCGTTCCTACACAACATATTACATACAAACTAAAACATTTAATTTAATGAGAAATTATATTATTTTTGAATTAAAGTGATAAACCCAAAAATATACATTTTTATTAGCAACTTTTTTTCAATTCCTTTCATAAATAAGTAGAAGATTCATTAACTTTCAAACAAAAAATCTTAATAGGAAAAATAATTAAAGAACTGAATTAATTAAATTCCCTGCACTTAATATAGCTAACAACCTTAAAAAAATTGATTAATTAAACACATATCTTAAATATTTTGCTCGAGGATTGTTATCGCTAAAATAGGAAAACAATTCTATTATTGGTAATGATTTAAAGTTCATAATTAGATTGCATAGTGATGAAATGATTAAGAATCGAAATTTTCTATTTTTTTTTGTTTAAACATCTGGAACAGTGAATATTGGCTTTTTTTAAGGTCATTTAATTAATTACCAAAACAGCTTTAAATATACTATGTTATTGATGAATAACTTTATGTTTGTTAATTATATATTTATATATATGCGTGCATATATACATATCTTTCTATAATATAATAAATATTACTAAATATATATATACACTCATGTCCATAAATTAAGGATAATGAAGTTCAGGCAAAGAAAGAGACAGAAGCAAAACAAATTTGATTTATTTGTAAAGTCTATTTATTAAACAAAAGGTAAAGAGCAAAAAAGTTTGACATAATTAATAAAAATTGCGATTTTTACTCCCTGGAGCAAATTTCAAAAAAGAACCTATTTACAAAAAACAGCATAACATGGTTAGTATGATGGTTAATATGGAGTATGTCTCCCGGACGATGCAATACAGGCCTTACAACGCCTAGGCATGCTGAGTATCAAATCTGATCTTGGGGAATATTATACCACTCATCAAGCAATGCCCTCCGAAGTTCCGGTTGACAGGTGGGAGGGGGTTGACGGGCTGCAATTCGTCGGCCAAGCATATCCCACACATGTTCTATTGGATTCAAGTCCGGTGAGTATGCTGGCCAATCCATACGGGTGATATCCTCCAATTGAAGGCACTCCTCTACAATGTTTGCACGGTGAGGACGGGCGTTGTCATCCATAAACAGAAATTCAGCACCTATGGCGCCCCGAAACAAACGTATATGTTGTTCCAGAATGACATCCCGATAGATGTGGCCTGTCATCGTTACACTCTGAACATGCAGGTCAGTTCTGGAACCAAGAATAATTCCTCCCAAAACGAGCCATCCTGCACCACCGTAACGGTGTCGTTCAATGGTGTTGTCTTGGTGGTAACGGGTACCTGGCCCTCTCCATAGGAAAGTCCGGCGAGAATCAGACTGCAAACTAAACCTGGACTCGTCGGAAAACATCACACCAGACCACTGTTGCGGTGTCCACAATGCATGCTCTCTACTCCAGGTGAATCGCAGGCGACAGTGAGTTGCGGTAAGTGGAACACATCTGACAGGCCTACGAGCATATAGACCAATGTGCCCTAAGCGTCTGTAGACGGTCTGCCTTGAAACTGTCGTACCGGTAGCTGAAGAGAGCTGACAAGACAGGTCTGATGCTGTGCTCCGTCTGTTTCTTTTGGCAGTAATTGCTAAATACCGGTCCTCATTCGGCGTTGTAAGCTGGGGGCGACCTGTGCTGTAACATCTCCTCACATTACCATCATCTGAGTCTTTGCCAAAGCCTGGAGATAACACTCTGGGCGATTCCAAGTTCCTCGGATACTTCCAGCTGGGTACGTCCACATTCCAGTCGTCCGATAATTCTACCACGTAAAAAATCATCCAAATGCTTCCTTTGTGCCATAACTATGCAGTTATTGCACTGAAAGGCTTTTAAAGCGCTTGTGAACAATTTTACTTCTTGGCCACCATTCTTTATATACCCCTCTCTTACATTCTCGTCATTGTGACATACTATCTGCGCCATCTGGTGGTTTCCTGTAATTTACATATTCTTCTTCGAGATGTGTGTGATAATTCTAAAGGTGAAATTTTTATTTTAGAGCTCAATTTCTGTTTGATTCTAAATTATCCTTAATTTATGGACATGAGTGTATATAAAATATACATACGATGTAATTTTTATTTCACTGCATAGTATAGGTATACAGTGAATTTTCAATTCATTAATAAAATAAAATTAATAAAATTTAAATTTTTAGTGTATTGAAGATTTCAAATTTCAAATTTAGCACTATTCACAACATGTTTTAATTATATAAAGAATTTAATTTTTTTTTTGTAACATTGATAATAGGATGCATGTAAATGAAGTATAAATTATTTCATCATAATAATATATAGAAGATATTTGAGTTAGGTTACTGTATAGATTTATTGAAAACATATACAATTTTCAGAAAATTATTAAAGCAAAAAAGGAATGTTTTGTAATAAATGTTAACGTTGAATAATATGTATATCCAGGATCATTTTAGCAATACAATAGTAGGCCATTGAATAATACTATTCTAACGTTGTCGTTACCAACTTTTAAGTTTTGGTTAATTTGTTATTTAGGAGGATATTATTATTCAACCACATGAATTTCCATTTACAATAAATATATGTTCAATACACAAAGATTTCAGCTGTCTTAACTTATGAGTAATTGCAACTGAGGCCTTGAACTTGAAAGCTGGCTCCTAATAAGTTCTCAATGTGCCCAATTATGAAGACGGCATTGTATTTAATATTGTACAAGGTTATAAATAATTGTAATAAATGATGTCTTTCTAAATGTGGTTGTCATCTAAATTATGAAATTGTGTTAGGGCAAGTAAATTACAGCATTTGAAAAATGTGCAGAGGCAAAAATAAATTAAATTTACGTGAATTATTGCCCTTTTTTTTTTGACGTAGCCTTTTTGTCCTGCAATTCCACTATATGTGGTGAATTGCAAAACAAATTTCATAAACCTTAATCTATCAAAGAAACTAGAGCAGAAATGCTTTAAATGAATAATAAAATTAAATTAAATAATTTGTAGCTTATTATTGAATATATGAAAATAAAAATTTAATTTCAAAACAATTTTAAAAGTAATTAAATGCTTTATATTTGATATAATTTTTAGATTACCAAGTAATATATAAAGTAAATTATTCCATTTTGTTAGAAGCATGCATATTATTAGAAATAATGATTTAGTGTTTTTTTTTTTGCTAATATCTTATTTAAATGATTGACATATATTTAAAATATTAAGACTTCACTCTTCAAAAATATGGTATAATAATTAATAATATAAGAGTATCAGAATTAAATAATTTCTATGTTTATAATGTAAATAATTGATATTACAAAAGGCACTATTTCTTAAAAGGAAATATTTGTAATTGCCCATAATTATGTAATCGTTATTTTAAAAGCCTATTTGCACTTGAGTATATTTCAATAGAATTCTATCTTGCCGATTTACAATTGAATATGCAAAATAATCAGAAACAAATATTCAAAGATGAAGTAAAGATTTCTACAATATTGAAATATTTTATTTCGACCTGTTGAATTTTTATTACATTTTGATGTATTTTATTTGGCTTATTTTAATCCTATTGGAAAAAATTTTTTTTTTTTTAAAGAGAGGGAATTTATTTCCAGCTTTCAAAGTTATAGATAAAAATCAGAGCACTTAAATGTTTCACAAGATACAAAAACACGTACTGAAAGTTTGTTAGAATGAGAACCATTTTTGTCTTAATAAGACTTCCTGAAATTTTTTTCCATATGAACGTGTGTTTTTTCCCAGTGCATAACACAACATATATTGTAGATATTATACTTTATTACTATAATCTGAAATGTAATTAAAAAGAACACTTTTTATAAAGAATATATTATAAAAATAAAGTTCTTCTCTCTCTAGTTTACTTTTATTTCATTATTTTAATATGAATGCAAATTATAGACGTAGTTATGAAGATCTCTATTTATCATTATTATTTATATTTATCACTAATTTATTTCAGATAAAATTGAAATTGGAAATAAATTATAACTGAAATTAAATGTGTATCCTTTACTAAGTATTTTATTAAAATTTTATTTCCAAAAAATTAATTTATATATTTAAAATGAGCTTTAAGGAATAAAACCAGAAAATTTCATTACAATTAATTGAGCTTGTCTTTGATCTATATTAAATGTTTGTAAAAAAATTGCCTTTTCAAGCAAACTATTTATTATTTCATAAAATTTCCATTTAAATGGTTAATAATAGTAAGATAAATTATACAATTACTGTATAATTTATGAATGCCCTATTTTAGTAAAAGTAAATATAGTTGATAGAAATACAATTAAATACAATAAATATTTGTTAATTTATAATTAGAGAAAGTTACACTACAACAAGCACATTTTTCACCACAATTCTGCCAGTTTCTAATTTTCTATTCTATTTGAGGAACAAAGTATTGAGATGTGACAAAGTATAAAGATTGATAAGTAAGAAAAAAAGGGGTTGGAGGGAATTGTAATAAATCGTTATTAACATTCATATAAAATTTAACATTTTAAACTAACAGAATACGAACTTTGTGCCGACTAACTAACACTCAGGTGCTCTGCGCCATAGAAGTTTGTAGTGGTTCGGAAACAACTTTAAGCTGTAAGTTCCGGTTTAATATAACTGTATAACGTTCGGCGTAGTTCTGACAACCCTACCCAGTGAAAAGAAAATGTCTTCTGTCTCGAAATCCGCCAGTATGCAGACAGTCTTGGCCAAACATAGGGATGTTGCTCAAATGAGAAAGAAGGATATAAGCTTATGTTGATAATCTTTTATTAAATTTTATACAACTGCATAAAAAATCGTGACTTATGCATTTATTTATGATAAATGGACAAGTAGTACAAAATATTCTTTTCCTAATATTAACATGAACTTTATAAAGCATCATTGTTTTTTCAATCAATGCATCAGTCTATCAAAATTCTTTTTCTTTTTTTCTTTATTTATTTTGTATTTTATTTTGTATTTATTTATTTTGCATTATTTTATTTTATTTTTTATCCATTTATTTTATATTATTTTATTTTCATTTATTTATTTTGAGTTTTAAATGATTAAATACTTTTCACAATATTATACTCCCACTTCATCACTTCGTAACAGATACTGGCATGTTTATTAACATTTTAACCATACATATATTTGTGTAAAAATAGACTCCAGACGACAGATGTCCACACATTCGCCATTTCTCCAGGATGACAAATTCAACACACCAAACATTTTTCTTTCAACTTGTGACTCATACCGGTATCCGTATTCCCCTATCTTCATCTACAGCCTTTCCCCCGACTGCTGCATTACCATTATTGTTATTATTTCCCATGGCCGGGCGTGAACACAAGGACCCGAAAAAGGCGTCGGGAAATTGAATTTGCCACCGTTACTTACGCTCTGTTGGCAACCCACTCTTTTTGGGCCCCTGTATGTTTTTTTTCTCCTTCTACCTCGACAGACGAGAGGGAAAGACAGACAAACAGGAGTCGCATACGCCATTGTAAACGAAAGAGAAAGAGGGGCCAATTTTCGCTACGAAATTAAAGAGAAAAGGGGTCTGAAAAAAGCTGCATCACCTTATACTGGGCACGATATTTATTGTTATGGAAATATTGCCCGAACACGAGATGTTCCCTTTGCATTGTTGTTCACAAGTTGCACTTTTTTTTCGTTTTTCACATGAATTTCTCTTTTCTTTCGCGTTAATTAAAATATTTATCCATAATATTTAGTATGTCTTGGTATGAATGAAGATTTTCATACGAATACATGAATGGATTTTCTCTTTTTGTAGCATTATTAATATGAGAATTAATTTCTGAAGCATGAATTAATGGTTTTGCATTTCTGTTTATTTCAATGCATGCATTTGCATCATAAGGATTCGAATAAAAAATTTCTTTATTTGTAAGATATACTTTTTTTTTATATTATAATTTATACTTCTTATATTTTTTGCACGAGCATATTAGTTTCTCATTCATCGTACGTTTTTATAAAATGAAATTCGTTTTTATGGATACAAGTGAATTTTTTTTTTCCCTGACAGTTTCCTAAATACTACAGGAACTAATCGTTTATAATGGTAAATCCTTCAAAAGTTAAAAATTCAAAAAGTATAAAAGGATTTGTTTAATCATAATAAAATATTTTCTTACCTACCAATAACTATACTTTTATAATTTTCTTAATAAACCTTTGTTTCCAAAACATTTATGATGGCGCTCAATAACAATTTACAAATTTCTGAAATACGCCTGTTAAATAAATTTAAGAATGAAAATAAATAATTTTATTTAATAATAAATAAATTTAAAAATTAATAAATGAATAAATAATTTTAATTAATAATAAATAAATTTAAAAATTAATAAATGACTAAATAAATCAATTTAATAAATTTTAAATCTTAATAAATACACTTAAAAATGAAAATCTTCAAAAAAAATTGGATTACATCTTATTCAGTCAGAAAATCAGAAGTAAATTTAAAATAATTTTTCTTATTAATCGGAAAAGTATCGTACAATTATGAATTTTATAAAAGTCAATCAATAATTTTTTAATTTGTGATAAGTAGATAGTTTTTACTGATGAAAGTATTATTTAATTTATGAATTTTTTGAACAAAATAATGCAATGTTTCATATGAATTCCAGTTTTATAAAAAAAATATCATTTATTTCAGTGGAATTAATAGGGAAATCTAGATAATTCAACTCTTAACAATACTTGCGTAAACATAGAGTATGTGAGAAAAGTCTCCAAGTTAAATAAAAATAATAATTCCTTAAACCCTTGATAGAAAACTTCGTAACAATATACCCAATAATACTGCTTTCAATTACACGATCAATCAATCCCCTGATCATCAGTTGTATACTCCAATTTCCTGCGTTATCAATCACTCTCTTGATCTATCCCACATCATTTACCAAAAGAAAATCGAATTTTAAATGTTGCCGGAGTTGCCTTAAATTCAGTATATTTTCAAGGAAAATACTCAAAGAAAGATCAACCACAAATAAATTATTTTACCAGTAATGTCAATACTATTGCGTTTTATAAATTCTAAGTACCTTTATAATTGTTTAGTTTTATATCTTTCAATGCATGCAAAGGTAAATTTGCCCCCGAATTTTAAACTATTTACTCACTTACATCAGCTTCAAGCATCAGCTTTAAGTTCGGAAAAACGAAGCAATTCTACAATCTTAAATTATTACTACAATCTTATATTATTAAATATATATATATATATATATATATATATATATATATATGCGTGTGTGTGTGTGTGTATTTTGTGCATTCTCTTCAAATTATATAAGTTTTCGGATAAAATGAAACTCTTTTTTATGATACCTCGCTGTACTTTTTATTATGATTACTTTTTGTTCTTTTATGGTATGTTTAAAAACATTCTTGAGGATTTTTCATAGCCGTTGATACTAACACGCGTTTTCTCTAAGTTGCAATGTTCAATAACTTTCAAAATATGTTTTATTTTAGTAGTATTCTGATCCCACCACTTTAAAAAATAAAATAATAGCATTTAAACAATAAAATCCCAAAACATAAGGACGCAGTTAATTTTAGATTTTCTTTTTTCTTTTTTCTTTTACTAAATTTCTCTTTTACACCAAAAGTATATAATTTATAGTGGTAATTTCCTAAATTCTCCTGCATTGTTGTCATAAAATTTCTATTATGTGTATGCATGCATGTTAATTAAATCGTATAAATTGCGTAATATAAATTTGTTTATAGGATAGAATATATCTATAAAATGTTTTGATTTCCACGTAATATATCCTGCAATATTAAAAATTGGCGATTCAGAAGAAAAGCAAAAACAAGTGGAAAAAAATTTGATAATAATGCAAATAAAAGTTTCGTTAATTGAAAAAAATTTTGCCTTTTGAAAATTTACTTTCATGTCCAAATTAAATATTTATCCACATCAATATTCTAGAATATATTATACAAAATTTAAAGAATCAAAAATAAATTTGTCAACGGAAAGCAGATTATTTAAACAAATAGCATGCTATTTTATTTATAATTGCATATCAACATGAGAAATTGTAGTGAGTTTTTCAAGATGATAATTGAGCCAAGTTTTAGTACTAACACATTTATTTTACACGCACAAATACAGATATTTACAATTAGTTAATATTTAATATTCCTTTCAAGTGAAAAAAAGGCAGTCTGAGTTTTCTGGAAGAACACCTCTGTTCAGTCAAAATTCAGCAGGGTCGCAGAGTTGCACAAAGCATATGCGCTCTTAGGTAAGAGCACGCATGCTTTGCGCAACTGTATTGAATGTTTATGTGCTTATGTTCTGTATTGTGCGTGAACTCACATGCTTATATGCTTTTGTACTGTATTATGAATGAGCATGTATGTTTATGTACTGCATTGTACGTGATCTCGTATGCTTATGTACTGCATTGTGTATGAGCTCATATGCTTATGCACTGCATTGACGTGAGCTCGTATACTTATGTGCTGCATTGTTTGGGACCTCGTATGCGTATGTATTGTATTGTGCGTGAGATCGTATGCTTATGTACTTTATTGTGCGTGAGATCGTATGCTTATGTGCTGTGTTTAACGTTTCTCTTGCCAGCATGTCAGAAGAAGGATGGTTACATTGTCCCCCATTCATGTCTATAAATACTGATATTTATGAAATACTTGGGCAAATGATCAAGCATTATTCCAATTTATCGCATATTATAATTTGGCACATTCTGCTGACAAAAAAATATAATACAAAATCAAACATCTCGGTTCAAACTATTTCTAAGAAAAAAGTGATTTAAAATGAAATATCAGTAAGCCATGAAATGCTTATATTTTCATAAGAACACATTGCCATAAAAAAATTATTTTCTGATAAAAACTAACGTTTTTTTATATTTATAGGATAGTAGTTATTTAAGATGAGTCATTCAAATGGTCATCTCAAATAGAAATCAGTTTATGCTTGAAATTCTTCTTTTGGTCGTGTTCCAAAGTGTAAAGGGAATTATGTGTTTGTTTTTCTGCATCACAAAAAGTGGCTTATTTATTTAATTTTTTATAATGACAAATAAAATGAAGTATACGAAACTTGAAATTAATTACGAAAGTGTCTAAAGCTTGTAGCTAATACAATATCCATAAAAGTAGAAACAAATTCTCAGTTTAATAGTCTTTGCTCAGCAACATACCGCATATATGTTGTTGGTGTTACTAATGCCCCTGGTGCAGGAAAGCCTATACCAGGTCCAGAAGACCCCGTCGCAGGCGGCTGGGCCATGGCTAAGGGTAATATGAAGATTCACTTAAGTGAGGAACCATAAGGGCTGAAGACTGACTAAACCTCAAGACAACGTTCAACGATCGTATCAGAGTGGGACCTACGGTTTCAAGTGGATTCTAAACCACTACAAACCTGTGTCACCGAGCACTAGAGCGCTAGACACTCGGTCATTCAGGTCCCAAAACAATTGCCACATATATTGTGCCAATAATGGGAAAATCAGGCTGTTTTGATTAAGAGAAAGCAAAACGATTATCGCTGGTTTGTAAGAAGTCTTGATCTGGCTGTTGAAGGGATCAAGAAGGAACTATTTAAATTTATTAATTATTATACTTTTAAAGCCATAAAATTAACCTATAGCATTAAATGAAATAAAATATTGATATTTATTGCATTTCATTATCTTAATAATCAAAGTTTCAAATCAAAAGTAATCAATCAATTAACAGTTCCTGAAGTTTTTAATTATAGGAAATATACACAATCATTAAATCCATTCAGAAAAACAAATAACTTACTGTATTAGGTTAAATTAAACAATGATATTTATTGCGTTTCATTTTTATACTAACCAAACCATTACCTTCGTGTTATTAATACTTTGTTGGAAAAAATTAGACCGATAAAATAAAAAGTCAACTTCTATATACATTAATCTATCATTATCAATTATCCTCCTTTCATTAAAGCTAATGATCCAGAATGGCGTTTTTTCTGAATAAGAAAACACACCGGTTTTTTTTAAAAAGTTTCTTTCCTTACAAGATGAAACTTGGTTCTTTCTTCATAGTAACGACTCCGACATCCAATTACACGTCCCCCCGACCCACAACATTTCCATTCATCCAGTCAGCTCCCCGTCGATCACCGAATCATCTGAAATTGATCCGGGGGGTGGCGCAGATGGCATCTAATCAGAATTCGACGTCCCTCCCCCCTCCCCTCCGCTAATGGACGGGGAACAGAGAAAAGGCAGACATGGCCCCGGCAGAGGTGACAAGATGACCCGTGGCCATTGCCTCACCCCAGCAATTCCTGATTCTGACCAGGAGAGGAAGAGGAGACAAATGATGTCTTTACTGCCCGGCCCTGATCCCTATTTATCGTCTGGAAAGAATGTCTCCAAGAAAATGTCTTCTCCCTGGAAAGTGACTCATTTGGGCATGTGATTTCTGCTCTTTTAAGAAAGGTTTCCTGATACTTTTTAAAAGGATAATTTCAGAAAATATTTTATATAAACAAAATGGTGAAAAAACTATATAAATTAACTCTGTTATTTATGTTGATTCGTGGTTTATTTTCATCATTTCATTCATGGCAACATTATTTAACCAAGAAGTAAGACCAATTTTTTTTTTTTTTTTCAAAACATATTTATTTATTCTTCCAAATTTATTTCATCGCCTTTAAAATAATCCCCTCCGGACACAATGCACATATGCCAACTGTTTTTGCAATCCTCAATGCATGCTAAAAAGTCATCGGCAGGGATGGCCTTCAAAGCGCACGTGATTCACGTTGAATCTCTTCAATTGACTCAAAACGGTGTCCCCGGAGTGATCTTTTGAGTTTAGGGAATAACCAGATGTCGCACGGTGTAAATAAGGTGGTTTTGGAACGATATGGGTTTCATTTTTGGCGAAAAGGCCACGAAGAATCATTGTAGTGTGAGCTGGCGCAACTCAAACACTAAAGAACATGTTGACTTCAAATTTCACACAGATGCCAAGGACAGTACCAGCAATCTAAAAAAGGAAATAAAAAAAAAATTGAAATTCCATTAGCCCCGGGAATTTTAAATTGAAAATTGGTCTTGCTCTTGGAACACTGTAGTATGTCATATTATAATTAATAATAAAGTTTTGGGATTAAAATATATAATTGTTATTTCAAACGCATGTTCTGGGATTAAAATATATAATTGTTAGTTCAAACTCCTGTTCTGGGATTAAAATATATAATTGTTATTTCAAACTTATGTTCTGGGACTGAAATATATAATTGTTATTTTAAATTCATGTTCTTCGATTAAAATATATAATTATTACTTCAAAAGCATGTTCTGTGAAACTTTATTTTAAACTAGAAAAGAAATGCTTTTATGTTTTAGGAAGAAAAAATAAATAATAGAATAACATAATATTTTCATCTAGTATAAACCTATTTAAAGGAAAGAAGTCATTTGTCAAAAGTATATTATGTAAAGCAAACAAAAACGCATCTTTTGTAACAATACTTGTTTTCCATAATTATAATGTATGATCTTTATATTGATGTTAAATAATGAAATATTACACAGAATATAGAAATTACAGTATCAACAATAAAAATAGTGATACCGACAAATGATGACAAATTTGACACAAAGCCAATCCAATAATCATATTATTTTACCCATTAAGGTGCAGAAGTGGATTGTAAGACATTTATAAATATTTAGCTTAGTTTGTTTGTGTTGAAAGGTGGTTTTGTTTCTCTATTGCAAAGCAGCGCTGTCTGTAACTCTTTAAATTCTATTTAAATTAGACCAATCTTTTGAGGTTTGCAATATATTCTTAGAGTTTTATTTCTGAAACATCATGTGGATTATAGATTGCAATTCTGAACTTGGGAAATCGTGTTCCAGACTTGACAAGCTAATCTAATCTGAAAGTTTCAATGCTTATGTCGAGAATAGAAGCGATAAATCAATCATTAAGACAAAAAAAATCATCCCATTGTTTCTGACGAAGAGAAAAGTTGGTGCAATAAATGCACTTTTGATGTTATATCAGGAGATTTTTGTTCAATATTTTGCAGTAAAAATGTGTGAATCTATGCAGCAGTTCTTTTTGGCCAATGATGAATCAGCTATATATCACCTTATATAAGGCTGAATTAGCTGCATATATATTGGTTTAATGGTGAATAATTTTAGGTCAGAATGTATATCATTAGAAAACAACTTTTTACTCTGCGTAAAATCTGTAAAATATCATTTATAAAAAAGTAACGTCAAATACTGTAAGGCTCAGCATTTTTTCTATTTTTCCATAAAGTTATAATCTTGAAGAGGATCACCATCATATAAAGATCTTGCAAGTTAATGAAAAGCATAAGGAGATCCATCTCTGATGATACTTTTTAGACAAAAATACTTCAATCTATGATTCCACTGTTTAATACAAAATTCTGAAACTTTTAAATTTGAACTTTCTTATAAAAAATCTTTTATATGATTGAGTGTCATATCCATCACCATCAATTTTTCTTCGTGTCTCTACTGCATAATTTGGGCCAAGCAACTGTATCATATTTCTGCGACCAAACCCCAAAGAAATACTTAACTCACTTCCAAAATTATAATACTGCGGTTAAGGTGCGGTACTCTTATAATAATTTAACATATTAATTTTTTTAAATAGAATCAAGGGCAAAAATTTCTACTAAATATATGACAGCGTTATTAATTTTAAAAAAAATGAATTACAAATACGTTTAGTTGCTCTGAATTTAGATGAATTAATGATAGGTAAAACCTATTTGAAGACCGCACCTCTCCAGTTATTATTAAATACTTTTATGTAACTGGGTAACCAGGAATTTTTTTTTTCGCATAACAAATTGTTCATTTAAGCATTATTTTGGATTTAACGCTAAAGACTTTATGTTTTTTTTTTAATTGAATACTTAAAATATTATTTTTAAAAATATTTTTAATGAATTGGGGCTTATATGTCCTTTTGATTTGTAATTTAATTATTTTTATTTTAATATTCAGATATACAACTATTACTATTTATATTCTAAAAAAAATATTTTCATCAAAATTTCTTATCCTTCAAAATGCCACCATTTCTTAGATATTATTTAGTTAATTATTTAGCTGTAAATGATCCCATGAGATTATTTAAAAGGCAGTATAATTTTTATTCATATATCATTGTTGTAAAAACAACTAATATATCCTTCAAAATTTTTCGATGTTATTTTTATTTAGAATTTACTACTAATCAGTGAATATGAGCATTGGCAATCCAGCTCTATATAGCATGAAAAATATTGTAGTGTTGTTGGTTGTGCAGTTTGGACTGCAATTGGCTGTGTTTAGGTTGACTTGAGACACAGATCTGAGAACACGCAGCTTTATGACATACATTAAGAGATATACAATATTTAGCACATTTAAAGACATATATTTATAGATTCGTGGAAGTATTCCACTTCTAATCGGAAAATCCGATACTCAGGTTCGTGTGGGATGCGAGGAATATAATATCTCTTCGGGTGAAAGTGTGTAAGCCAACTTATATGCAGGTTGAGTTGAATATATTTTCTCTTGGGATGAGGTATAACAAACTAAAAGTTTGAACAGAAGTGCGTGATTGCGCTGTACTAAAAGTTTTTCAGCAGCAGCGCCGGTTGCACTGTACTTCTCTCTGGTGAGAGTCTCGCGGCCTACTGAAAATTTCTCCTGAATGCCACAGGGTGCTCTCTTGCAGTGCATAGAAAGAAGCACGGTTACATTATTACATTTTAAGTACCAACCCCGAGTATAATATTTTATATAATACAAGTTAATTTTACGACAAACATGGAATGTTTGAAACTAAAATAACACTTCATAATGCTTCAATCATTATTTAAACCATAATGCATCAATTATGAATTCATGTTATAAGCTTTATTTTATGTGAAATATTTAAATTAAGCTCTTAACATTATTTCCAAAAATTTTACAACTGTTTCTAAGAAAGCGAAATAAAATAATTTATGCAAAATTTGATAACAATATGTGGTTAATAAACATTTAGCTAGATAAATGTCTCTAATTATCTGTTTTCTCAACTTTATCCCTCATTAGATTAATCAAACCTTCCACTTATTTTATGTATTGATTTCTTACTCTTACTCATGTCTGTGTGTCATCTTCTATGCAGTCGTAAAGTCCCCCTTTATCCTGTTCAGTGTCCAACCTTTATTACTGCCTTCATTTCTCCCTGCTATCACTCATGAGGGATTGACCCTACGTTTCACTGGACATAGCTTTCTGGAACTCATTGTAAAGATGACCATAAAAACGGGCAGAACAATACTGATGGGAAATACAGATGCCAAACTTCCCAAACAAGGATTTATGAGCGAAAGGCTAACGAGTATGTCTCAACATTTAAGGTCTCATATGCTTTTCCATCATCTCTGCTGTTCTAGGTTTTTCTCCACTTCTAGATTAACTCAATCACTAGAAAACATTGTTTGTGAAGATTTTTATTAGTTATCATCTGAAGAGGTCTACTGAACAATTAGTATCATCATAGTCCAAAAAGTGATCTAATTCTCCAATATTCCAATACATAATTTTAATTCTGGCTTAGTTCATCAACTTTAATTCACATATTTGACATAATTATTAATAATTTTTTGCAGCAGCGTGATGTACATTGCGATAATTTTGAGGGAACTTAATTTTCTATATTTATACCGGTTCAGCCTGGGGTGCAACGTAGGCTTACTTCCTAGCGGTACACTCTGGGCAATGTTCTATACAGCTAAGTGGGAAGCCCTGGGAAATGTTCTATACGTCTAAGTGGTACACCCTGGCTCTACACGACTAAATAGTCTACAGTTTTCAGCATGAACTCTCTCTGTTATCTTAACAGTCATCCGGTTGGCTTTCAATGGATTGCTGGTGACTTGTACCAATAAAAAAGAATTGATATAATGAGCATCTACAACGTATTGGGACGTTTGTCGAACCAAACTGCGTTCTTTGGAATTTGGCAGAACTAATGAATCGAGCTCATTTTCCTCGTTGCTTGCCACTTCATGACTTCATACTCTTAAGGCAATGATTTCGGTCAACCATGCTTAACTCTTTTGTGTGCATTTTCTTCTTTATTTTGTATTGCTCTCAATTTTTGTATTACCTTGACATCGGAAATAAATACAAAAATTGGTTCAGTCTAATAAAATTGTAGGTATGGAAGACCTTCTATTGGAATAGGGGACTTGGCGGAAAATTGGAAACTGGTAAGCTTTGCTGCCTGATGGTGTTGGTTCCAAATTGAGGCATTAAAAAAAATTAGTGTTTTTGTAGTAGGACTTTTACGACAAATTCTGGTTAATTATTAACTACATATCTAACGTCCAAGTGGTGACCTCAAATCAAATGCTCAGCAATTGAAAACAGCAATAACAATGCATGAAACCTAATTAGTTTACTATAAGAATTTTACAATTTTATCTACGAAATTTATTATGAATTCTAACAATATAAGATTAAATAATATATTTCAAATCTTCATATTTAAGTAAAATAAAATAAAATAAATATTATATCAATCCCAGAATTACTTTTCCAACTTTATTTCTCATTTCTTTACCTCAATCTACTATACCCCCATTTCGATATATTGATTTCTTCTCTATACCTGCATGTTCCAAATATCTGAAAGAGCTCCCTTTTATCCTTGGCCAGTGTCCACTCCTCATTAACTGTCCACATTTCGTCCTGCTGCTACTGATGGGTGATTAACCTTGCGTCACACTGGGCCTCGCTTTCTGGTACCCTTTCTAAAGAACGATGGTAGAGAAGGACATACATTACAGAAGAGAAATGTAGATATAAAACTCCGCAAACGAGGGTTTATGAGCGAAAGGCTAACGAGTAAGCCTCAAAACTTACAGCCTTATCTACTTTTTCTTCCATCCCTCGGTCGGGTTTTTATGTCCACTTCTGGAGTTAGCCCCGACCACCAAACTACTTCACATTCCTCCACCTTACTTCGCACATTAACTTTCACGAGCCTTGGATTTATAAGATGGGAAAAAAATTGGAAGCTGAGAAGGGAATTTATAAAACCAGGCCCCGAGAATGTGTTGGTGGGTATTGATTCTGGAAGGCGAGAAGCCGTAAATTGCCACTAAGAATGCGTGTTTACAGCATGGTTTAATGTAGTCTAGGATGGTGAGTTTTCGTCTCTTATCTGTCCTTTTTTGGTGGCTGGGAATTCTATGATTTTGGTAGAGTTTTAAAGTGGAATCCTAGGGTGGGGGTTTTTATATTGGAATTATTGTCCAGTTACCTAAATACTTTGTTATCAATTGAGAACGATTCCAAGCTAAGATTGCTTGATGTTAAAAATAGGGAAAAAGCATGCTAAAAGATTTGCAGTTATTTCATTTTGCAAGAAAAATTAATTAGATTTCTTTCATAGATATATATATATATATATATTATGCATTCAAAATATATTTTTAAAAGATGTTCATTACTTTAATACGTTTAATTAAATGCAATGTAATTTGTTTAAGCTATTAATTTTTTTTTTTTTATTTAAAATTTACATGATAAGTTTGAATAAGAAATAAATTTTGTTGATAATGTAATTATTTTTTTTTGTTGTTCTGATGCAGCTGCCAAACATTTAGACTGATTAATTAAATTTTAGCATTGAAAATATATGTGATCAAATTGATGTCGATTATATAAAATTTGTTACTCTAATAAATGTGTTTTAAATGTAGGAATAAAACACACTAAAATATTTGCATTTTGCAAAAAAATTAAAATATAACTAAATAAATTGCCTTCCATAGAAGTGCATTACTTATATATTATATTTTCAAAATGCATTCTTGAAGTATTTTTAAAAGTTCATTTCTTTAATACGTTTAATTAAATGCAATGAAATGCATTTAATCCATTGAGTTTTATTTCTTATTCAAACTTTAAATGATTGGTTATTAATTACATTTTAGTAGGGTAAATGTATATAATCAAAATAATGTAGGTTAAATAAAATTTATTACTTTGATATATATATTTTTAAATGTAGGAATAAAATACTAAATCATTATTTAATGCAGTTATGACAATCTTGTAAAAAATAAATAATTAATAGATAAATTCCCTTCCATATATATATATATGGAAGGGAATTTATCTATTAATTTATTACTTATATATTATATTTTCAAAATGCATTCTTGAAGTATTTTTAAAAGTTCATAAAGTACTTCTATAATAAAGTACTTCTATGGAAGTATGGAAGTAGTTCTATGTAACTTATATAAAGTACTTCTATGGAAGGCATATAATATATACACTGAAGTGACAAAAGTCATGGGATAGCAATATGCAAATTTTCAGATGGCAGTAGCATCGCGTAGAACAGGTATAAATGCGCAGTGCTTTCGCAGAGCTTTCATTTCTGTTCAAGTTATTCATATGAAGAGATTTTGACGTGATAATGACCGCACGACGGAAATTAACAGACTTTGAACGCGGAATGTTAGTTCGAGATAGACGCAGGGTCATGACATTTCGGAAATCGTTAGGGAATTCAACATTCCCAGATCCACTGTGCCGAGAGTATGAAATTTCAGGCATAACATCCCACCATGGACAGCGCAGTGGTCGACCACCTGCACTTAACGACCGAGACCGGCGACGTCTGCGAAGAGTCGTAAATTCTAACAGACAAGCAACACTGCGTCAAATAACCGCAGAAATCAATGTGGGACGTACAAGGGACTTGTCTGTTAGAACTGTGCGGATAAATTTGGCTTTCTTGGGCTATTCCAGCAGAAGACCAACTCGAGTGCCTTTACTGACAGAACGACATCGCTTGCAGCGACTCTCGTGGACACGTGAACATATCGGTTGGTCCCTAGATGAATGGAAAACCGTGGCCTGGTCCGATGAGTCACGATTTCAGTTGGTAAGAGCTGATGGTAGGGTTCGAGTGTGGCGCAGACCCCACGAAGCCATGGACCCAAACTGCCAGCAAGGCACTGTTCAAGCTGGTGGTGGCTCCTTAATGGTGTGGGCTGTTTTTTCATGGCATGGACTTGGTCCTCTGGTGCGACTGGACCGAACATTGACTGGAAATGCTTAAGTTCAGCTACTTGGAGATCACTTGCAGCCATTCATGGACTTCATGTACCCAAACAACGATGGGATTTTTATGGATGACAATGCGCCATGTCACCGGGCCACATCTGTTCGCGATTGGTTTGAAGAACATTCTGGACAATTCCAACGAATGATCTGGCCACCTAGATCGCCCGACATGAGTCCCATCGACCACTTATGGGACATCATCGAGAGGTCTGTTCGTGCCCAAAATCCTGCACCATCAACGCTTTCACAATTATGGACGTCTATCGAGACAGCATGGCTCAATATTCCTGCAGAAGACTTCCAACGACTTGTTGAGTCCATGCCACGTCGAGTTGCTGCACTTCGCCGGGCGAAAAGAGGGCCGACACGATATTAAGAGGTATCCCATGACATTTGTCACTTCAGTGTATATATATATATATATTATATTCAAAATATATTTTTGAAAAATTTATTTAAGCTATTGAGTTTTATTTCTTATTCAAACTTTAAATGGTTGATTATTAATTGCATTTTAACTGTGGAAATGTATATAATCAAATTAACGTACGTTATTAAAATTTGATTTGCAAATATATGTGTCTTAAATATAAATAAAATCAGATGTAATTAAATTTAATGAAATTAATTAAGCCTTGAGACACTATAGAAAAGAAAAAAAAATAAATATAGATTTGACGTCTTTGTAAAAATTTTCACACTGTCTTATAATAACATAAGTTGATTTTTTTTATTTAATGAAAATTAATTGCATGATTTTAACCAATATTTGCTTGATTTTTTAAAAAATCGAATATAAATGCTAGATAAAAAAATAAGTACATTTTTTTAAAAATATTTTTAAAAATAGCAAAAATTAAGGAAATTAATAAGAATTATTTTTAATTTCATGGGAACTATATTAATTTCTTTAATCTTAAAACATATTTTTGTTCCTTTATAGTTGTTATTTTATATAGTTAGTTTATCTGACTTTATTTAACCGAATTTTGGTGCTTCATAATGGGATTTACTACACACATAGATGAAACAATATTATTTTAGACAAAAGTTTCAATAACATTATTTATCATTTTTTTTTTTCCTTAGAATCTAACTTTCGTTCAAAGGCCTAACTTATTTTCCCTTATTCGATTATGTATTTTTGTTCTCTTCAATAGCACTCACACATGTTCTCTTACACAAGCGGACTGTATATTTAATAACACTCACACTAAATAATGATCCACACTTATTAGAAACTTAATAAAAACATTTATTTACACGACAGTCGCAGCCACTCGCAGCCGTGCTGTTCACTCTTGCCGCTCTGGCATTACACTACTCAGACTCGGACTTATGCGCACGCAGACGCATGTGTACACATATACTTTTTTCTCCGCTAGGGGTATCCTTGCGCGTAGGAGCGAACAATTTTCGTTCTTTAATAAATTTTATTTTAATTTTCTAACAATACTGGAGTTAATTATTATAAAAGTTAGCATTATGTTTGCAAATTTAACAAATCCTTTATTATCAATCAGCGTTTCTCAATTGCTGTAAAATTGTATGTATTAATAGAGCTTTATGCACTTAGCATATAAATATTAGTATCAGTAACATAATTTATCAATCTGATTTTTTTTTTAGGTTTTTAGAATCTAATTTTTATTTAAAGTCTTAACGTAATACTTTCTTTTATTACATTATCTTAATTACATTCTCTAATCAATTTTATTTTATTTTTCTTAAAATACTGTAATTCATTGTTATAAAAGTTAACTGTATGACTGCTAATTTAACAATTCATTCATCATTGATAAATAAATACTTAATCAAAGTTGCTCAATTTTTGTAAAATAGTATATATTACAAGAGCTTTATGTAATTAGCATATAAATATTATGTGAAACTTTAATTAATATCAACTTGGTTAATATTAACTTAATTATTTCAGATAAAATAATTATTAATGATAACATGAATTATTAACAAGTACCTTCCACTGTTAGTGAATTTTATCGACAAGTGTTTCGAAACTCATTGCATCCAACTTCTATAATTTTATTAAAACAATTTTTTGAATATTTCAATTATTACATATTTATATATATATATATATATATATTTATTTGTGATAATTACATTGAATTTATTAATGAATTGTGTATTAATACAATTTATATATATAAATGAAGTTAATATATAGAAATAATTAAATCTCCATGTGTTAAGTTATTCTTAAGTAATTATTTTTGAATATTAATTTTCAGGACAGCTATATAAAACATAATGAATCGCAATTGGTATAGACTTAAGAAATGCAATTATTAATGTTAATAATCTGTTTTGTAGCTAGTTAATTTTGGACAACTTTAATTATGATTTACCATCTTTAAGTTGAAGAATTAAATAAATAAAAATTTTACTTTAATTTTTACTCGTATAATCTTGTGTTTGCCTATTCTATATTTTTTTAAAATTGTAATATTAACAATTAAACTTTAAAACTCAATATTAAAGGCTATTTTTGTTTTTGTTTTTAATTTTTATTTAAAATGCATACATGTATGTAAAATATTTAATAATTTTATTGTATTTTTTTATGATTGTATTTATTCATATTTATTTATTTTGTAAATGATCTGACTATGACTAGCTATTTAAAATTCGTAATAAATTACACTACAGCTTAATAGATATTCTTTTTTTTTTCTCTCTATTTGCTTTCAGTTACAAAAATGTGTTTATTTATTAAAAGTTAGATGTTTCTAATGATTATTCTTATTTTGGATTTAATGTTTTATTTTAACTTAATTGTTTTACATAATTTTTAGCGAAGTATTAAATGAAATTTTCTGCATATATGAATGTCTTATTTGTGTAAAAATGAGAAATTACACATTGAAAGTAGATTTTATAATATGTTGAATGATTTGCTTTTGGATGTTTTTTATTCAAATTTTATATTTTTCTCTATTTATGATAAGTATATCTTATCAAATGCATTATTGTTCTGCAGTCCTGACCTTGTGGTAACGATGCGCTGCTAGCAACGTGTAGGGCTAAAGTTTAAACGTTTGTCACTGCTTTCAGAATGATTTGGTTTGTCGCTCTGCGGCCTTTTTGTGCACACTTTAGGCTAATTAGATCGGGACCTACAGTTTAACGTGGATTCCAAACCACTAACAAACATCTATGCCACCCCCAGGTTTGAATCTGAAGTCTATGATACCAAAGGCCTGAGCATTAGCCGATTCGGCTAACAGGCCGCCTACTTTTATAAAGCAGGTCTCGTTGTGGATTGTGACAACGTGTGTGAAGTCTTTCATGTTGATAGTTAATCAATTAAATGGGAGGTTGTTTGCCTTGTGAATTGCCATTGAGAAACATTTGCCTTTAAAGTTTCTCTTCTGAAACAATCGTCCGTTCGTGGCATACATAAGTGGAACCCGACACAACAAAGATTAATTATATTCACATACATTTATTTATAATTGACAAATTCCAATACTTTATCTCACATCCACTTTAAATTTACATTTTTGAACGTTTATATTTCTTATTGGCAAAGATTAAAATGTTCTTTCATGTCACGTTCCGCATTTACATCAAACTCTAAATGTTTTCATATTGTTAGTAAATTTTTGTTTCTGTAAATGAAATAATTTTTCTCGTCTAATTAACAATTAGAAGGTCCAGGTTAAAATCTAAGAAAGTTATATTTTTTTCCTTTCGTTGTTTGAAGTATTGGATTTTGCTTCTAGGCTCTTAACAAGACATAAACAAATCCACTTCAGCAAAATGACACTGTACTAAACAAAATCCGATACATTAGTTTAACCAATACTAGATATTATCATCGGATCGCAAATATATCTTAATAATTAAATTAGCATCGGTTTCTGAGAAAAGAAAAATAATTTTGTAAAAATCATTTAGAATGGGAAACATTTTATTTTTTACATTGGAAATATTTGTTTTAGTTTTTAAAGTGTCATATTTTGCGAGACAGATAAATTTAGTTAATTTATGAGAAAATTATGTCTTAAGAAATAGAAATAAGATGGATTATGGGTTATAATACTTACAGTTTCAATAGTTTAACACTTAATTATCTTTCATTTATTAATTAAATTCTTAATTAATTCATCACTTATTACAATATACAGAATGGATTAAGGTGACGATTTTTCAACTGTTTACACATTAGCAATAAAATTTTGAAAACATTTAGAGTTATTCATCTATTGAACAGGTTTACAATAAAAGCAACTATTATTTGTTCATTTTCTGAAATATACCAGTTTCAGATTAACCCGAAATTATTTCTATAGGTTGAAATTCATTGCATTATTCATGAGAATGTTACCTGGTATTTTTTAAAACATTAATTTAGAACTTTTTTACTCTAAAACATACGTTCCACTAAAGAAAGTGTTTTGGTCTTTTAAAATGTCAATTTTCTAAATTTCTCGAAAATGTAAAAAAAAAAAAAAAACAATATAATAAAAATAATAATGTAAAGTTTAGACTTTTTTCCTGTTGCCGGACCACTAAAGAAAGTGTGATTTGCAATTTTGAAGAATTTTCTAAATTTCTTAACAATAAAAAAAGAAGAATTCATGTAACTTGTCAATTTTATGGATTGACACTTTAATTTTTATTTAAAAGTCTCGGCCTTATAGACTTATAACGGTTTCAAAAAAAGGGCTACTTTCAGGTTTATGGAGACACTTTTGTTTTTATTTAAAGCATTATATACATATATACAGAAATCTATTTACAAAAATTAAAATTAAAGATAATTTTATTCACAAGTGCAGTTCACTCCAAAGGCGGAGATTTTCAGAGTTCTTGAGTCTACGACGAAACGAAATGCGTGGTCTGTAGCAGACTTTAACTATCACACAGCGTGATTCACGAAACCACAAGAGGCTCATTTTGAAAACAGGCGGGAAACTCCAATCTATTCATTTCAGAGAAAAGAAAATTAAACAATACTTCTGGTCAACCCGTCGCAGATATCTCCTTCTTCACCAAAAAGCAAGACAATCTGTCAAGAGGAGGGAGGGGGGTGTCAGCTTCCCTCTCATACTTCTTATTGGAGTAGACATTTCTTACTTCGTAGTCTATCACTAATCACGACGGAAAAACTCACAGCATATCATGTTTAATCTGTAGTTGTTTTGTTTGTAGTTTGTAGTAATAAACAATATATAAAACATATGATTCATACAATGATGATCTTTTTGATTATACATTAAGACAAAACTCAATTCTACAAACTATTCTACTTTCTGCAACCTAAGCGATCTCGCATGCGTTCGCATAACGATATTTGTTAATCATTCTACTTAATTAACACCACAATTCAAAAGTGTTCCTTGCTACATCGAGTCGCAACTCGAAGCAGTCCTCTTTCAAAATGTGCAAGGGGCATCATTAAGAGGAGGACGTTCTAAATTTCATTTTAAGAGATGAATCGATTATGGATTTTGTTTGTGTTTCATTGCCCCTTTTGAAGGCAATCAACAAACTGGCATCGGTCGATTTCACACACAATCGCAATGGGGCGCCGGTTCGGAGTCAGCCCCAGCCTTTATCGGGCTGGGTTCTTTTATGGGATCACATTATGCAAGATGATGGGACTTAATTACCCATTCGAGGACGCTCTGAAAATATTTAAAACAGTGGTTTGGAAGGGCTAATGGAACGCTCTGGTAGGGGGTTGGTGAGGTGATGGTTATAGTGACAAATGTTGCGTCTGGTTCCAGGTCCGCGCACTTCAAAAACTTTCCCTCCCCCTTTCGTACAAAGGGTGATCAATACTATCGAGAGATGTTATGATGAATAGTTATGCCATGCATCTAAGTGAAAAATATCCAAAAATTCTGTTTGCAGTTGATATCTGGTATGAAGGATACTATAACCCTGATTCGAGTTTGAGATTTGTGATGTCTTTTAAGATTTTTAAGATTTATTTGTTTTTTGTGAAAAATTTTTCACTACAATTTTACAATTTTTTTACAGGTCATTATATTAATATATTGTATTAAGGTTTATCCAGGTTATATATTACATTAAAAATATATCTTGGTGAATATATCTTGGTGAATATTTCTTGGTGAATTCAATCTTGATGAATATATCTTGGTGATTCAATCTTGGTGAATATATCTTGGTGAATGAAAGAAAAGTAACACTTTTTAAAAATCAAAAAATGTACACTATTTTTTTTTTTTACTATAACCAATAATAATTTTTTCGATTTTTTAATGGCCTTCATTATTTAAATAATAATAAAAATAATTCTTATATTTCTGCTACTTTAAGTTTTTCGTAGCTGTGTTTAGCAAATTTTCAAAAATGTTTTTAATATTTTGTCAAAAGGACAATTTTATATTTAATACTATGGAGAGATGTTATGATGAATTTTTTACTCTAATGGCAGAAAAATCGTTTTTCGGTTTTTGAATAGTCTGTTTTATTTAAATGTTATTAAAAAAATTATTGTATTTCTGCTGCTTTGAGTTTCTTATAGATTAAATGTTTATTTAGCAAATATTAAAAATTTCTAGGAATATTTTGTCAAAATGACAATTTTGCATGAAGTATCAAAGTACTCTGCAAAATTGTTATTTTCCCGAGAGTTCATTACAATAATATCTTTTATTGAATTGAATTTACCATTAACACAAATTAGCTATTGAGAAATAAGCATTTTTATTAATTGAAGAAAAGTTGCAAAAAACATGTAGTTTTTGAAAATAGTATTCATTTAATTAGAAAATTGATAATTGATGACACTATACAAAATTATGTAACAACACTAAAAGAGATAAAATGTTTTTACTAACATATAATGTAAAAACATTTTTATTTTCTATGTACGAAGTTTTATAAATTTCTATGTGAGATTTATTTACTCATTGTAAGTCCAAGAAATACATATCATATGATGTAGTGGTAAGTATCTAACAAGGGAAGTGCACCATATATTGAATTTGGCATCGTTGGGAAAGGTTAATTAGGTGAAGTAAAAAGATCAAATGCATTAGTCCGACAAGAATAAGAAATTTCGAGACATCTAGCAATTTTCCAAAAAACAAACTAACTGAGTTACATAAAATGGCTGATATATCCAAAAAGACTAAATTCTGTTAGGTTGCGCAATTCACTTTTTATATCTCCATTACAAAATCTTTCCAATGATACTAATCTTATTAAATCAATGATTCACATTTGATCGCCTTTACTCAGAAAATTGGTAATACAAATAAAGTTTAAATTTAATTTTTGCTTTAATTATTGGTATTATAGTTAAAAATGAAACATTAGCTAGCGATTATTATTACCAATCATTATTAATTATTCTTAATACAATTAAAATAAATAAAAAAATGTTTTTCTTTCTAACTGAACTATTACAATTTCTAGAATTGAAAAAGATTACATGTAGAAATACTTTGAATACATACTAGTACACACACTCACACACATATATACTCACACAAAACGTTATATTAATTTTCAAATCATTTTTAAGTTGCATTTGCATGAATAAAAGAAAAAAAAATATTGAATAATTTGCATGTGTTACATGTTTATAGACATGCTTTTAAATAGTTGTATGCATAAATTTCACTTTTATAGAGACATAAAAAAAATGTATTTTTAAATTTAAGCATTCTAAATAAGTTACTGGTGTAAGCAGAGAGTAATTTTATACTAAATTAGAAGACATTATACGTTTATTGATATTTTTTATATAATGTCGAAAAGTTGCCAATTTTAACTCAAAACACATGATTAAAAACAATAACCAATTTTTTCTCAAAATACATGGCTAAAAACAATAATCAGTTTTCTAGATTCGTCATTAATTTCGGATAATAGCACATATAATTGTGTAAATGGGCATTATCTCCAAAATTCCAGTTTTATTAATTTTTAGCGTAATTTAAAGAATATAGCAATACAATCTCTCTATGTCAAATATAATATTTTTTATGAATATATACACTATATTTTTGATACATTAATAACGTTTCAAAATAAATATATTCCCTATAAACAAGAATTTTATTTTTGCGCAAATTAACAAAATTTAGCAATAATTTGTTGAAAATTTATTTCATTTGATTATAAGCTTTCTCAATTATGATCATTCCTATTGTAAATCTAAATATACTAAATGCGAATTACCTTTTTACATGTATTAATACAGCTGGAATATTGATTAATAAATGTACTATAATCCCTAAAACCATAGTTTTCAAAGGCAGACCCTTGGGGAGAATTTTTCTCACTTGAAAAAAAATAAAAAATAAAATAACATAATACTTTTTCTTTTCACTTACTACTTCAACAAAGGGTTACCACAAGTCAGATCAGGAAAAAATTACAGTGGAAAAGCACTTATCTGAAACTATAAAAAAATCAAGCATTAAAAAATGATTTCATAAGAAAATAAATATTAATCCTAAATTTAGTTGAATAGGATAAAAAATAACAAAAGGTTAAAAGAATAATTTCTACGTTTCTTTTCTATTAAAACAGCACTTTTAAGATAAGTATAGTAAATCGCGCCATTTGTTATCGTTTTTCAGACGAATTAGGACACCAACTTGACAGGATTATTTGTTTCACGCCAAATGCAATTAATTTTAGAAGTGGTTATGTTACAAATGGACACTACGTTTGGCACACAATCCAAAATTTGGCGTTACAGGATATGAAGAGAAAGCATAATTGTTTTATGTCATATTGGCTGCTATTTCCTATATGTTTTCTAGTTTTATTCTGATGGTTGAAGTTTCATTATACGCATATAACTTTGAGAATAATTCATACAGAATAATTATGTAGGAAATATTGAATGATAATTGAATGAGAATAATTGAATGAGAATAATTTTTATGAATTATTTTTGATAATAATTCATATAATTTTGTTTTTTTTCCACGATACAGTTTTTTTTTTATTTATCTAAAATCTCTAGATTTATATATAAATAAAATGTATGAAACTTTAATTTTTTTAAGTCGTAATATTAGAATGAAATTATGTAAAAATGTAATCCGTATTTTTAAATAAAAATATACAAAATTTATTTTCAGATTTGTGTAAAGTTATAATGAGAGTATATAAAAAAGTAGACATTTTAATACAAACTTAATATAACTTATATAACGTTAATACATAACTTTTACACATATAACTTAACTTTATCAATATAAAGGATTTACCAATTCTCCTAAAGCAATAATGTAACTTAAATAATAAGAATAGATAACATTGATCAATCCCATCTTTCTTGTTAAATGTAAATTAGCTTTTTTTAGAGGAAAATCTTGTAATCATTTGAATTCATCCTTATAAATAATAAATATGTGATATATTTAATAAATAACATAAGATGCAAAAGCAAAAATAAGGTTTAAAACATAATATAAATTTGTTCATGAAGTTTTGATCATTTTTATTGACATTGAAATATTGTTTCCTGGAATTTAAATTAAAAAGACATCTTCCTTTATCCCTCCAATCAACTAGAAATTATTAAAAATTATGTATCTGCAAAGTTTTTAACTGTAAAAACATTAATACACATAACATATTCTATTTATTATTTTTCTCATATAAAACAACACGTTTATAATGCTATGAATTCTTCAAACTGTGTTTCTATAATTCTAATCCACATTAAAATATTGTTTCTGTCTCATCAGACCCGGTAATATCCCCAGAAAATATTCGGAAAAGATACATTTCAAAACCTCTCCAATGGAGTATGAAAAATCCTCCAGTGACCTGAGAAGTAACGCCATAAATATCCCCCGGAATCCAAATTCCTGCGCCGTTTTACGCGTCTATATTTCGCGACTTTTCCAATGGTAAAGGTTCCTTTCGGCAATCAAGCAGCCAAGTAATTAAAAGTCGCCGACTTAAAGCCCCTGGAACATGGCAGCAAGATGCTAATTAGGGTAATTTCGAAGGTGCACGCTTGATGAGCTGAGTTCGCAGGAAACAATAAGTGAAATTTAAGGAGGTTATGTCGAGAGCCCATAGAAAGCGCCACCAAAGGGGGATCTCCTTAATTTATTCGGGTGGTTCCGATAGGAAGGTCTGCTGTAATTAAGATCATCAAACCACTAAAAAGAGGGAACGGAAGACTGATTTTCCATTGTTGAGGAGGATGGGTTCCAAAAAATTGGTAACTTGGGTGAGTAATTTAATCTTTGGGTATCATGCAGATTTTGTTGAAGAAAATTGAATTCCTGAAAAACATCTGCTGAGTGTATTATTTGTTCATTAAAAAATATTGATCATAAAAAATGTCGAGAATTTTTTTTTTTATAAAATTTTCATTGGATTAATTAGTGTATAAAATATGTGCCATTGAAAGAAGTGTTGATAATATCTGGAAAAAAAAAATAACTCATTCGGTGTAATTTCTTTATTAAATGAGTTGCTTTTTTATAAAATTTTCGTTCAATTAATTAATGCATACAATATGTGGCATTTAAAGAAGTGACGATTCTATCTGAAAAAAAATGACTCATTCGCTTTCTTTATTAAATGAGTTGCTTATTTTTATTTACTAGTTTTTTGTAATATGTTAATGATATAGGAGCATAACTGTGTAAAAATATTTAAGAAACAGAGTATATCTTTAATCAGGGTATATCTTAAACAGGGTTTATCTTAAGAAAGCGCCACCAAAGGGGGATCTCCTTAATTTATTTGGGGGTTCCGATAGGAAGGCCTGCTGTAATTAAGATCATCAAACCACTAAAAAGAGGGAACGGAAGACTGATTTTCCATTATTGAGGAGGATAGGTTAAAAAAAATTAGTAACTTGGGTGAGTAATTTAATCTTTGGTATATCACGGAGATTTTGCTGGTAAAAATTGAATTCCTGAAAAACATCTGCTAAGTGTATTAAAAAAAATATTAATCATAAAAAAAATCAAGAATTTTTTTTATAAAATTTTCGTTGAATTAATTAATATATAAAATATGTGGATTTAAAGAAGTGTCGGTTCTACCTGAAAAAATATGACTCATTCGGTATTTTGTGTTTATTAAATGAGCTGCTTATTTTTATTGATTTTTTTTTTTGTAATATGGTAACGACATGGGAATGGGTTCCGTAATGTAGTGTTTATCATGTCACAAGCGTCATCATTGCGCCTCACCACATCAATGGTGATGATGTGGTGAGGTGTAGTAGTAGTTGTAGTAGTGCTACAGTATTCGAGTTCCGGAGATGCCATGGATGTTTGTAGTGGTTCGGAATCCACTTTAAACCATAGGTCCCGATCTAATATGGTTGTAGAGCGTTAGGCATAGGGCTGATTACACTACCCCGTAAAAAGGAATTGTCTACTGTCAAGAAATCTGTCAGTTGGCAGACAGCTTTAGCCCACCAGGGGACAGTTGCACCAATGATGACGAATGATATAGGAGCATAATTCTGTAAAAATATATAAATAGTATAAAGTATATCTAATTTAATTATGGATATATTTTCGTATATCAAAGATTTTCTCTTTTACAAGTAATCACCAAAAACAAATCTAGAATTATTTATGTGAGTAAATAAAGTTTTACGTTTCCGGAGTAAGAGGAAGTGAATTTTAAATTATGATTCTCTTAGATAAGCTTTTGCTGTTAAGGCAACTTTAAAAAAATATTTAGAAGAAGGGAAAAAAATGAAAGGGGAAGTCTGCATTTGGATTACGTTGAGAGAGGCCCATTCGTCATGGGAATCGCGAAGTCTTGATGACGTAGCAGTTTTTTGAGAACGGTTTAAGTCACTGAGGATATTCGCTGCTGAAGTTTGGTTAGGTGGGTTGAGATTGTAGTTTCCTAAATAAAGAAATACCACTTTATAAAAACAAGTATTTCACTTAACTTCTTATTTCAAATTATATATATATATATATATATATATATATATATATATAAATATTAACTTACTTCATTTTACTACTCGTATTCCACTTAATATTCGTTTGTAAACAGCAATGTGATATTTTTATATATCCACCCTTGACGTATTGTCTTAATAGGGGTTCCAGTCGACCGGAAATGTTGTTTTTCGTTTTTTTCTGAAGTGATTGAATAGGCTGGAATTTGGTTTGTTTTTCAAAGTGAACACCTTGTGGTTTCGTGTATCACGCATGTCAGCCGCAGACCACGTATTTTTTAATTCGATGTAGACTCGATAACTCTGAAAACCACCGAACTTGGAGTGAACTGCACTTGTGATTTAATCGTGCCATGTATCTTTATAGTGGTTCGGAATCCACTTTAAACATTATGTCTCGGTGACTGTATAAAGGAGGGTTGACAAAGATATCCCGTAAAAAGAAAACATCTTGTGTTTCGTAATCTGCTAATAAGGCAGACCATCTTGGTCCACCATGGGCTGTTACACCAATGAAGAAGATTATGTTTAAATGATTCTTAATATATTTGTTAATTTAAAGTACATAATAATATTTTTTAGTATTAATACTGCACGTCTGTTATATAACTTTTAATCAGTAGGATAGTGAATATAATAATGAATTAGAATGTAGAAATGACTTGAATATAATTTAATTCTACAAAAATGATCGATTTATTAAATAAAAAACATTTTCTTCTACTTCTTTATTTTCGTCTCCTTTTATTTCACCATCTATGAACTTTATAAAGTTGTTATGTATTGAAACTTGACAGTTTGACCTATGTTTTCAATTCAAATAATATTCCTATTTATTGTTCAAACTTAAACAAGTCACAGAATAGAGTATTAATTCATTTCAAACTATGCCAGAAATCCGGAAATGTATTTCATTTTATGTTTACTGCAACTGTGGTGTTGGCATATAAACTGATAAATTAAGCTTCATTAGAAATACGTTTGAATAGATATAAGGTATAATTCTCTATAGACATTATAACACAATGAATTGTAAGTTGGTATCATAGGGATGATTTATGTTCTGAAGTAAATGTTAATGCATTCCTGACTATTTATATAGCATAATATTTGTAACCATATAAATGCATTTTAAAGTATTTGTTTGCATAATATATAAATATAAAACCTACAAGTAAATATCACCTACAGTGTGTGAGAATATATTATATTTTGTTTGGTTAAATTTATAGCACTCTAAAGAATTTCTGGAATCTATAATCCCATCTACAGAATCTATAGTATAGTATAATATGCATCGTTGAATTATTATATGAATTTATGAGTTGTATAACACAGAAATAGAAAAAAAAATCAGAATATGAATGCCAACAAAATATCAGCATTTAAAATTCATATTATATACGTGTTCACAATACCAAAAATATATAGTGTTTCCTTTGTCAATACTATACGCTATTGTTTTGCTTTCGACAAATAATCTTCATGCGTTTAAAATCTGAGTATTTTATTTATATACCTGAATATTTATTAAGCATCATGATAATATTAATCTGAATTAAAATATTGTTTACTTTTTTATTTTGTAAACAAAATAAAGAAAGGCACTGAATAATGTTTTTCAAATTTTATTCTAGAAATCATTATCAAATTTTATACTAATATTCATTATCAAATTTTATCTTAATAATTAAATTTTTTTCTAACAATCATTGTTTTTTTTCCCTAAAATTGTGAAAAAATTATTAAGTAGGAAACAAAAAGGAAGAAATTTTGTTGCAAGAAATCATTTTTAAAAGCACTTTGTAGTTACTTTCTGTATATATATTAAAATTTGTTTATCTTGAGTTTTATAGAAAAGATTACTTTGTAAAAATTTTATACAAAATTAACAACAAAAAAATTCTACGGATTAATTTTTGTTTTTAACTTTTTGAATTCATGTAATAATGGAACTGCAAAACTACTTTTTTTTGTTGCTTTTGAGTAATTGGTACAGCCATTTCTAGAATTATTGCTGTCTGCAAAGTTGTATTATATTTTAAGTGTTCTGTTTCTTTATGTACTGTTTAAATTGCTTATCTTGAGTTTTATAGAAAAGAATACTCGATAAAAATGATGTACAAAATTAACAACAAAAACTCCTGTGCATTTAGTTTTGTTTTTAACTTTTGGAATTCTTGAAGTAATGAAACAGTAAAACTACTTTGTCGTGTTACTTGTTGAGTAATTGGAACAGCTATTTCTAGAACTCTTCTGCAATGCTGTATTAAGTTTTTAGTACTGTATTTTTTTATATTCTGACTATTAAAAGTAAAGTTGTATAAAATAAATAAATTACACCTATAAAGTAGAGATAAGAATGAATTAAAATATTGTTTATAATCACAAAAATCGTATTAATTACATGCTTATATAAATTTTTAAATAGTTGAATAAATTTTTTAAATGTTTGATTAAAAATGTTGCCAGCTATATGGTTTCAAAGGATTAAAAAAAGGGTTGTAAATTAAACATAATAAACAAATGCAGGCTTTGATAATTTACGAATATAAGCTAGTATTACGTCATTTATTTTAATAATAAAGATCTTCATAAACACTTTGAATATATTTATTTTGGGCACGTAAAATCTAAAACTGGAAATATTTATTTAGGAAGAGTAATAAATAATAAAGTCTAAAACTAGCTGGTTAGACATGGCGTTGTTGTCTTTAAAATATATCATTGAATATTTTTGTATGTTTTGTGTGTAAAAATATGAAATGAGGTATTTTATTTCAATTTGTTATTGTTGTCGTTCTACAAAGTTGCTCATTTTAGTGGCAATTAAAATCTTAATGTACATAATTTTTTTACGTATTAGAACTACAGGTCGTTTTCAAGCTATTTTGGCAAAATAAAAGAAGACATAAAATAAGAAATAAAGCATTCACCACTGTAAAACATAGCATCGAATTCCATTCAGAGTGGCAATTAAACGTAAGGTAAATGTTCTAGCTGAACATTCAATAGTGAATAAAAAAAGAAATATCGTAATCATAATCCAATTTAGATTAGAAAAATACTCAAAGACAATGCTTTAATTGGCGCCCAAGGGTGTCGTTGTATAACTCACACTGATAATTAAAAGAGTGGTACATCCTCTCGAAGGCTCCTAGTGTATCTATTCAGTCCGCTGCAACAACAATTCTCATCATGAAATCTTCTGCTGACTCTATACATGTTTTGTATGTCTTGTACATGAATTTCTTTAACTGCTTTAACGCTTCATATCTTTTTATCATCTCTCAGATTTATTATGAAGTTTGTTTGGTTAATGGATTTGTTCGGTAATAATAAGATGAATATTATTTACATAAAATATCATGTTTATAACATGTGGATAATGTCTAGACAACTTTATTGCAACCTTACCTTATATAAACAAACATTATGTAAGAAAAAATATCAATGAAAAAAGTATCGCTTTAATTTTTCAACAAACATAAATGGGTATTGATATTAATTTCAATGAGAAATGAGCTCAAGAACTTTTTATTAAATCTAAAGCACACATTTTTTCATTAAATTTAATGAAATTACGATAAATATTTTGCAATTTTTATAACAAATTATTGCTATTTTTTTCATAGGTACTAAAAAAAATTTTGTTGAGTAAAAAAAAAAGTTACAGATAATTTTATTTATAAAATAAATCATATTTTCTAAGAATAATTTTTTTTTAATTTATTTTTTATTAATAAATTAAAACTAATTTTTATTACAATAAAATTTTACTTTCTTACCCATAACTGTAACTTTCTGTAACACCACGAAATCTTAAAAAGCAGACTTCAACCAAATGAATGTGATTTAAACCATAGTTTATATTATTAATAATATTTCCAATGTTTTTTTTTTTTTTTTTATTCTAAACTTAGGCAGTATTAAATAACCATGAAGTCCTAATGTTACTTCATATTCCCAGCCCTCCATTTTATTTTTAAGTGGTATTCTTTTAAAAATATATTCATAAAAAGCAAACTAATTCAATATTTTCAATAAAATTCCTCTTCAATAATTACTGTAAAGTTAAATCGGTATAAATGCAGTGTAAATTACCATTTTATCTCTCAATTCAAAATGCTTGAATAGCTTATTTACTCTGGAAATGCTTAAGCAAATTTTGTACTATGTAACAATCCGTTTTAATCCTTTATTTTAATTTTAAGTGGTATTCATTTAAAAAATATATTCACAAAAAGCAAAATAATTCAATATCCTCTTCAATTTTTACTGTAAAGTTGAAATCGATATAAATGCAATGTAAATTACCATTTTACCTCTTAATACAAAATGCTGGAATAGCTTATTCACGCAGGAAATGCTTAAGCAAATTTTGTACTATGTAACAATCCGTTTTAATTCTTTATTTTACTTTTAAGTGGTATTCATTTAAAAAATATATTCACAAAAAGCAAAATAATTCAATATCCTCTACAATTTTTCCTGCAAAGTTGAAATCGATATAAATACAATGTAAATTACCATTTTACCTCTTAATACAAAATGCTGGAATAGCTTATTCACGCAGGAAATGCTTAAGCTAATTTTTTACTATGTAACAATCCGTTTTACAAATATTATCCGAGGCCGTTAAATAAATTATGCTCAGTTTTCACCTCCACTGCATCCTAGACTGATTTATTGCCGCCACTAAATAACAAAAATGGACCCTTCAACAAAAATAATAAGCCAAGATTTATGCGTTCTGTGGTCTCAAAGAGATTAATTGTGAAAGCCGCCAAAACTAAAGCCAAATCTAGTCAAAGGCCTTTTGCTGTGTTGGTGTGTGTGTGGGCCCCCTTCAAAACTTGTCGAGTACACCTCATGCGGTATAATTTACTCCTCCATAAATTAAGTCTCTATCTTCCACATTAATTGAAGGGGCGATTATGTTACGAGGCTTGTTGTACTCTTCCGCGAATTAATCACAGTTCAAGTGGTCTCGGCTGCTTGCGCCAGAGAAAAGAGTGCGAGGTTTTAGCTTCACTCGGACGCTTTTAATAAACATGAATTATGAAAACCTTTTACGCGGCTTGTAGTGTTTGTTTGCAGCTGAATCGAATCGGGGGTTGGATTTGTTTTAATGAACATAATAGATTGTTCGTGGCCATTATCATTCATCAAATCGAGTAGATAGATCTGGACTCGGAGATTAATTTGACAAACGTATGTACGTATTACAATCGAATGAAAATGATTTGTTGCTGCAGGTCTAAATGAGTAGATTAAATAACAAAATGTCAAGAAGATTTTATAATTATACGAATTGTTTAAAGTTTTAAAGAGAAAATAATTGCGATCTATGTAAAAATTTGGTTTAATTTTCTATTCAAATGTATCGGAAGTTTTATATTTGAAGCAATTAAAATTTCTTATATTTGAAGTTTATAAATTGTTTTTATTTGAATTTTATAAATTGTTTTTATTTGAATTTTATAAATTATTTTTACTTGCATTTCATAAATTATTCTTTTATCCTTATATTTTAATGTTTAGAGTTTACAGCAGAATAAACTTCTATTAATCACGTCTCTATAGATTTAAATAATGTTCGAGATTTTTGTATCATTAATATGATTTTCATTTTAAAATACATAAAAAAAATATTTTATAACATGCTGAGCGTTAACCCTGAAACCAAAATGAAAATTACAATTTGTTAAAACACATGATAATCAATTAAATTACCTCAATAACTAATCTTCGACAATAAGATGAACAGGAAACAAAATAAATATTTAAAAAAAAAATTTCTTACTAGCATTCAGCTTTTAAAATCTTTAGTAATTCATAATCCAAACCATACTCTTCAAAGAAAATATATATGGGGACTGAAAATGGATTTAAAGAACATTGACTCAATTGCATGCTGAAAAAAGGTTTTTTAAAACAACACATATAAAAATGTGAGGAAATAATCGGCATAAAATGTTTCAAAGTATTTCAATTGTTATATACTTATATATATAAACTATATCTGGGGTATTCGCAAGCGTTTTTGACGAAATAATAAGGGTGATGGTGCACATCAAGGTGAAAATTTTTTTATTGAAAAGCTTAGGTTAGCATTCCACTCAGAGTGCCAGGATAGTAACTTCAAAATACATCTAACATGCCCAAATCGCCATTTCTTTCATATCTGAAAAGTAGAGCATCTCCAGAACATTAACGTTAAGCATTTACTGTGTGAAAATTTCAAGTGGAAAAAAGTAATACCAGTATTTGTCGCAGATTAACTTATCGTGATCCAGTAGAAAGCTAGTAAAATCAAAAGTTTCTCGTTAAAAACAAATTTTCATTACTTCAGATTATTATTAACAAAATTTGCAATATTTGCAATTAGTGGATTTCAAAAATCAAGAGAAAATCAGCAAAATTGCGATTGTGAAACTTACATTCATTGGAATTTAGTAAAATCTGCCAAACACGTTAATCAAACAGTGCTTCATTTATAATAGACACAAACGAGATATATTAGTATTATTTTATGTCTTGAAAATTCTTAATATGGAAACATGCAAAAGAAATTGCACAGTATCAATGTAGAATAAACTTCAACGAGTTTGATCTCTTCTAATACAGGCACAATAGTTGTGTTCTTTATTCAAAATGGCAATATTTATTAACTTAGGTAACCGTAAAGTCCCTCTTATATATAAGAGCAATTCGAATACCATGAAGGTAGAAGCTGCTGGGGGTAGATTACACGTCTAAAAAAAAAAAAAAAACGCGTTAGAAACACGTCTCTCCAGAACAGCCCAAACACTCTCAGCAGTGTTAAAATCCAGGAAAAGTTTACACCAAGGAAAGTAATTCTCCGCAAACATAACTCTATGTGGTTAAAAACTCTATGTGGTCTAAAAACAATAATATATTACAATTTAAATATGGTAATGGTATGAATGAAATTGCGATTTCATTTTTAAAAGTTCCTTATATTGAGGTTCGAAGTGAAATGTACTGATTGAAAGGAATGAGGCTAAATGTTCATCTGTCAGTCTACTTCTGAAATAATTCTTTCTAAGGTCCATAGCTAGAAAACACTTGTTCACGTATATGAGATGAAGCAAACATAGCACTGATTTCTTGGGCGTGAGACATTAAATTTGGGAAGCTTACTTTCGATAATGGTTTGTAAAACTCTAACTTCGGCATATTTAGAGAGAACTGCTTGAGATGATTGTTATATTGCAATTCAAATTAATCCAACATACAAATCTGACCTCACTGCTTCACAACTTACGTTGAAAGGCGTGGTAAAAATATCCAATTCTATTTTAATGACACTGAAATCTTGAAATCTGCTTTCGAACTCAAAATGCAGTTTTTTCAAACCATTTTCATAATTCTTAAGTTTCTTTTCATTTACTGAGGGTATTGAATTCTTCTTCGAGAAATGAGATAAGTCGTTAATTTGTTACTAGCTGCCCAGCAAACAAATTAAAATTTAGTTTAAAAGCTTTGAGATGTGCCAAGATATCGTCGATAAATTGATTTTTCCCTTGCATCTTGACATTCAAATTGCTCATATGACAAAGAAGATCTGTGAAAAATGCAAAGTCCTAAAGCCATTCTGTATCTTCTAACATTTCGCACTCCGTAGAACACTGTTTCTCATGGAAGAGCGACACAATGTCGTCTTTCAGCTGCTAAACTCGCTCGAAAACACATTCTGTACTTACTTTCGTGTAATACAGTACATCAGAGTATTCAGATTGCACGGACAGACGAAAATCTCAAAATTGCCTGTAAGCCCACGAAATCGAATAGTATTTACAAGCTTCACGACTACATCAAGCAAGGGTTTCATATTCTATGCAGATTTGCACAAACATCTTGATGTATAACACAATGTAGAAAAATAACATTGTTCCCGGGATAGTTGTGATTAAAGAGTACAAGAAATCCAGATATAGAAAGTAAACAGATCATTAATTCGTTTGAAAAAAAAAAAAAAAGGATGAAAAAAATTAATTAATCAAAGTAGAATAGGAGATGGATATATAATATATATTACTTTTAATTTGCCGCGGACCGGCAAATTAAAATTCTATCCGCGGGTGGGATAGAATCTTCCGGCGGGCCGTAGTTTGCCCATCCCTGCTATACACCAATATAACCATCTAACAAGGTATTTGACTACACGAGTGCACAGGGCTGTTATGTTAAATAAAATTTTTTGAAACATATTATGATTTAAAATATAGACCAAAAAATCTATTTTTGTTTTGAGATAAATGAAAAAAAGTATGGGGAAATAAAGATATCAGATAAAATAAAACGTTATATATATATATATAAAATATAAATTATTATTTTACAAAAATTTGATTAATTAAAACAGCAAATGTGAGGAATGATAGATTCTTTAAAATCTCTTTGTTTGTAACTTAAATGAAAAAATTCCTCCTTAATTGTATAAAGATAAGTACTTACCCGCTAATTTATTTTTAATAAAAAAGGATTTATTGTAAAAATATGTTTTTGATGAATTACATTATTTATTTTTTATGCGCAAAATATTTTATACAAATTTTAAAATTATATATATATATATATATATATATATATTTTACAACAAAAACGTTGATTATTATATTAAAAAAATTAAATTAAATCTATTAAGGTAATTTTATAAAGAAAGATTAAATTTTTTTACTGCTTATACACTCAAGAGCCAAAACATTATGAACACCCCTACATTTTGCAATGAACTCTCCTGGATGACATGGAAGGCACGTGATCAGGTGGAAGTGGTATTTAACTGCTGCTGGAGAGTCTGAAGAATCATTCTTTCACTTACTTCTGTGTGTGATGGGAAAGGCTGCGGATCTAAGCGACTTTGATAGAGTGCAGATTGTAATGGCTCGAAGGCACGGAACAAGTATTTCCGAAACTGCACGACTCGTGGGTTGTTCGCGGTCTACAGTTGTTAGTACTTATGCGAAGTGGATGAATGACTGAATGACGGAGAAACCAGCAGTACACGACATGGTGTTGGACGTCCACACGCTATCAAAAAAAAAAAAAAGGTCGTCGGAGACTGTCTCGCATGGTGAAGCAAAACCGGAGCCAGACAGTGGCTCAGCTGACAGCCCAATACAATGCAGGGTCAAGTAGAATAGTATCGGAGAACATTGTTCAGCGGATACTGTTGGATATGGGGCTACGCAGCATACGTCACACTCGTAAGCCTTTGCTGACCAAGCGTCATCGTCAACTACGCCTGCGCTGGGCCCGGAAACATCGTGACTGGTCCATGGATCAGTGGGAGAGAGTTGCCTGGTCAGATGAATTACGGTTTCAGGATACGCTGTCTTCCAGGCGAACAGTTGCTCCCTCAATGCACAGTAGGTCATACAAAGGCCGGTGGTGGCGGTATTATGCTTTGGGGGACATTCTCTTGGGTGTCTCTGAGACCCGTGGTTGTGGTTGTGGTAGAGCAGACCATGAATGCTACAGGGTGTTTGAACATCATTGCGGACCAGTTGCACCCTTACATGGCCTCTGTTTTTCCAGATGGAAACGGAATGTTCCAACAGGATAACGCCCCTTGTCACAAGGCTAAAATTGTGTTGGAGTGGTTCCAGGAACATGATGCTGAATTCCAGTTAATGTCCTGGCCACCTAACTCACCGGATCACTATCCGATAGAACCCATTTGGGATGTCCTGGGACGGCAGTTCAGAGTTCAAAGACCACCAATTCGCAATATCTCGGATTTGCGTGACCGTTGCTTAAACATCTGGTACAATCTGTCTCCGGCCATCTACCAAGGACTTTGGCATCCATGCCAAGCCGGGTTGAAGCTGTGAAGCCAAAGGTGGGCCAACTCTTTATTAACAGGTGGTCATAATGTTTTGGCTCTTGAGTGTATATTTTATGCATAAGTTATTTAATAATTTAACTATTTAAGAAAATTAAATTTTTTAGTAATATATTCAAACTTCTATTTTCACAAATGATTGGAAAAGTAATTACAAATAAAAATATGAATAATGCAAACAAAAGTAATAATATACTTCATCAAAAGTAATTTGAACACATTTATTTTTCCTAAAATACACCTAAGTATTTTTTTAATGCTATGACAGAAGATTAAAACGAATTTCCCCAGCATATTTCTTATTATCTGATTCTATTTTTAAAGAAAAATTATTTTTCCTTTAAAGTAAATCAATTTCTAATCACATTTTCAGTGCAACCTAATTGAAAAACTCTGAAAATTTGATATTTCCCAAATACCTAATAGAAGCAAATATTTTTCATAGCATTCCCATTCAAGAAGAAAAATATTGTTATCACAATTTTAGAAAAAAAAAAATATGGTATTCAATTTATAATTTAAATGCATTAAAATTTATTTCACATTATATAATAATTTCATGTCGTCTATAATTTAATATTGAAGGATGTAATAAAAGTCGGCTTACTAATTCTATTTTAAACTAACTTAAATAATATCTGTGCATATAAAGCGAGAGATAATTAATGATTTTGAAAATTTAAAACTAACAGTTAGAAGTTAATTTTTTGTCACAATTTTTTTTTATTTTCTGCTTGGCAAGATAATTTCTAATTAGTTATTTTTTATTTAAATTAAACTTTATGTTTTGTTGTTGAAGTGAATTTTAATTATTTAGTTCAAAAGTTCTTTGGAAAAAATTACGAGTTTAAATGATGTCATAGCTTTCAATGAGTTCTTATGCACAATTTTAATAATTTGCATTTAATGTTTTTTTATTTTTAAATTTTTTTCTGTTATATCTTGGCAGTTTATTTATTAATTAATGTTATTAAGAATAAAACTATTTATGTAACTTTAGTTGTCATTAAAATATAACTTTAATGTAATTTTCTTAAGCTCTACGGGGAAAAACGTTACCATTGACTATTTAACCCTCAAAGAACTGTAAAATTATTTATTTTAATACATGCATCTCAAAAGCTATAATAATATGATTATATAAGAAAGATGATTTGGAGTTAATTTTTAGTCGATTATTTTAGAAAGGAAGCCATTTAAATAAATATTAAAAAGTTTGTTCCTAGAATTGCGAAAAACTAAAATTTTTAATTTATATCAGTGAAATTTTTATAGAAATTTTAGATCATTTTTTTAAAGAATTTTTTTGATCACTCGATGTATCAGGTAATCATTCTTACTACCATCACCAAGTTTGAACTACTCAATATGAATGTGAAAAACTACAGTATAAAATAAAATAAAATTGTTAAGAAAATATTGAATTATGTTCAATATATGATGTTCACTTCAAAAAATTATGAAAACAATAATGTATAATAATAATTGTTGAGCTCTTTTTGTTAAGAATCATTTAAAAAAATAATAACAACAAGCTAAAAAAAGATTTAATCAGTGAAATAATTTTAACTAAATATAATAATTTTAACTTTTATCACTGAAATAATAATTTACATTTGTTCTCGTACATTAGCACTCAAGCACACAGTGAGCTATATATTATGAATGGTAATCACACTCACACACTAACACAATGATCCACACTTATTAAAACTTAACAAACTCCTTTATTACACTTAACAGCCATGGCCACTCGCAGACTCTCTTGCCATTAAAACTAGGAGTTCTGCTCACGCATTCGCATACGTACGCTATTTTCGCTGCTAGGGGTATCCACGCTTAGGCGCGCACAACATACCTCCTCATTAATAATGGTTACATTCTTTAATATCTAGGTGGTAGTATAATGTCTTTGCTGCTTTTATTTAACAAAAATCAACAGCTAGTCGAAAAAAGAGTGTTTAGAAGTATTTGGAACACAATGTATGCTCAGAAAAAACAGCTGATATAATTCTTTTTGATTCCAGAAATGACAAAAAAAAAAAAAAAAAAAAAAAAAAAAAATTCTGCAACTCATAATGGTTCTGCACAGCTGCATTTAATATATCTATACAACAAAACATTTAAAGAATGAAATTAAAGAAGGAACGTATTACGTAGTATATGTTAATACCACATAGTGCGTAAGTTCGTGTACGTATACGTTACGAAAACTTGTATGCGTTAGTATACGTTTTAAGAAGGAACGTATACATTACGTATTCATTTAATAGTACACGTTTAAAGAAGAAAATGTATAGATAAAATGTATTTTAATGAAATATGTTTTGTACCTTTTCATGAAATAAGAACTAAAAAATAAATAAATAAATGAAACTAAAGCAGATAAATATTAATATTTTTAAATTTTTGTCAATAAACATAGAGTATTATCAATTTAAAATAGTGCCAGCTACATGCAAAGCGTGAGTTGGACAACCAGGTTACCAAAACAATATAAAAAAATGTTTAATTGATTTTATTTTAATTAGTGTAAGGTGATAAATTATTATCCTTTACCGTCACTTACTTTATATATTAAATGTCTTAGGTGTTAAAAATCCTTAATTACTTAAAGGAAAATCGAACAAAAAAAAATTGTAAGCTATAAAACAATAAAAGTTTTTGTACACTACGATGACTAAATACCAAAAAATCCTCTTTATTGATCCTTCCGGCCCATATCACAATCTCTACCCCGCGATAACCTTATCTTTTTCTCCTCTGTCGCTGGCTTCGCATAAAAACTTCTTCAACAAGAGCGGTCCGAAATCTTTCTTTTAATAAGATATATCTTCATCACAAACACTTTTATTTCTACAACAAATACGGCATCGGATCTATCTCCCGCAGTATAGACAGAAGCCCATCGATTTGCTGTCATTCCCTTATGTCGGTGCAAACCTACCCGGGTTACCCTCTTATCCGGCCAGCAGCCCATGGCTATGAGGTTAAGAATAAAAGAAGTATAAAAAAGGACCGGATAAGGGTAAAAGAAAGTGGAGGGGACGATAGGGGGTAGGGCGGGGTTTCCGTGTTACCAAAACCGATGACTAAAAGGGCATGTAATCCTGCCCGGGGCCACGGTAACTGCTCCTCCGGTGGACATTACGGTGACCCTTGCAGTTATCGTTCCGGATCACATAAAAACTTTTAGATTTTTGTCCATCTGTGGTGTTTGCTTAATGCTTCCTCGCAGTGTGGAGGATTTGATAAGGGAAACGGACGTTTCGATGTTATTGAGCAGGGCTAAATATAGACAAAATGTGAAATAAGATATTGATAACAAGAAAAGTTTTTTATGGGATGACTTGAAATAAGAATCACAATCGAGGAACTAGAGTTGACAAGGAAAAGTCTAGAGGAACAACAGTTAGCCTGACTTCATAATAACCACACTTCAGAGTATATTTTAAAGATTACACTGAAATAAGTTTTACTAATTGACATCTAATTTACATTCATGTTCATAAATAATGGTGATATTTTTCAATATATAGCCTGTTAGTGTTTTTTTTTTTTTTTTTTGCTGGTTTTGTTTAATAAAAACCACCAGCTAGTTTAGAAAAACGTACTTACGAGTTGGAGCATAAAGTAAGTTCCCAGAGATCAACTGTAATAATCGTTTTTGATTCTGAAAATTGGGGAAAAAAAATTGTCTAATAATTTTCTGCATGTAATAATGGTTCTATACAACTGCATAAGAATAATATATCTATGGTGTAAAATAACACATTAATAAAAATGAAAATTATAAGATATGTTTAAAATGATTCGATTAAGTGAGGCAGTGTATTGTAGAAAGATTAAATTCCATATGACCATACTGAAGTTATATACAAATTTAACAATCGCTTAGAAATCGTTTTTTGATGATTTTTACTAAAACTAAATATTCTCTACAAGAATTAATTAAAAAATACAATTGTTTGTTAGAATCAATGTCTTACAACCTGGTAAAAAAAGTTTGGATTTTTCTTTCATATGATACTCAGATGCGATCTTGTTAACCCAAAAAGTCCTCCAAAAAAACAATGTCATCCTTTTATAATTCATGAGTTTGCTGTTCCATGACGTAAGTAAGTAAACACTAGCGAATGTGCAACATTTAAAAAAAATTATTTGGAAGAAAAACTGGTACAAGCAAAACAAGGTAATTTTTCAGTTTTTATTACGTCTTCAAAAAGGATAAACATTAACTTTGTTTAAATAGATTATTTATAGTAAATTAATTAAATATGTTTGCAACAGATGTTCATTTCACTGTTTGTTTTAATCTTTTGTTCATGAAAAAAAAAAATCGTTGTACAAAAAGTGGAATGAATAAATATAATAATTAAAATCCCATCTTGATAAAAAAAAAAAGAAAAAAAAATTAATGTTTTTCCTGAGAATTCTTTTTAAAAATAATGTTTTATATCTATTGCAATTTCAATTTTGAAAAACGAATTACAATCAAGTAAATGAAGGACATTTTTTAAAGTATGTTTGATTACAATATTTAACTAGCAATAGCTTTAAATTTTTTTTTCTAATTTGTTTTCGAAAAATGTAACTTGCAAAAAAAGTGAATATTAATACTATGTTTCATTTTCATCAGGGAAAATAAAGAACATTTTATTATGATGTTTCGCTACTTTGAATTTCTAAATTTAAAATTATAAAAGTCATTTATTACCAATCATGATTTGCATTATTCTTCACCAAATTAAATATTTGTATTTTATGACTACATGTAATCTCGCTACTTCATTTATTTTTAAATAAAGCATAGAATAGACTAATAAATTTAAAATTATTTTAAATGTAAATCTAAAATGAAAACATATCTGCTTAAATTTAACATTATTTTTTTTCTTGGAAGTAAAAAAAATGAAAATTTTTAAAAAATATTTCTTAAAAAACTATGAAAAGCAATTTAAAATTGACTGACGAAGGTAGATAAATAAAATTTAATCATAAAAATATTATACATCTCATTATTATGTATAAATGTGTAAAGATTTTGATACTTTTACATAAATTTTTCTTTTAACTCTAAATATTATCAAAAGATTTCAATAACATTTCTCATAACCTGTATGGAACTAATATATTTATCAAAGTTGTTTAAACTAATAATTTTGAAAATGTTTAATAATTGACTTTTTTTCCTTCTTTCATAGGTAAATGAATTCTATTCTTTGAAGGACGCTGTTTTATGTAAGATATTTTTTATATTACCTGTTGTAAAATAGCATAACATAAATTTATGTAGCATTTCGTAGTTTCTGTTTCTGGTTATTATAACTCTTTATAGAAACATATTTTCATTACTTTATGGTCGTTACATTAAATTAATGTATATTGCATGGTCTCCATTTATTTAGCATTTATTTATTTATTAATTTATCATTGATACTTTAGTGATAAAAAAAATAAGTTATTAAAGTTAAAGTTATGCCTATAGCATTTACAATAAATACGCATAAATCCTATTTTTTATATTTTTGTTGTATGTGTTTATTTAAGATAATAATAAATAAATCTTTCTAAACATTACTTTTCTGCATTTTGTCTCGCTATTCACATAAACTATTATTTGCACTTTTTTTTAATAATTATAATTAATACTCTTCATATAATTAATTTATTCATCACCAACTTGAAATGTAATTTTTTTGTTATAAAATCAATTCGAAAAATTCTATCTTCAGAATTGGTGGATACTGTTGTGGCGCTGTCATCCACCCACTCAGTGAATGAGACGTAATTAGGAAATTGATGGGATATGTGTAAATTTATGTATTATGTGTTTAAATTTGGTTGCAAATTATATGTTTTTTTTGTTTTGTTTTGTGATTGTATTTCGATATTCATAAAGTTGCAATTTGTTAAATTATGTGTGAAACATTTTCAAATCCTGATTAAAAATAATAATTATAATAATAAAAAGAAAAAGAGGAAGAGAAGAAAGAAAAGTCTTAAGTTGTGCCATTTTCATTCAAACTCAGTTCTTGGTAGGGGTTGTTGTTTGACTTCCGGTGTGGTCAGGGTAGAAGATGGCGGACCCCATGAAGTACGAATTGAGCCTCAGGCTCCTGTCACCCCGTCTGGAACCGGGTTCTCGACCAATCGAAGCCTGGAATGACGTCAGCTATGACGCGGTCATGATTCGTGCTTATAAGCGGTGGTGGACAGAACAAGGGGCTTTTTTTTGGACGGAGACTGGACGATGGAGTGTTAGCAATTGTATTCTGTAAAAACTGAGGGTTAACTGCTGCACCAGGTGATGAATTCGGCTGCAAGACAATCCAAGATGATCAGGGATTGAGACATCACAGCAGCAAAATGCGACCGAAATTGTGCGTAGTTATGTAAAGCACAATCTGTTTTTTGACAATGATCACTTTTGAGATTTGCCGTTACAGTCGAGGATTTTGCGGACGAAAGGTTCAACGTTCCAATGACAAAGTTTGAGATGAGTACTCGTTTGATTTCTCTTTGCAATATTTTATCATTTCCTTTGAACATTGTATTATTAATGTATTCAGCATTCAGATACAGATTTTGAATAACTCTAAAGTGATATTGAATGCTCAGTGCGAGTTCAGCGCACATTCCTCCGTCCTTTTTGCATATGAACTCAACAGACAGAATTTAGTGCCTCGTCCTTTTCTTGTAATTAAATTGCTTGTGATAGATATGAGTGAAAGTTAAATTACAAGAATTGATTTAATTTCTATTTTTATCTAATGTATTGTGTTTAGTTAAATCTAAGTGTATTATGTTTGTACGTAATTGTATAATATTGGTGGGGCCCCTGTTTGCATTTAATTCAAAATTAATTCATTTGTTTATATCTATTTTTATTATAATAAATCTAATGTCTATGATTGTATGTTTCCTGAGTATTATTTCTTGCAGACAATGCACACCATGCTGATTGTCGTTTAGGTAAAATTTTAATTTCCTGGGTTATTATCTAAGAACACAACGCAATTAATTCAATAATAGTATCTGATTTGTTTTGCTTTTGATTCGTGATTAGAGGTAATAGTTACATTAATTAAAATACTAGATAGCAACACGACAATACAGGATGATTAAAAAATTCCGGGCGACTTTAATATGCGATAAAAAAACCTAAAACCTATACCTAGTTGTCGGAGTAACCTGCGCTTTGCAGATTATTTTTCATTGTGGTAGGGGATTTTGTAACACACGAAAAAAAAAAAATCTTGTCAAAAAAAATCTTTTCAAAATCCCGATAATAGAGAACGCTGTTGTTTCTTGAGAAAGGACAAAAGAAAGAAAAATGACAGTGAATGATACATCTATTTCAGTATGATATTCAGCTGAAAATGTTCATTATGCCTATCGTCACCTTGCAATGCTACTGTACGACTACACTCAGTATTGCACTGTGCCCCACCACATTGGCATAAAAACGTGACTACTTGAACTATTGTCTAACCTCTCTGGATTGGCCGTCCTGGATCAAATGATATGTTATTGCTTTATTGGCCGCTGAGATTCCCAGATCTAACCCGTGATTGTTTCCTTTGGGGTTTTGTTACAGATGAACATTAGTGCCTCCATTTCCCCAGTAGCATTACGCACGGCACAACATATATGAATGGTTGCTACTTCATACTGTATGTATATTTCAGTGCTGGTAAGCACTCGGAATTTTCTATAGACACTGATTTGAGATAGCTACACAACTGTAAATTACAAATCATGGTGTTCTCGGAATGCTCCACGAACTCATTCTCATTAAATAACTTGTTAAACTGAGCCATTCTATTTCATACTCAATGGGACAAAAAGAAAACATAGTTGCTTTATTATTAAAATCGCTGTAATTACTTTATTTTAATAAATAAAATTTATAATGAAACTATAGTTAGTTTCTATAGATGTTCTATGCAATGACACGGCAAATATCAAGGAAGTATTCCAGTTCCTGCCACACTTGTGATAGAATATCTTGTATTAATGATTCGAGCTTAAGTTCTGGAGACATGGGAGCACACATATTTTGTCTTTAATAAAACTCATAGGAAAAATTAGATCTGGGGATCTCGGTGGCCAACAAAACAATAGTATATCGTTTGATCTAGTACGGCCAAATAAAGGATGGGGTAAACTATCACTAAGGTACTGATGTATGCTATTATGCCAATGTGGTGTGGTGTTACAGAATGAAGCCAGGAACCGTTTCCTCCAACGAAAGGAACAGTCACTCTGATAGCATATCTTGGTAAATGCACCCGCTAATCAATTTTTCCACGAAGAAAAAGGACCAAACATACAACTGTTGGAAATGGTGCAGAAAACGTTCACATTTGAAGAATCACGATATTACATATAACAGTTGGAAGTGAGCGCGATGCGCGGATTCTAGACCATCTCATTAGTTCACCACAACATAATGTGTAACTACCTTCATCCCATTAGAATCGTTCGACATTTCTCTACGCTATAATATATTAATATTTTCCAAATTGAGAATAGTTTTGGAGTAATTAACATTTCAAACTGAATATGAAAACATAAAGTTCTAATTCTGAACCGGCTACCCATCCGAACCGATTTTATAGATGGTTTTAACATCAAAACTGTCATGTTAATTGTGTTGCGTTTCTATAGATTTTGATTTGGTTTGCTTTGTCGCTCTACGGTCATTTTGTGTTCATTTTGAACTAACTAGACCGGTACCTACAGTTTAAAGTGGATTCCGAACCACTTACAAACATTCTTGCCATCACCAGGATTCTAATCTGAGGCTTGTATTACCAAAGGCCATATATTTTGGAACAGAATAGTCCTTAATAGAAAATCAGTATCACGGTGAATAATAATTTGCAAATTGCATGTCTCTTCAGTTACTAGATATTTTTTATTGCGTTTACTTTTTCTACAGAACTTTTGAAGCACTTTGTTTTTACTACATCTTCTCCCAAATTAATAACATTCGAATTTAATAAATACATATTTAATTTTCCAGAGAAATACAGAAATTATGAGACTTTTAGAAAAATTTATCTAAACTGTGAAACATGAACAAGTTTTCATATATTAATCGTTTTAATAACATTTTAGAAATAATTGGATCTCTTCAAGCTAATATTAATTGATGAAATTAATTTCTAAATTAATAAACTAGAGCATCTCTTTTATTGTGAAATGAATTTAATATTCATAAAATTTTTCCGAAACTTTGAAACATTTAATTTAATCGGCTTTATTTTAATGAACATACACTTACATTAATTTAAATATAAATTTATTACATTATGATGAATTTTTATAATTTAAAGTCAAAGGAATTCACCAAATTAAATGTATCTTTTAATCATCTTTGTATAAAGAAATACTGTAAGTCTTTAACTTAATTACAATAATTGGAATTAATTAATAATGAATAGGAAAGAGTTTCTGCGTATTTATGAGTAATTTTAAGACTTATTATTTAAATAACACTTATTAAAATTAATTTTGTAAGCACATATAAAAAAGTTGTACAAGGGCTTATTAGAAATACACCCGCAGTGTAGCATATTTTCTCAAGGGAAAAATTTTGGCATTTCATTCCCATGAGAGAGGAATGTATATTATTTGACAAGCATATAATAACAACCCATCACTCAAATTTGACGACAGATAAGCAGTATTGTGGGTAGTTATATTACATGCAATTAGTGTTTTATACTAATGAGAACAACTTGTCAATTTGATACCATGTATAATAAGACTCAGGAAATTAGCCAATGTCTGTGCAACCTCTTCAAGTCTAAACAATTACAGATTGAATATTAATTACACCAGGAGTTGCTCCATCTTGGTTGGTGATATATCACTAGCTGAAAAATGTCCTCCAATGATAAGTGAGGGAAACTTACCCGCCCCCCCCTTCTTCGCGGTTTATGTATATCTCCCTCTCCGTTGCGTATCTCACCCTTCGTATATTTATGTGTATACTAGAAATACAAAGAATAGCTTTCTAATTTGAAATATTACAATGATGATTTGAATACTAAAACAAATAAATGAATAAACGAAAAAAAAAATAATAATAAAAACGCTTATATGTACATATTCTTTCTTTTCCTTTGCATTTTATTTTATTTTTCTGACAACCCTTAGTTACCTTTAGAATCACGGTACCAATTGTATTTTGTTTCTGAAATAAACATTTTTGCCTGATTGCCGCGCAGACATAGAGAATTTATTTCCTCTCAGTTAAAATGGTATCTATATTCCACGCACAAATAAACGAAACGCATATCATTAATAAAAAACAAACCAATGAAGTATTTTCTCAAATGAAAGAAAAAAAATATCTTTCTTACGCATAAAAACAGTTTTTAATAAAAAAATACACATAAAAAGAAGAGTTTGAAGAGAAAAAAAAAAGCAATAGATGTACTCGACAAATACGGAGACGATCTGGAATGAATTGGGTTTTTTTTTGTACATCTTTATACCTTCCCCAACAGTCTACCATTACGACCTCATCCAGCAATGACCGTTGTTTTCATCATTTGATGTTGTTTTCCACCGCATGGGCCAGTGTTGGCTGCATTAAAGAAATGAGCCTCCGACCGCAGCAGTCTTCAGTCATCCCAAATACATTATGCTACCAGATTGTTTTGCGAATGGGGAAGAATTTTGCCATCGATTGCCCACCTTCCACCCTAGCGGGGAAATAATATAAGGGGGGAAAGGACAAAAAAAAAAAAAGTTAAGAAAGGAAAACAAAATGGAGTAATAAAGAGAAAATTCCAGGAAAACGAAACAGCAAAATCATAGCCATTTACTTAGGATAGTGAAGAAACAAAAGAGATGGGAATGAAAAAGAATGTGGCCCCAACTACAAAAAGGGAGAAAATAGCCAGAGTCTCAGTATTCAGCAAGTTTTTCGTTTTTTTCCTTTTGTGATGGTAGAAGCTATCTCGGGTGCGAGTGGTTTGAGTCAGTAAGAAACGCTTAAGAGAATCTATATTGTTTGCTCCAGTTTTTTTTTTTTATTTCCTGTTTTTCATGGGCAACAATTAAAAGAAGAAAAGTCATTTTTCCTCCTTGAAAGATCCGATTATATTCTTCGGGTCAAGAGAGTGTACTATTGCAAGTAGTGGAGTGTTATTTCTGCTGTTTTTTGGCCCTAGGCTTGGTAATGAATTGACATTTGTTACTTTTGTGGTCTTGTATCATATATATATATGTAGTATATTATGAATGGTTTATACAGTTTATTATACGGCGTTAATGAGTTACTGTATTTTTAAATTTTAAGTTAGGCTAATTAAACTGTTTAATCTGAACGAAAATATAAATTTTAAACATTCAATACACTATTAATTGCGGAATCTAAAACAGACAAAACATTTTAATGAATAATACTCGCTAATGTATTGATATTTGTTACTTTTGTGGTCTTGATATATACATAATGGAGAGAGTTATCTATGTATATCTCTCTCTGTATATTTGTATACTTGAAATTTAAGGAATAGCTTTCTCATTTGATATATTACAGCAATGATTGGAATTGAAAAAAAAAAAAAAGATATGATGCACATATTCTTTCTTTTCCTGTCCATTTTATTCTTCTGACAACCCTTAGTTTCCTTTAGAATCACAGTAACAATTGTATTTTGCTTCTGAAATAAATATTTTTGCCTGATTGCAGAGCAGGCGTAGGAAATTTATTTCCTCTTATTTAAAATGGTATCTATATACCACAGACAAAAAAAGGAAACGCATATCATTAATACAAAAGTATTCCAGAAGAAATGCCAAAAATGAGATCATTACAAGTAAATCATCATGGGCTTTACAGAATCAAGATCAAATTCTACAATAAAAAAAAAAAAATTGCTGTACGATAGCCTATACAAAAATCAATTTTGTATTACTTAAGTTGTTACGGTTTTTTAATTTATTTTATAGAATTTGATTGTGTCAAGCGGGGGTTAAGTCTAATTAAGTATGGAAGAAATATACATATATATATATATATATATATATATAAAGCTATTATTTAAATTTCAAAATATACATATAAACACACAGAAGGAGAGATACATAGAGATGCCTCTATGTGTTTATGTGTATAACATGCAATTTAAATAATAGTTTTTTAATTTGAAATATTACAATAAACATTTGAATTGAAAAAAGAAAAAAAATGTATGATGCCCATGTTCTTTCTTTTCCTGTGCATTTTATTCTTTTGTCAACCCTTAGTTTGCTTCAGGATCACAGTATCAATACTATTTTGTTCCTAACATAAACATTTTTACCTGATTGCCGAGAGGAGAATTTGTTTACTCTTACTTAAAATGGTATCTGTATTCCACAGACAAAAAAAAAAAGAAAACGCATATCATTAATGCAAAAATATTTCCTGAAATAAATAAACAATATCCTTCTTCGCTTAAAAACATGTTTGAATTAAAAAATATATATAAAAGTGAAGAGTTTGAAGGAAAAAAAAGAGTAATAGATGAACACGACAAATACGGAGACGATCTGGAATGCATTGAATTTTTTTTTACCTCCTTTATACCTTCCCCAACAGTTTACCATTACGACCCCATCCAGAAATGGCCGTTGTTTTCATCATTTGATCTAGTTTTCCACCGCAAGGGCCAGTGTTGGCTGCATTAAAGAAATGAGCCTCCGACCGCAGCAGTCTTCAGTCATCACAAATACATTACGTTACCGTTAGATTGTTTTGCGAATGGGGAAGAATTTTGCCATCAATTGCACACATTCCACCCCGGCGAGGAAATAATATAAGGAAGGAAGACAAAAAAAAAGAAAACGAAGAAAAAAGAAACAAAAAAATGGAGTAATAAAGAGAAAATTCCTGGAAAACGAAACAACAAAATCATAGCCATTTACTTAGGATAGTAAAGAAACAGAAGAGATGGGAATGAAAAAGAATGTGGGCCCAACTACAAAAAGGGAGAAAATAGCCAGAGTCTCAGTATTTTTATTTTTTTTATTTTGGCGATGGTAGAAGCTATCTCGGGTGCGCGTGGTCTGAGTCAGTAAGGAACGCTTAAGAGAATCTCTATTGTGCTCCAGTTTTTTGTATTACCTGTTTCTCACTTGTTTTTCATGGGCAACAATTAAAAGAAGAAAAGTCATTTTTCCTCCTTGAAAGATCCGATTATAGTCTTCGGGTGAAGAGAGCGTACTATCGCAAGTACTGGAGTGATATTTCTGCTGTAACTTGGGGCTAGGCTTGCTAATGAATTGATATTTGTTATTATAGTATTTTTATTTTTTTGTATTTTGGCGATGGTAGAAGTCAGTAAGGAACGCTTAAGAGAATCTCTATTGTGCTCCAGTTTTTTTTATTACCTCTTTCTCACTTGTTTTTCATGGGCAACAATTAAAAGAAGAAAAGTCATTTTTCCTCCTTGAAAGATCCGATTATAGTCTTCGGGTGAAGAAAGCGTACTATCGCAAGTTGGAGTGATATTTCTGCTGTAACTTGGCGCTAGGCTTGCTAATGAATTGACATTTGTTATTTTTGTGGTCTTGATATATATATATAATATATAATTGCAAATTATTTATACCGATTTTTTTTCTGCTTAAGACATCTGCACTGGTTAATTTCCACATATCTGTTTTATCGTGAATATTCTTATTTATTTGAAATATTTTGTTTATTCTAGATTTTTCTTTTGGTAATGTGTTGAATGTTTAAAATTCTTTCTACTCTTGAGGTTATACTGTTCCATTTTCTTTCAGCCATATTGTTCACACATTATTTAACGACTTTTCCTTGTAAACGGGCATTATACATTGCCTATTTCATTTTGGCGGCGTCTCCCATTTAATTACTGCCTGTCGTAGCAGAGGCAATCATGACTCCCGATTCTATATTTATACCTAATTTCTGTTTCAGAAGTCTGTATATATATATATAAAGAACATATTAGTACAAAAACTAAATGACTTGCAAGGAATGATGTAGAAAAATGATTATTTTCTGTCACAACGGTATTCGTTACGCGTATATCATCATTTTTATATCATCTTGAGTTTCATTGAATTACTACCAAATTGTATAACAAAAAAATCTATATAAAAAATAAATTTTATAGTGCTTTTGGTATTACTGTTTTTCTATTTTTTGATAGAATTTGATTATGTTAAGTGTTAAGTCTATATAAGTATGGAAGAAATATATATATTTATATATATTGGAGAGAGTTTTTATGTATCTACCTCTGTGTGTATCTATATGTGCAACTTGAAATTTAAAGAATTGTCTAATTTGAAATATGACAGTAATGATTTCTATTCAGAAAAGAGAAAGAAAAAAAAAAGAAATGATACACATATTCTTACTTTACCCCTGCATTTTATTCACCTGGGAACCCTTAGTTTCCTTTAGATCACAGTATCAATTGCATTGTGTTTCTGAAATAAAAAAAGAAAACGCATATCATTAACACAAAAGTATTTTCTGAAATGAAATAAAAAAATATTTTTCTTACGCTTAAAAACAGTTTTCTACAATAAAAAAAATGTATAAAAAGAAGTTTTTGAAGAAAAAAAAGTAATAGATGTACTCGACAAATATAGAGACGATATGGAGTGCATTGTTCTGTTTTTCCCATCCCATCCAGCAATGGCCGTTGTTTTCATCATTTGATCTTGTTTCCCTCAGCATGGGCCAGTGTTGGCTGCATTAAAGAAACGAGCCTCCGACCGCAGCAGTCTTCAGTCATCACAAATACATTACGTTACCAGATTGTTTTGCGAATGGGGAAGAATTTTGCCATCGATTACCACCTTCCACCCCAGCGGGGAAATAACATAAGGGAGGTAGATAACAAAAAAAGCGGAAAAAGGAAGAAAAAAAAAGTGGAGTAATAAAGAGAAAATTCCAGGAAAAAGAAACAACAAAATCATAGCCATTTACTTGGATAGTAAAGAAACAAAAGAGATGGGAATGAAAAAGAATGTGGCCCCGAGTACAAAAAGGGAGAAAATAGCCAGAGTCTCAGTATTCAGCAAGTTTTTCTGTTTTTTTACTTTTACGATGGTAGAAGCTATCTCGGGTGCGAGTGGTCTGAGTCAGTAAGTAACGCTTAAGAGAATCTCCGTTGTGCTCTAGTTTTTTTTTATTTCCTGTTTCTCTCCTGTTTTTCATGGACGACAATTAAAAGAAGAAAAGTCATTTTTCCTCCTTGAAAGATCCGATTATATTCTTAGGGTCAAGAGAGCTACTATCGCAAGCAGTGGATTGATATTTCTGTTATTTCTTGGCCCTAGGCTTGCTAATGAATTGACATCTGTTACTTTAGTGGTCTTGAGTTATATATATTTTTAAATAATATATTATGAATTGCTGTATTAAAAATTGTTCTGCAACACTAATTAAACAGTTAAATTTAAATGGAGAAATATATTTTAAACATTTAACAACAGAAAACATTTATGTTTTAAAATGAAAAGCAATGCATAGATATTTTTGCACTCTTCTTGTCTGTTAATAAATTGACATCTTAGTTTGCTGATAATCTTGTCTTTAATCTTAGAATTTCCTATCTAATATCTTAATTAATCTAAATGGAAAAATAAATCGTAAACATTCAGTACACTATGAATTGCACAATCTAGAATAGACGACACATTTCTAATGAATACATTAGAAGTGAATAAATAAATTAAAGGTTAAATCTTTTAACATATGGAAAAAATTTGCAATAATAACGGGATGCTAGCCTTATTAAGAGCCAAAAATCTATCATGGTATTAAAAAGATTGGCTCATTGATAGGTACATAATAAAGCTTGCATAGTTTCAGAATAAAGAAAACAATAATAATTTAAAAACCTATACAGAATTCAAATTTGTATTCCTCAAGTTATAACGTTTTATTTTTATATTTTTATTTATTATTAAATAATTGGAATATGTTAAGAGTTGAGCCTTTTTAAGTATAGAAGAATATATTTCTATATAATGGTGAGAGCTATATATGTATCTTTCCTTTTGTGTTTATATATGTAAAACTTGAAATTCAAGGAATAGATTTCTAATTTGAAATATTATTGTACAGATTTGAACTCAAAAAAGAAATAAAAAAAGTTATGAGGCACATATTCTTCCTTTTCTTGTGTATTTTATCCTTCTGGCAATCATTAGTTTCTTTTAGAATCACAGTATCAATTCTATTTTGTTTCTGGAATAAACATTTTTGCCTGATTTCCAACCAGACATACTTAATATTGCATTTATATTCAACAGGCAAAAAAAGAGAACGCATATCATTAATACAAAACAAACGAATGAAGTAGTTCCTGAAATGAAAGAAAAATAAATTTCCTACGCTTAAAAACAGTTTCAAAGAAAAAAAAAATATATAAAAAGAAGAGTTTGTAGGAAAAAAAATAATAGATGTACTCGACAAATACGGAGACGATCTGGAATGCATTTTTTTTTTTTTACCTCATTTCTACCTTACCCGACAGTCTAGCATTACGACCCCATCCAGCAATGGCCGTTGTTTTCATCATTTGATCTCGTTTTTCACCGCATGGGCCAGTGTTGGCTGCATTAAAGAAACGAACCTCCGACCGCAGCAGACATCAGTCATCACAAATACATTACGTTACCAGATTGTTTTGCGAATGGGGAAGAATTTTGTCATCGATTGCCCACCTTCCACCCCGACTGGGAAATAACATAAGTGAGGAAGGAAAAAGAAAAAAAAATGGAGTAATAAAGAGAAAATTCCAGGAAAACGAAACAACAAAATCATAGCCATTTACTTAGGATAGTAAAGAAACAAAAGAGATGGGAATGAAAAAGAATGTGGCCCCAACTACAAAAAGGGTGAAAATAGCCAGAGTCTCAGTATTCAGCAAGTGTTTTCTTTTTTTTTCCCTCTCTTTTGCGATGGTAGAAGCTCTCTCGGGTGCGAATGGTGTGAGCCAGTAAGAAACGCATAAGAGAATCTTTATTGTCCTCCAGTTTTCTTTTTTTATTTCCTGTTTCTCTCCTGTTTTTCATGGGCAACAATTAAAAGAAGAAAAGTCATTTTCCCTCGATAGACGTCCATAATTGTGAAAGCGTTGATGGTGCAGGATTTTGGGCACGAACAGATCCTTGAAAGATCCGATTATATTCCTAGGGTCAAGAGAGCTACTATCGCAAGTAGTGGATGGAGTAATATTTCTGCTGTTTCTTGGCCCTAGGCTGGCTAATGAATTGATAGTTGTTACTTTTGTGACCTTGTGATATATATATATATATACTGAATGGTTTATACAATTTTTATACAGTGTTTAATATGTTACTGTATTAAAAATTGTTATGCAAGGCTTATTAAACAGTTTAATCTACAAGGAAATATAAATTTCAAACATACAGTACACTATTAATTGCGGAATCTATAACAGAAAAAAACATTTCTAATGAATGATACTTGCTAATGTATTGGCATTTGTTATTTTTGTTGTCTTGAGTTATATATGTATATATATAACACAGAGAGTTATCTATATGTATATATTTCTGTGTGTTTACTTGTATAACTTGAAATTTAAAGAATAGCTTTCTAATTTGAAATATTAGAGTAATGATTTGAACTCAAAAATGATAAAAAAAAAAAAAGGAATGATGTACATATTCTTTCTTTTCTTGCGCATTTATTCTTGTGGGAACCCTTCGTTTCCTTTAGTATCAATTGTGTTTTTTTTCCGAAATAAACGTTTTTGCCTGATTTCCGAGCAGAGATGGAGAATTTATTTCCTCTTACTTAAAATAATATATATATTCCACAGGCTAAAATAAAAGAAAATGCATATCATAAATACAAAAGTATTTCCTGAAATAAAAAATTTTTTTTTCTTTCTTACGCTTAAAAACAGTTTTCTAAAATAAAAACAAAAAATGTAAAAAGAAGAATTTGAAGGAAAAAAAAAGGTAATAGATGCACTGGACAAATACGGAGACGAATTGGAATGCATTGTTTATTTTTCTTTACCTCCTTCATACCTTCCCCTACAGTCTACCATTACGACTCTCTCCAACAATGGCCGTTGTTTTCATCATTTGATCTCGTTTTCCATCGAATGGGCCAGTGTTGGCTGCATTAAAGAAACTTGCCTCCGACCGCAGCGGTCTTCCGTCATCACAAATACATTACGTTACCAGATTGTTTTGCGAATGGGGAAGAATTTTGCCATCGATTACCCAACTTCCACCCCTGGGGAGAAATAATATAAGGAGGGAAGAGAAAAAAGAAACCAAAAAATGGAGTAATAAAGAGAAAATTCCAGGAAAACGAAACCACAGAATCATAGCCATTTACTTAGGATAGTAAAGAAACAAAAGAGATGGGAATGAAAAAGAATGTGGCTCCAACTACAAAAAGGGAGAAAATAGCCAGAGTCTCAGTATTCAGCAATTTTTTTATTTTTTTTTATTTTCCGCGATGGTGGAAGCTATCTCGGGTGCGAGTGGTCTGAGTCAGTAAGAAACGCTTAAGAGAATCTCTATTGTGCTTCAGGTCATTTTTTTTATTTCCTGTTTTTCTCCTGTTTTTCATGGGCCACAATTAAATGAAGAAAAATCATTTTTCCTCCTTGAAAGATCCGATTATATTCTTCGGGCCAAGAGAGTGCACTAACGCAAGTAGTGGAGAGATATTTCTGCTGTTACTTGGACCTAGTCCTGCTAATGAATTGACATTATATAGCTGATATTTCTTTTCTAAGTAAGACATCTGCACTAGTAAATTTTCATATAACATTTTTATTAAGAATATTTTGTATTTATGAGAAATATTTTGTCTATTTTAGCTTTTGCTTTTGAGAGTATGCTAAATGTTTAAAATTTATTTTTTCTGTTTAGATAAAACTGTTATTTTACAATGTCTCTTTTCATCTAGAGGGCGACTCTCATTTAGTTAATTACTGCGTGATGTAGCTGGACACATTCATGAAATTCGATTTTGTAAATTTACCTCATTTCTGAGTCAAGAGCTGATATATATATATTATAAAGAACATATTAATACAAAAAACTAAATGGCAGGTAAAAAATGGTATAGAAACACGATAGTTTCCCATAATAAAAGTCACAACAGTATTCGCTATACGGAAATCATCATGGACATCATAGAATAACAATCAAATTGTACAACAAAACAAAGAAACCAGGTGTACAAAAACCTATACAAAATTCAATTTTGTATTGTTTAAGTTATTACAGTTCTTTTATAGAATTTGATAGTGTAAAGGGTTCAGTCTATTTAAGTATGAAAGAAATATATAGAGAGAGTTATCTATGTGCCTATCCCTCTGTGTGTTTATATGTACAACTTAAAATTTATAGAATAGCTTTCTAATTTGAAATATTAAAGTAATGATTTGAACTCAAAAGAGATAAAAAAAAAAAGGTATGATGCATATATTCTTTCTTTTTCCTGTGCATTTTATTCTGCTGCCAACCCTTAGTTTTCCTTAGAATCACAGTGTCAATTGCATTTTGTTTCTGAAATAAATGTTTCAGCCAGATTGCCGAGCAGACACAGATAATTTATTTCCTGTTACTTAAAATGGTATCTATATTTCGCGGAAAAAAAAATGAAACTCATATCATTAAAAAAAAAGTATTTCCTGAAATAAATAAAAAAATATCTTTCTTACGTTAAAAAACAGTTTTCATTAAAAGCATATATAAAAAGAAGAGTTGGAGAAAAAAAAGTAATAGATGGTACTCGACAAATACGGAGATGACCAGGAATGTATTAGGGTTTTTTCGTTATCTCTTTTATACCTTCCGCAACAGTCTACCATTACGATCCCATCCAGCAATGGCCGTTGTTTTCATCATTTGATCTTGTTTTCCACCGCATGGACCAGTGTTGGTTGCATTAAAGAAACGAGCTTCCGACCGCGGCAGTCTTCAGTCATCACAAACACATTACGTTACCTGATTGTTTTGCGAATGGGGAAGAATTTTGCCATCGATTGCCCACCTTCCACCCCAGCGGATAAATAATATAAGGAAGGAAGACAAAAAAGGAAAAAAAAAATGGAGTAATAAAGAGAAAATTTCAGGAAAACGAAACAACAAAATTATAGCCATTTACTTAGTATAGTGAAGAAACAAAAGACATGGGAATGAAAAAGAATGTGGCCCCAACTACAAAAAGGGAGAAAATAGCCAGAGTCCCAGTATTCAGCAAGTTTTTCTTTCTTTTTTCTTTTTTGCGATGGTAGAAGCTATGTCGGGTGCGAGTGGTCTGAGTCAGTAAGAAACACTTAAGAGAATCTCTATTGTGCTTCGGTTTTTTTTTATTCCCTTTTTCTCTCCTTTTCGTGGGTAACAATCAAAAGAAGAAAAGTCATTTTTACTCCTTGAAAGATCCGATTATATTCTTTCGGGTCAAGAGACTGTACTGTAGCAACTAGTGGAGGGATATTTCTGCTGTCTCTTGGTCCTAGGCATGCTAATGAATTGACATTAGTTACTTTTGTGGACTTGTGTTATATATATATTTTGTACTATGAATGATTTATACAATTTATTATACAGTGTTTAATGAGTTTCTGTATTAACAATTTTTATGCAAGTTTTATCTAAATGGAAATATAAATTTTAAACATTCAGTACATTATTAATTGCGGTTTCTACCACAGACAAAACATTTCTAATGAACAGTGCTTTCCAATGTACTAACATTTGTTACTTTTATGGTCTTGAGTTATGTATATGTAATATATATAATGAAGAGAGTTATCGATGTATATCAGTCTCTTTCTAATTTTAAATATTATTATATCGATGATTTGAATTCATAAAAAGATATAAGAAAGTATGTTGCACATATTCTTTCTTTTCATGTGCATTTTATTCTTCTGGCAACACTTAAAACACTTAGTTTTCTTTTGAATCGCGGTACCAATTGTATTTTGTTTCTGAAATAAATATTTATGCCTGATTGTGGAGCAGACATATATAATTTATTTCCGCTTACTTTAAATGGCGGCTATATTCCACAGACAAAAAAAAATGAAACGCATATCATTCATACAAAACAAACGAAATAAAAAGAAAAAAAATATCTTTCTTTAGTTTTAATACAGTTTTCAATGAAAAAAATATATAAAAAGAATAATTTGAAGAAAAAAAAAGTATTAGATGTACTCGGCAAATACGGAGACGATCTGGAATGCATTGATTTCTTTTTCTTTACCTCCTTTTTACCTTCCCCAACAGTGTACCATTACGACCCCCTCCAGCAATGGCCGTTGTTTTCATCATTTTATCCTGTTTTCCGCCGCATGGGCCACTATTGGTTGCATTAAAGAAATGAGCCTCCGACCGCAGCAGTCTTCAGTCATCACAAACACATTACGTTACCAGATTGTTTTGCGAATGGGGGTGAATTTTGCCATCGATTGCCCACCTTCCACCCCGGTGGGAAAATAATATAAGGGAGGAAGAAAAAATGGTAAAAAAAATGGAGTAAGAAAGAGAAAATTCCAGGAAAACGAAATAACAAAATCATAGCCATTTACTTAGGATAGTAAAGAAACAAAAGAGATGGGAATGAAAAAAAAATGTGACCCCAACTACAAAAAGGGAGAAAATATCCAGAGTCTCAGTATTCAGGAAGTTTTTTCTTTTTTTTTTTACTTGTGCGATGGTAGTAGCTATCTCGTGTGCAAGTGGTCTGAGTCAATAAGAAACGCTTAAAAGAATCTGTATTGTGTTCCAGTTTTTTTTTATTTCCTGTTCCTTTCCTGTTTTTCAAGGGCAACAATTAAAAGAAGAAAAATCATTTTTCCTCCTTGAAGAATCCGATTATATTCTTCGGGTCAAGAGAGTGTACTATCGCAAGTTGTGAAGTGAGATTTCTGATGTTTCTTGGCCCAAGGCTGGCAGATGAATTTACATTTTATACTTCTGTGGTCTTGAGTTTTATATATATATATATATATTCTAATGGACTATATATATAAACAAAGCCAAAATTAATACTGAAAACTAAATGACTGGCAAGACCTGGTCTAGAAACACGAACATTTTCTATAATGAAAACAACAAGAGTATTCGCTACACGTAAGTCATCATTGTCATCATAGAATAACAATCAAATTGCATAAAAGAAATCGATCTGCTGCAGCCTATACAAAAAATCAATTTTGTGTTGCTTCAGTTATTAAGGTTTTAATTAAAAATTTTTTTTATAGAATTTGATTGTGTTAAGGGTTAAGTCTATTGAAATATGTAAGAAATATATATTTAAATAGTATATAATGAAGAGAGTTATTTATACATTTCTTCTTCCGTGTGTTTATATGTATAATTTAAAATTTAAAGAATAGCTTTCTAATTTGAAATATTACGGTATTGGTTTGAACTAAAAAAAGAAAAATAATGGCATGGTGCACAAGTACTTTCTTTTCCTATGCATTTTATTCTTCTGGCAGCCTTTAGTTTCACAATATCAATTGCATTATGTTTCTGAAATAAACATTTCAGCCTGATTGCCGAGCAGACATAGAGAATTTGTTCACTCTTGCTTAAAATGGTATCTATATTCCACAGACCAAAACAAGGAAACGCATATCATTAATACAAAAGTATTTCCTGAAATAAATAAAAAAAACATTTGTTTCTTACGCTTAAAAACAGTTTTCTATAACAAAAAAACGTATATAAAAAGAAGAGTTTGAAAAAAAAGTAATAGATGTACTCGACAAATACGGAGACGATCTGGAATGCATTGGTTTATTTTTTTCTACCTCCTTTATACCTTCACCAAGAGTCTACCACTACGACCCCATACAGTAATAGCCGTTGTTTTCATCATTTGATCTTGTTTTCCACCGCATGGGCCAGTGTTGGCTGCATTAAAGAAACGAGCCTGCGACCGCAGCAGACATCAGTCATCACAAATACATTACGTTACCAGATTGTTTTGCGAATGGGGAAGAATTTTGCCATCGATTGCCCACCTTCCACCCCAGCGGGGAAATAATATAAGGGAGGAAGACAAAAAAGGAAAAAAAAAATGGAGTAATAAAGAGAAAATTTCAGTAAAACGAAACAACAAAATTATAGCCATTTACTTAGTATAGTAAAGAAACAAAAGAGATGGGAATGAAAAAGAATGTGGCCCCAACTACAAAAAGGGAGAAAATAGCCAGAGTCCCAGTATTCAGCAAGTTTTTCTTTCTTTTTTCTTTTTTGCGATGGTAGAAGCTATGTCGGGTGCGAGTGGTCTGAGTCAGTAAGAAACACTTAAGAGAATCTCTATTGTGCTTCGGTTTTTTTTTATTCCCTTTTTCTCTCCTTTTCGTGGGTAACAATCAAAAGAAGAAAAGTCATTTTTACTCCTTGAAAGATCCGATTATATTCTTTCGGGTCAAGAGACTGTACTGTAGCAACTAGTGGAGGGATATTTCTGCTGTCTCTTGGTCCTAGGCATGCTAATGAATTGACATTAGTTACTTTTGTGGACTTGTGTTATATATATATTTTGTACTATGAATGATTTATACAATTTATTATACAGTGTTTAATGAGTTTCTGTATTAACAATTTTTATGCAAGTTTTATCTAAATGGAAATATAAATTTTAAACATTCAGTACATTATTAATTGCGGTTTCTACCACAGACAAAACATTTCTAATGAACAGTGCTTTCCAATGTACTAACATTTGTTACTTTTATGGTCTTGAGTTATGTATATGTAATATATATAATGAAGAGAGTTATCGATGTATATCAGTCTCTTTCTAATTTTAAATATTATTATATCGATGATTTGAATTCATAAAAAGATATAAGAAAGTATGTTGCACATATTCTTTCTTTTCATGTGCATTTTATTCTTCTGGCAACACTTAAAACACTTAGTTTTCTTTTGAATCGCGGTACCAATTGTATTTTGTTTCTGAAATAAATATTTATGCCTGATTGTGGAGCAGACATATATAATTTATTTCCGCTTACTTTAAATGGCGGCTATATTCCACAGACAAAAAAAAATGAAACGCATATCATTCATACAAAACAAACGAAATAAAAAGAAAAAAAATATCTTTCTTTAGTTTTAATACAGTTTTCAATGAAAAAAATATATAAAAAGAATAATTTGAAGAAAAAAAAAGTATTAGATGTACTCGGCAAATACGGAGACGATCTGGAATGCATTGATTTCTTTTTCTTTACCTCCTTTTTACCTTCCCCAACAGTGTACCATTACGACCCCCTCCAGCAATGGCCGTTGTTTTCATCATTTTATCCTGTTTTCCGCCGCATGGGCCACTATTGGTTGCATTAAAGAAACGAGCCTCCGACCGCAGCAGTCTTCAGTCATCACAAACACATTATGTTACCAGATTGTTTTGCGAATGGGGGTGAATTTTGCCATCGATTGCCCACCTTCCACCCCGGTGGGAAAATAATATAAGGGAGGAAGAAAAAATGGTAAAAAAAATGGAGTAAGAAAGAGAAAATTCCAGGAAAACGAAATAACAAAATCATAGCCATTTACTTAGGATAGTAAAGAAACAAAAGAGATGGGAATGTAAAAGAATGTGGTCCCAACTACAAAAAGGGAGAAAACAGCCAGAGTCTCAGTATTCAGCAAGGTTTTCTTTATTTTGCGATGGTAGAAGCTATCTCGGGTGCGAGTGGTCTGAGTCAATAAGAAACGCTTAAGAGAATCTGTATTGTGCTCCAGTTTTTTTTTTTATTTCCTGTTTCTCTCCTGTTTTTCATGGGCAACAATTAAAAGAAGAAAAGTCATTTTTCCTGCTTGAAAGATCCGATTATATTCTTCGGGTCAAGAGAGTGTACTGTCGCAAGTAGGGGAGTGATATTTCTGCTGTCTCTTGGCCCTAGGCCTGCTAATGCATTGACATTAGTTACTTTTGTGGACTTTTGTTATATATATATATATATATTGTACTATGAATGATTTATACAATTTATTATACAGTGTTTATGAGTTTCTGTGTTAAAAATTGCTATGCAAGGTTAATTAAACATTTTTATCTAAATAGAAATAGAAATTTTAAACAATCAGTACACTATTAATTGCGGTTTCTATAACAGACAAAACATTTATAATGAAGATATATATAATTGTGAGTTATATATAATTGTAAATTATATAGCCCACATTTTTTTCTACGTGAGACATCTACACTGGAAGATTTCAGAGGTTAGTCTAATAGCTTTATTATGAATATTTTGTATTTATTAGAAATATATTGCTCATTCTAGATTCTTCTCTTGGTAGTCTGCTGAATGTTTAAATTTCTTTTCTGCGTTTAGATTAAATTGTTCATTATACTTTCAGCTATATTGTTCACACATTATTTAACGACTTTTAGTAATTTGAACATTGCCTCTTTTCAATTAGAGGTTTAGAGGGCGACTCTCATTTAGTTTCTGCTTGTTGTTGCAGAGAATATTTATGACTGCCCATTATGTAAGGGAGCTATTAATATAAAAGTTAAATGACTGGTAAGTAATGATGTAGAAACCGGATCATTTTCTTAAAAAAATCACGACAAAGTTCGCGACACATAAATCACCATGGGTTTCATATAATCGTGATCAAATCGTATGAAAAAGCAAAACAAGAAACAAAAAAAAAATATCTTTAAAAAATCTATACAATATCAATTTTGTGTTGCTTAAATTATTACCGTTTCTTTAAAGTTATTTTAATAGAATTTAATTGTAGTAAGTTTTAAGCCTGTTCACGTATGAAGGAAATATATGTGAATGTGTGTGTGTAACGAGGAGAGCTACTTAACTATGTATCTCTCCCTCTTTGCGTTTATATGTATACTTGAAATTTAAAGAGTAGCTTTCTAATTTAAAATATTGCAGTAATGATTTGAATAAAAAAAGATAAAAAAAAAGACTTACATGCACATATTCTTTCTTTTCCAGTGCATTTTATACTTCTGGTAACCCTTAGTTTCTTTCAGAATCGCAGTATCAATTGTATTTTGTTTCTTAAATAAACATTTTTGCCTGATTGTCGAGCAGACATAGAGAATTTATTTCCTCTTATTTAAAATGGTATCTGCATTCAACAGACATAAAAAGAAAACGCATATCATTAATACAAAAGTATTTCCTGAAATAAATAAATAAAAAAAATATCTTTCTTACGCTTCAAAACAGTTTTTAATAAAATATATATATAAAATGAAGAGTTTGAAGAAAGAAAAAAAGTAATAGATGTACTCGACAAATACGGAGACGATCTGGAATACATTGGTTTCTTTTTGTTACCTCCTTTACGCCTTCCCCAACAGTCTACCATTACGACCCCATCCAGCAATGGTCGTTGATTTCATCATTTGGTCTTGTTTTCCACCGCATGGGCCAGTGTTGGCTGCATTAAAGAAATGAGCCCACGACCGCAGCAGTCTTCAGTCATCACAAATACATTACGTTACCAGATTGTTTTGCGAATGGGAATGAATTTTGCCATCGATTGTCCACCGGCGGGGAAACAATATAAGTAACGAAAGAAAAAAAAGAAAGGGGAAAAAAGAAACAAAAATGGTGTAATAAAGAGAAAATTCCAGGAAAACCAAACAAAATCATAGCCATTTACTTAGGATAGTAAAGAAACAAAAGAGATGGGAATGTAAAAGAATGTGGTCCCAACTACAAAAAGGGAGAAAACAGCCAGAGTCTCAGTATTCAGCAAGGTTTTCTTTATTTTGCGATGGTAGAAGCTATCTCGGGTTCGAGTGGTCTGAGTCAGTAAGAAACGCTTAAGAGAATCTCTATTGTGCTCCAGTTTTTTTTTTTATTTCCTGTTTCTCTCCTGTTTTTCATGGACAACAATTAAAAGAAGAAAAGTCATTTTTCCTGCTTGAAAGATCCGATTATATTCTTCGGGTCAAGAGAGTGTACTGTCGCAAGTAGTGGAGTGATATTTCTGCTGTTTCTTGGACCTAGGCTCGCTACTGAATTGACATTTGTTACTCTTGTAGTGTTGAGTTATATATATATATATATATATATATATATATATATATATGTATATATATATGTATGTATATATATATGTGTGTGTGTGTAATTCATAATGTACTGTTTGTAGTATATATATATAGCATATTATGAAATTAATGTATTAAAAATTTTTAATTATTACGCAAGGCTAATTAAACAATTTAATCTAATTTGAAAAATTTGGCAAAATTTATAATAGACAAAACATTTCTAATGAATTCATTCGAACGAGAGAATAAAGAAATTAAAGGTTAAATCTTTCAACGTATGAGAGAAATTTACTATAATAGCGGGATTATTATAAAATGTTTCATTGATAGTTACATAAAAAATCTCACACAATTTTAGAATAAATGAAACTTTTATAATTTATATATAAAAGCAATGAGAGGTATTTTTACACTTTTCTTTTCTTTTTTTGTTAACAAATTGACATCTTATTTTCTCTGATAAACTAACATAAATTGTACGACTTTAATTTTAGAAATTCTGTTTTAACCCCATTCTACATTATAATGTATTGACATTTGTTATATATATATAATATATTATAAATTATTGTAATAAAAATTGTTATGCAAGTCAAATTAAACAATTTAAATTCAGCACACTATGAATTGCAGGATCTAAAATAGACAAAAGAATTCTAATGAATGCATTAGAAAGAGAGAATACAGATGAAAGTATAAACCTTTCAATATATAAAAGAAATTCCCGATATTAATAAGAGGGTAGCTTTATTAGGAACCGAATTCTACGAAGACATAAAAGAATGGCATTGAAAGATATATAATAAAACATTTTTTATTAAAAATGAAATGCAATGCAGAGATGTATTTACACTTTTCTTGTCTTAATTTGTTAACAAATTGACATATTAGTTTCTCGATGAATTGCCATAAATTGTCTTTGATTTTAATTGTGGAAATTCTGATTTAATCGTATTAAACGATGGTTTTAGCTTGGAAAATCTTGTTAAATATTTTTAATTGATAATCTTATTAGTTATAATAGGATATTTTTTATTAAATTTCTCTGAGACTAAATTGCAATGATTATTGTTTCCCATTTGTCAAAAGGCATTTTTGAAATTTGTTTCTTAATTTGAAATTTGTCTTTGCAGGAATTTGTTTCTTATGCGAAACAATAATTACAGGCTTCTTTCTCATAAAAATAAAATAATGATGATAATGTGTGAATGACGATAATTTTGAACTAGAAAAGCGTGATCAAAACTCTAAACTGAGCAGTTTTTGGGTTTTGTCACCACCGGGAAAGAGTGTGTTAAATCTGGTAGAAAGTCCTTCCTTCGAGGTAAAAGAAAGGAGGAATGATACAATCCCTCGGGTGTCGTCTCTGAGGACCTGGGTTCCAAATTATTGAGATAGTCCTCTGGGTGTGTGTAAAATGGGATAGGAATTCCCAGGTTAATCTTGATTTTCTATAATTATGCCGTATCAAGAGTGAATGATAAAATTTCAAGAGGAATATCATCGGAAAAATAATCTTTAAGCTATGATATTTTGTAATTAAATTACAAGATAAATATATTTTACTAAGATTCTTCTGTAATTGATAATAGTTTCTTACGAATTTGATATCTAAGGGAATTTATAAATTATTACTTTTCAGTTGTAGATTACTATGTTTTTTTTAATCATAAATACATTATAAAATCATAATTACAATCCTATGTTTTGTAATTATATACAACAATATTTGGATTTGTATAAAAGTTGAGATCTTTGGGTTATAGAAAAATTGCAAATGTTGTCGTAGTATTTATTCCAAATCTTTTTGCACCTGGGATGCCTGTTAAGAACATTCATAAGCCTGTTAATAATTTCAACGTTCATTTTTTTTTTATGTTGCAACATTTTTTTTCGTCTCACGAGAAGAGTTTTGGCATTTCATTCCCAAGGAGAGAGGAATGTATGTTATTTGACATGTATTTAATAAAAACCCATTACTCAAATTTGATAGCAGATAAGCAGTATTGTGGGTAGTTATATTACATGCAATTAGTGTTTTGTACTAATGAGAACAAACCATTACTCAAATATGATAACATATATTCGGTATCATATATAATGCGATTCATACAGTTAGCGAATATTTGTGTGACATTCACAGGTCAATTGAATATGGACTAACCATGATTTGCTCCATCGGGATTGGTGATAGACCACAAATGGAGAAATGTCTACTCCAAAGAAAAGTGAGGGAAGCTGACCACTCCTCGCAATTGACGGATTGTCTTAAAAGTAGTTTTTTGGTGAAGAGAAGAATTCTGCGGCGAATTGACAAGAAATGTTGTTTTTCTTTTGTTTCTGAAGTGACTGAATAGGCCTGAGTATTCGCTTGTTTTCAAAGTGAGCCCGTTGTGGTTTCGTGTATCACGTGTAGCTGATAATTAAGGTCAGCTGCAGAATCTCTTTTATGCAAATAGATTAGATGTAGAATCGAGAACTCTGAAAAATCTCCAAACCTTGGAGTGAATTGTACATGTGACTTGTGAGTGAATCGTGCGCTTGTGAACAGATTTTATCTTTAATTTTACCTTTCTTTGTTTAATAACCCAGAGTTCATTATTTATATACACATATAGTGCTTGGAAATAAAAATTAAAGAGTTCCCATGAAGCTGAAAATAGCCCTCTTCTTGAAGCCGTTATAGGTTTAATGCAGGCCAAGACATTACAATGTATAAAACTGTAAAGTAAGTGAGTAGTTTGTAGTCCAAACCTATAGAAAGTTCATAAAAACTTTCTATTGTGTTTCTTTTTGTGGTCAATGTTTTAAATCGATGGCAATAAGGCGAAGAAAAATCATTCTTTCTCCGTGAAAGACCGGTTATATTAATTTGTCTGGATATCTTTTATGTTTTTGGCTGTTCTTTTTATTAATGTTGCTAACCAATTGGTATTTCTTATTTTCAACATTTTCCGATGTCCTCGAGTTATAATGATTAGGAATGGTCTGATATGTCTTGTGGAATATATTTAAAGATTGTAATATATCTTAAGCGGTAGAATTTTATTGCTGTCCTTTGGATATAATGTTATGTTGCTAATTAATTGTTATTAATTATATTTTAAAATTCTGATGTAAAAATAGCAATGACATGTTTTAGTATATGTAATTAGATATGTTCTGAGATTGCCATTCTTTAATAATTAATAAGTAATGAATTAATATTTACATTTTTAATTCATTGCTATTTCCATGTTCGAAGTTCAAATATAATTAATAATTCTGAGAAAAAAAAATATTTAATCGGATTTAGATAGAAATTTTAACTAAACAGACTTAAGTGATGTATTAATGAGATATTTAACGATATTTTAATGAATACAATTTTTTTATTATATTGTTAGTGAAAAATCCTTACAGTTAGTTTGTGTCACCTTTTAAAATTTATTTAGTCTACAGGAAATTAAAAAATTTTCTAACATTTTATTAAAAACATATTTATAAAATTACGATATTTTATTCCTTTTTATGTAAGTTATTATTTAAATATGTATAGTATATTTTAATTATTAAATTAAACTTTTAGCTTAAGTTTCAAATAAAACAATAATATATTTAATAAGTTATATTTAAATAACAGTTTTCCAAAATAAATATTTAATAAGTCATATTTAAATATTTATCTTGATAAAAAGTTTTATATTAGAAAAATATGTCCACAAATATATGTTTTAATATTTATTTTTTATCTACGACATACATTTTAATAATGAAACTACATGATTGAGAACTTATAATTAGCTATTAATTTAGTTTAGTAAAAGTACAATAATATTCAAACAATAGTTTTGATCTTTATGATTTTTAATTTTTTTAACATAGTAATAACAAAAACTTGAAACTGGATATATAAAAAGCAGTTATAAAAGTACTTTTTATAAATTAAGTATAAATTTTTATTCCGTTTGCTAAAACATAAAACCAATTTTTTAATAAGTAGAAAAAAGTTTATTTATTTATTATTATTTATTTTTTTTTCATCTGATAAACATTAAAATACTGTTCACAAATAATTACAAAAAATAATTTTATTAAGATTACGATAATTGGTGAATAAAAATGACAGCATTAATCTAAAAGTATGAAATCCTAAAATTTGGAAAATGCATGTTTAAAAAATAAAAGGGTATGGGTGTTCGTTTTGTATTGACACATTATATATTACTCCAATTATTTAAAAAATTTTACCAATTTTTCGGTGTAGGCAAAAAATAATTTAATATATTTAAAAATTTATACATTAAAACGTACAGCTTAATATATTAAAAGCTTATATATATATATTTACAGATATCATGAACCCTTGTGTTCTGCAAATAAATATGAGAAGTAAGATATGCTGTAATATGAGAAGGAACTTATATTTTTTTAAACTATTTTTTAAGGCTAATGCATTTGCGTGTAGTATGTAAAAACTCCAGGAAAATTCTCTTGTCAGACAGATATGAAGCTTTTATATGTGGTATGATAGTCGCCATCGTGTTTTTTGATTACTGAAAGTAATAATTGCAATACAATTTTCTATACTTAACTATATTACATACAATCGAATTTGTATTTACCTGTGAGCAATTTGTGTGCTCTACCAATGAACCACTCATACGTTAAAAAAATCTACACTTATTTGAATATAAAATTTTTTTTTTCTTTATAAAGCAAAATACAAATATGGTTTAACAGGATTAAGTTTTAATTAACAAATAACTCTACTTTCATTTGAATTTTTCCAACTGTTTTTAACTCTATACATTTTTTTTACTTGTTTTTATCCTTTTTTAAAATTTTATTAGCCTTAATTAATTAATCAACTTCATTTTGCTAATAATATTAATTAAAATATGGAAGGTTTCGTGATTTTTAAATAGTGTAGAAACTCCGACACTGGTACGTCCATTGCCCTTACTATAGGAATGAGTGTTATAAGATAATATTTAAAAAAATAGTTAAAAATCATCAATACATTTATTTTCATAAATTTCAACTATGCATTTTATTAAAATTTTTCAACAGTTTTTAACATAATACATTTTTTATTTATTTATATTTTTTCGTTTTTTGAATTTTTATTGGTTTTTAATTGTATAAATTAATTAATCAACTTCATTTTACAAAAAATATTAATTAAAATGTGGTGGTTTTAGTAAAATCGTGTAGCAACTCCGATACTGGTACGTCCATTGACATCATTATTGGAATGAGTTTTATAAAGCAATATTTAAAGCAATGGTTAAAAATTATCAATACTTTTATTTTTATAAATACCAATCAAGAAATTATATTATAGTTAGTTTTAGTGTGATATATTTACGAGAATAATATCAAAATTCTGACTTAAATCACTATCGACACTACAACCAGATTTTTCTTTTTTTTTAGTTCCCCGTGAATTCCAACTCATTTTCGAGAACTGTTTTCTTTTATTCTCTCAGACAAGCAATATAACAGAAGCGTTAATGATAAGATCTTTTTTTTTTCTTTCTATCTTTTCCCCAACTTCATTCACGCTTTATAGAGATACTACTGCATTAAAAAGGAAAAAAAGAAGGAAAAACACACTATGTCCTGGAAATGCTGTTTGCTGGATAATTAGCAGTTCTTTTCGCCAATCCGTTTTCCTTTTTTTCTTTTTCCCTGCTGCTTTAAGGGTATTATAAAGAAAAGAAAGAGGAAGAAACAATCGCATCCGGAATTGCTCCGCTGCAAAACGAAATGAAAGGCACTTATCAAGATGGCACTGTGTATTTTGTTCCCGCTTTGCGCCGGTAGTGATTTAGGTCCATCTGAAATTGATTCTCAATTTAAGGAACGGGTTTTTCCCTCTGGGTGCAATTTTAACTGGTTCATTTTGAAAATATCATTTTTTTGTGGTTATTACTTACAAATTCAAGGATTCGCTGGATGAAAATATGTCAACTTAGGATGTTTGTCTTTATTTTGTGGGACACATATTCTAATTATTATTCCACGGATAGGCGAAGAAGGGAAAAGCAAGATTTGCTAATAAGGAATAATTGCTTTGAATTTTTGTAACTTATGGAGGTTTGGCTTGGTACGGCGATTTACTGTGATCTTGTATCTTGACCGGGATCTACAGCTTAAAGTGGATTCCGAACCACTAATAAACATTCATGCCACTAATAAGATTCCAAGCTGAAGCCTGTGATACCAAAAGCCAGAGCGTTAGCCACTTGGCCACCAGGTCGCGTCTTATGGAGGAAAAAAATGAACTCCTATAATTGGAATTGCCTATTGAGAGGATTGAACATTTTGTCCCAACCACTATAGAGTCTCATCGTTTCTGAAAATAATGCCTACAATAGGTGATACCATCTAATTTGAAACTGAGTCCTTCTGTAATTATATATATAATTGCTTTTTATAATGTATGGAAAATTCTAAGATATTTCAATGCTTATTCAGTAAGAAAAATCACAAATATAAATTTGCAACAATGAACGGAAAATAATAAAAATATTGTATATTATTAGGGTATTTTTGTATAAATATATTTATACAATTCATTTTTTTTAAATTGTTAAATTGTTAATTGTTTAATTGTTTTAATTGTTAATTGTCGTTGTTATTTAATTTTTAATTGTTTAAATTTAATAAATTTGGTTTTAATAATATTTAAATGAACAAATGTTAATATAAGCGGCATGACTGTATCAGTAGAAAATAATTACGAATATTTGAAATTTGGATCTACACCTAATTCGAAACATATTAAATAGTTTCAAAATATCTATATAAGTCCATATATCTAAACTTGTCAGTATATTTAAACTGGATCATAAAGAACTGAGCCATATACATGAGATAGGTAGAGGAATTCTGCTTATATTACATATTAATCTAATTCAAGTCGTCACTTCAAGCCAACCATTTAGATCATTAATTAAAAGTATAGGGATAATACTAAGAAAATAGGACAACACATATTACGACTTTTGGAACACATGTTGGATATTATTTTTTTTTAATGCAAAATTAATGAAAGATTAATACACTGCATATCAGAGAAATTTTGTTATTTTTGCTTTTTATTATTTTAGTTTTATTCGTAAAACATATATATATATATATATATATTGTGGAATTTGTTACAAGCTCTATTTTCGAAAACTAAGACAGACAGTGTAACTGAAGTCCGAAGGTGGGAATTTTCTGTGTTTTCTCCCATACAACATAATGCAAGCTGCTTCTCCTAAAATATATTATTGATGTTCTTCTTATTATCGCTAGTTTATAAGCTGTTTGTGGTATTCATAAATAGAGAACACAAGGCCAACTGATGTATAAAAATATACTAGACTATATTTTAATTTAAATTTTACATTTTAAAGCTTAATGTTTGAAAGTTAATGATACTGCTATGCATCGGCAAAGCTTTCTATTGCATACACTTTTTTTTCTTTGTCTCGAATCATGCACTATATAACAAAGGATTAATTATTTTTGGCAACTCTTTATTATTTGCTAATTAGTTTTTGAAAAAGAAAATCTAATTTATTTTTCAAATCTGATTAGCAAATAATAAAGAGTTGCCCATTTGGGATTAGACTTATATTATAATTTTTTTCTCTAATAAAGATTAAGTAAAAAAAAAAAAAAAAAACCGAGGTATTATATTTGAAATTTATCACCATATATATTTTTTTTTAATCTGAGAAATATTCATTTCTCATTTATTCTTATGATGCGTTATCTATTTTTATTATCTTTTTTATTTATTTATTTATTGAGGACATCATCATTTATCATTTGAATTTTCTGTGAATTTTTTAAATTTTAATAAATAATTTTATTATTTTATGTACTATCTCCAAATTCGATGTGTAACAATAACAGTAATTTGTGTTATTTTTTTAATTAGCATATTGCTTGAATATCTATTGTAATTTTTCTGTAACTTTCACTTGTTTATCTAATAAATTTATAATTTTATTTAGATATGGTTTCTATCACAGATAATTTTTAGAATGTAATATTATGTGTTTATTAAAACTATTCAAATATAAAGATATGTTAAATTAATCTTTAAAATACTTTACTATTAATCTTTTGTGTGCTTGACTATTAATCAAGGAAATACCTATAATTAATAACAAAAATGTTATAGTTAGTAAGACTTATTCACCATTAATCATTTTTATTCTAATTAACTTAAAATTATTAATGTATATAATCACAATTTGAATACTTAAATTGCAATTGTGTTATTATTATTGTTTAAAAATTTTGTAAAAAAATTCATTTTAAAAGTTAAGACAGTTGTTTATTAAAAAATAATTTTTACATTCTAAATACATTAGAAATCAAATTTAAAAATATTTTTATCTCTTATATTTTAATCTCAAATTAAAATTTAGTCAAATGAACATTTAACAAAAGCTTATAAATTTGAAATTTAACAATTTCCATACACCTTGAAAAATAAATAATTTTAATTTTTATAACTGGCTAAAGAAAAATATTCTTCGTATTATTCTTGACTACATAATATTTTGTTTCCCAAAGAACATTTTGTATTAAAACAAATTTCAAAATAATTATTAAAAAATCAAATCATTTTTTCTTTAAACATAAAACAGAAAAAAATTTCAAGATAATAAACTCGAATATTAATAACATTCTTCACTGGTTTTCTCATTATGTTAATATCGCAAACAATGTTGACAAGTTTTCATTACATATTTTCAAATAAATAAAATTAAAGTAATAGGAAAATATGGGCAAAACGTGTAACTTATTTCATTTTTAAGGTAGCATTAATACTTTTACGAAACGACTATAAATAAAATTTTTTAGCTCGGTTATTTTTAATCAGTAAAGTATCTATAGAAATAGAAAATAAAATTTTATCTCCTAACTTCAAAATAAAAATCGTATAACATAAAAACAGTTTAAATGAAAATGGATAACAAATTACAAGTTCTATGGCTTTATTGAATAAATATATAATCACAATTTGAATGAATAAATTGTAATTGCATTATTATTTTTATTTAAAAATGTTTTGAAAAGTTTAGATTGTTGCTTAGTTAAAAAATAGTATTTACATTTTATATACGTTAAAAATCAAACTTAAAAATATTTTATTCTCTTATATTTTAATTTCAAATTAAAATTCAGCCCAATGAAAATTTAACAGAGATTTATAAATGAGAAAATTAGAAATTTTCTTACACTTTAAAAATTAAATAGTTTTCTTTTTATAGCTGTCAAAAAACAAATATTCTTCTGAAAAGTTAGTATTATTAATCAGAAAATATTTTTTTCTCAAAGAACATTTTGTGTTAAAACAAATTTCAAAATAGTTTTTAAAAAAAATAGACAAAAAACTTTGAGATAATAATATAGAATGTTAATACAATTTTTCACCGGTTTTCTCACTATTTTAATTTCATTGGTTTTCAAATAAATAAATAAAATTAAAGTAATAGAAAAATTTGTGCAGAAATGTATTACATATTCATGGTTTTTAAAGTAACATTAATACTTTACGAAGAGACTATCAATAAAATTTTTTGGCTCGGTAATTTTTAATCAGTAAAGTATCTATAGAAATAGAAAATAAGATTTTATCTGCTAACTCCAAAATAAAAATCGTATAATATAAAAAGAGAATAATTGAAAAGTTGATAACAACAAGTGTAAAGGATTTGTTTATTAAAAAAAATTTAAATGTTATTATGAAAATTATTGTAATAGCATTAACAGTTGTAAATTAGTAGTAATTCGCGAGCTAACTATTTGAGTAATGATGGTTCAGTTTGCTTTCATATTGCGCAATAGCTTCTGGAAGCAAAGATCCACGATATCAGTTGCGGCAACATGTGTAAACATCTTGGTGGAAGTATGCTTGTTTGTTTACTTACATACATCTTGCATACATACATCTTGTTTACATCTTGTCAAGCCAACGGCCATACTATGCTGAATATGCCGGTTCTCGTTAGATCACCGAAGTCAAGCATCATTGGGCGCGGTCAGTACTTGGGTGGGTGACCACCTGGAAACACTGCGTGCCGTTGGCATTCACAAATTTGGGACCTGAATGGCCGAGTGTCTAGCGCTCTGGTGCCCCAGGTTTCGGGTTCGAATCCCGGCGGTGCCATGGATATTTGTAGTGGTTCGGAATCCACTTTAAACTGTAGATCCCGGTCTCCTATCTCTGTAAGAGCACCACGGAGCCAAAGCCAGACTTCTACCCTCGGGTGCTCCATCACAACAGAAGCTGCTTCCTTCCCCTTCAATCATGAGTATGTATGGGCTCGTGGGCTTGGTCAGCCAAGTGGGATAAGAAACAACAACAACAACACATCTTGTCATCTATGGTTATATACATACATCTTGTTTACATCTTGTCATCTATGGTTATATACATACATCTTGTTTACATCTTGTCATGTATAGTTACATACATACATCTTGTTTATATCTTATCACCTATAGTTACATAAATACATCTTGTCATCTACAGTTACTTACATACATTACATACATCTCGTCATCTATAGTTTGGTGAAAGTTTACTTGTTTGTTTACTTTATGATACATAAATACTAAGCTGTTAACACAGAAAGTTCTCTTGCCTAATAGTTTAATAAATCTCTTCAACTCTTTTACACTTCAGAAACAGTTCAAAGCATATTATAAGAAATATGAATTCTCCGCTTTAAAAGCATGGACGATACTGGTTCTTGTATCACTAAACAACACCAACAAATCCGTTAAATCTGCTTTAAAAGCGTGGTCGAAACTGGTCGTGTGCCACTAAAAAAATACAAACAAATCCGTTAAATCTGCTTTAAAAGCGTGGCCGAAACTGGTCTTGTGCCACTAAATAACACCAATAACACCAACCACACAACTAGACCAATAAATAAGTTAAATCTGCTTCAAAAGCATTACCGATACTAGTCCTTGTGCCACTAAACAACACCAACAAATCCATTAAATCTATCTTAAAATAATAATTTAAAATGTACTGAAATTGAAATGATTATTTTAACTAACGAACTGAAAGCCTTGTAAGTTATATGCAACTGTGGTTGTTAACGATTAGTTGAAAGCCTTGAAATCATTTTAGATGGTTTATAAAATACTAACTACATAAAATCATACCGATTTATTTTCACGACTGCATGAACTCTAACAAATTCTATTCAAATAAATTCCGTAACAAATCCAAAATTATCGATAAAAACGAAACAAAACAAAACCCCAACTCCCATAAAACACAACGTCCTCAAAGTGTCTCTTCCGATAATTGATATTCAGCGAAAACTGAACCTCTTCAGTATAAGAACTCATTAGTGGCCAAGGGAGAGACAATCTCGAGAACTTTTTCCTTCTACGGGGTTGGCCCATTTTTCTTCCTCGAAAATGGCAATGGTGTTTCTCTTTTTTTGTGTGTGTGTGTGTCGAAAAGACCCGAAAAATAAAAGGGGAGGAAAACTTTATTGCATTCATGTGTTTGGGAGAAACTAATTCCGGGGATAGTTGGAATGCAAGGGGATGTTCTAGATTTTGTAAAGAAACCCGATTTTTACGGTAGCCATAATTGATTTTGACGCACGCTACCGTATTTCTCTTTTCGAGGTGGCATCGTGACTGCGGATCACGGGACCATGAACACCTCGAGACGTGACACGAATGCGGAATGGTTCACAAGCCGATCTCGCCAACAGCCGATGCCAAGGCCGAAACGGGGAAGATTCACAAATGTTAAGCGGAAATCTGGATCAGAAATACCATTCATATTGTATTTGTTTACAATATAGTTATATTGTTGAATATGTTACTGAAATATCCCCAAACTAATAACGAGCTTCAAGACAGAAAGGAAGATCAAATAAGGCCCGATGTATAATGATAATTAATGCACCTCCCTTTAAATACAGTAAACAAATACTAAATTTTGTTATAAACATTACATCGGAAATCTGGATTTGAAACACCATCTATATCGTATCTGTTTGCAATATGGTTTACACTGTTGATACTCTAACTAAAATATCGCCAAACTTATAACGAGTTTTAAGACAGAAAGAATGATCAAAAGAGACCCCATAAGTAACGATAATTTGTGCCTCCCTTTTAATAGAGTAAACAAGTTATATTATATATAATTAAACGGAAATAAAGATTTCAAATATCATTCATATTGTATATATTTACAATATGAGTATATTGTTTACAGTATTAAAGAATTATCAAAAGATTTGAATAACGAATTCCGAGAGTAGAGGAAAGACCTTCTGAGCCTCCATGGAAACAATAATTTGTGTACACTCCCTTAATAACAGTAAACAAATACTAAATTATCTTATAAACATTATAACCAAAATCTAGATTTTAAACACCATTCATAATGTATCTGTTTACAATATGGTTACACTGTTGATACTGTAGCTGAAATATCGTCAAACGAACAATGAGTTTCAAGACAGAAGGGAGGATCAAAGGAGCTCATTGTATAACGATAATTTATGCCAATCCCTTTTACTACAGTAAATAACTTCTACGTTATATTATATATAACTTAACGAAAATATAGATTTCAAATGTCATTCATATTGTATCTATTTACTATATGAGTTCATTGCTTGCAGTATTAAGGAATTATCGTCAGATTTGATTATTGAATTTCGAGACTGGAGGAAAGATAAAAAAACCGTCATGGAAACAATAATTTGTGCACCCTCCTTTAATAACAGTAAACAAATACTAAATTATCTTATAAACATTACAGCGAAAATCTAGATTTGAAACACCGTTCATATTGTATCTGTTTACAATATGATTATATTTTTATACTGTAGCTGAAATATCGCCAAACAAACAATGAGTTTCAAGACAAAGGGAGGATCAAAAGAGATCCCTTGCATGACGATAATTTCTACCCCTCCCTTTTAATACAGTAACAACTTCTAAGATATATTACATATAACTTAGCGGAAATCTAGATTTCAAATACCATTCATATTGTACCTATTTACAACATGAATATATTGTTTACAATATTAAGGAATGATCTTTAAACTTGAATCGTGAATTTCGAGTCTAAAGGAAAGATCTTCTGAGCCTCCATGGAAACAATAATTTGTGCATCCTCCCTTAATAATAGTAAACAAATACTAAATTATGTTGTAAACATTATAGCGGAAATCTAGATTTGAAACACCATTCATATTGTATCTATTTACAAAATTTGAGGAAATATTGTCAAATTTGAATATTGAATTTGAAGACTGGAAGAAGGATTGTAAGAGCCCCAATGTGAAACAGTATGTAGTCCCACCGCTTAAATACAGTTTTAAACTTTTATTAAAAATAATAAGATAAATATTGTTATAGTTATTGCATTTTTTTCTCAGTTTTTATAAAACTAAACTGGAATTAGATAAGTGATAAGCTAAGATGATAGTATTATTAGTATTTAAAATACTGAATAAATCGTTGTATATATTTATGTCAACTTTACCAAACAATATAGTATCATGTTTTAATATAATTTGAAAGTGTGACATAAATGGACAAACCATTATTTTTTTAAGAATATTTATTGTCGAAAATGGATTTTCTCGCCTTGTAAATATATGTTCAAATTTACTTTCAATAAAATTTTCATTTTCAATTTCAAGAAAATTTAGTAAATGTTATGCTCAAATTTAGGAAAAACATTTTTGTGAATGTAAGAACATATAAATATTTGAATAAGGATAATTCAAATAAAAATAAATTTTTGAATTAGCACAGTTCTTTACATAATTACTCTCCATTTCTGCCATTAATATTATTATTGTTCCGGCGAATATCTAGATCGACGTATTCTTGTTTAAATTTTTCAAATTTGCTTTGCCAAGCTTATTTGTTTCGGGCAAAACAAGTAGAAAGTAAATAATGCATTTTTTTTCTTTCTTTTTTCTCTCTCTTTCTTTTTTTTTCAAATAAATATTTTTTTTTTTATTTTATAGTTTTATATTTATTTTTATTAACTTAAATATTTATAATTTAGCTAATTTATTTTATTATATTTGTCCTTTCTTTAACAACTATAAGAAAAATTTATTTTACTTCAAAAATTAATATTACTAACGCATATCTTATTAGAAGAAATAATTTCCAAGCATTTTTGGTTGTGTTTGGCTATAATTATACATTTGATGAAAAATGCATCGAAAGATTTAGAAAGATTAGATTGTTTCTAATCATTCAAACTCCTTAAATTTAATATGTTTTTGGTATTTACAAATATCAAGAAATTCCAAGATTGGAAGTGTTAGGTTGAAACTTTTTTTTGATGAAATTTGATTTTAAGAAAATCTTATAAACCCTGCTAAGTTGTTTGCTTCTAGAAATATAATTTATGAATTTATTTAAAAATTTAAATTTTTTTCTAATTTTCAGTTTTTAAAAATTTCTTTCTGATTATTTCTCAACAGTAATCACGATACAATTAATCATAAGTCAGGAAGCAATGAACATGAAATGTAATCCTTGCAGCTACTTCCTGATGCTATTTTATTTAATTAAAGAAATGTAAGAACTGTGAATTTGTTTGATAACTGCTATTTTACTTTTATTAAAAAGCTATCAATGAATTTAATAAGATCCCAAACTAAACTATAAATAATGTTAAAGATCTGTCAATTTTAATAAAAAAATCGTGGCACACTGATATGCTTTCGCAAATTTTTATTCCTTTGCTTTGTAAATGTAAAAATTGGTTCACGAAATATAAATGCTCTCTTAAATGTATTAAGAGGTTTACATCATCCGGAAGAACTTTTAGGGATAATCCATCCTAATTTGCATGTCGAAAACTAGAAAAATTCCGACCTGTCTATTTAACTGAATGTTTAATGTAGTGCCTCAGAAAGTGTTTTTTTTTTAAATTGATTAATGAGCTATTGAGCTACGATTAGGGTACTTCATTATATTGAGTATTAACAATTATACAACACTATCATTTTTCAATTTACAAACGTATGCGTTTGGGTGGATACATTTGTTACAATGTACTAAATTGGTAGCACTATTGAATATAATTTCAATATCAAATGAACGGAAGAAAAAAATTCCCAGAATAAGGTGTGTGTGCTTTTCCCGATAAAAAAAATCTGAAGAGTATATAGATGTCCGATTCAAAATATTACTATAGAAAAATTTTTCAAAAAAATAAACAGTATTTCCAGCTGTGGCTTAACAGAAACGTGTACAGTAAACTGTGATCTTGGGGGAGTAGGGTTCAATTTTACTGACGACATCCGTTGAGTTGCTGATTTCAAAATTGATGATGTTTGATTGCTATTGTGACAACACGTGTAAATGTCTCGAATCAACTGTCAATCTACTTGGGGGGAGCACAACATGTAAATAAAGGGCAAAATGTTCTTATATTTCTGTAAGGTGCCCTTGCTTATATTTCTGTAATGTCCTGGCTTTATCATCCATATCTATATACATAAGTTAGTGATATGAATAAATTGTATTAAAATCTAGCAATGTACCGTATAAATAGTTAACTAAATTTTACTTATGCAATCATAGAACTGAATTGATATAATAAGTAAATAAATAGATTAAACATATTTTTAATAAACATTTAATATATATATATATATATATATTACCAAAATGATCTTGAATGTTAATTATATGAATGTTACTGATAATATAGTTACTGATAATATTGGAATTTTTTTTAAAAATTAAGCTATTTTTTTAAATTTTCATATGCGCTTAAGAATTTAGTTTTAATTATTAAAACCATATATTAAAAAATAAATGTCTGACATAAAATTTAAACGTACCAAATATTTGTATTTCTTTAAAAACAATCTTAATTTTTTGAGTTCTATGTTTTTTACTTTTACTTTGTGTAAAAAGTCAACATTGTACAAGATTTAATTTTATGCATGTACTTAGCTCTAATTAATATTCTTTTTTATGCTAAGCAGACTTTTTTTTCATTTTCACACTCCAGATTTTACTTAATAAACATTCTGGAAACTTTGTAAAATTGACGTAAGGGATTTTTCTTTTTAATTTTGGAGTTGTCTTTTTTTAACCGATTTTTTAAACAATGAAACTCAATAGTGAACAACAAAAAGTTTTTCTTTATATATATATATATATATATAAAGATTTTAAGAAAATATATTTAATCACTTTTGAATTACTATTGTAATATAATTGTAAATTGATTGTTTCTGTTGTCATAATGTTTTTTAAATGAATTTTTTTAATAAAATGCAGTTTTGTAAATTACTTTACTGCAGAGTAATTAAATTTTCTTTCATCTATTTTTCTTGCTATCTCTTTGTTTTCACAGATCTTGATAATGCGCTTAGTATTATTTACTTTTTTTATTTTCGTAACTTTTTGATTATAAATTGTGGCTTTGTTCTTTCATTACAATTTTTTATACTTTTGAATCCTCTGTAATTATACCATATAAATTATCCATTGTGACATTTATGCCAGAAAATTCTTGTTAGTCTTGAGAAATAGCATATAATTTTAACGTCATTCATCATCGTTGAAGGATATGAAAGATTACATTGCCTTCCTGAAAGTTAAAACTATTTTTGGTTTGTTTCAGCAATGTTGCATTGACAATTATTTTTAAACATGCTGTTTATAAATGTATGAAAATGGGTTTTTTTTCTTTCGAAAATAATATGCTGTGTTTGAATATAAAATAAATAAAGAAGTGAAAAAAAAGTTTAAAGGAGATATTAAACAAACTTTTCTTTCTTAATAAAAATAATAATGCTGATATCAAACTTAAATTTTTTTTATTTATTATATATTTTTTCTCAGTCTACGACTTTAATACAATTGGTCTACAAAACTCCATTTTATATGTTACATTTTTTTTTTCTTTTTTAATAAGGTACGTTAGTTAAATGTGTTCTTACAGAATTAAATTAAAAGAATTTTTTTATTTTATTTTATAAAGATATATCATTGCTAGTTAGAATTTTTTAATTTTGTTTTCTGGAGCAAGAAGATTGTTTTATTTTCCGGAACACTATTAACATAAAAATTACTATACTTTTTAATTTACATTGCTATTAATTTTACTAAAATCTTTAATGATTTTTTTTTATAATATATAAAATAAAATGGTACTTCAAATCGCAGTAAAAGGAATCAAAATATCCTTTTTCTTTTAATAATAAGATAATTTGTCTTGATTAATGTGTTTGACAGTTTATTTTAACAAAAAAGTTTTATAATAGTTTCAAATTGTTTTAAAATTAATTTTTAATTGTTTTTCATAAGAAAATATTTTACCACAAAACTTGGTAACACTCTATAATTCTATTGTAACAATAATATGATAATTTGTCTTAATTACTTGACTGACAGTTTAGTTTACCAAAAATATTATATATAATATTTTTTAAATTGCTTTTAATTTTTAATTGTATTTCATAAGAAAATATTTTACCACAAAATTAGGTAACAATATATATTTAATTGTCTTATAGTAATAATAAGATAGTTTGTCTTAATTACTTGACTGACAGTTTATTTTACAAAAAAAAATATTTATAATATTTTTAAAATTGCTTTGAAACCAGTTCATAAGAAAATATTTTACCACAAAACTAGGTAACACTATATTTGTTAATTGATATTAACTTCATTATTTTAATTATTAATTCTTATTGTATTTATACAAAATAAATATTTGACTGGCTTTTAATTGATTCTATCCATATGTTGGTTTTCATCCAAATTTCTTCATAGTTATTTTTAGTTTTCATTTATTAATTACAAAACTTATGCTAAATTTGTATTTTATTTGAAAGAAATGATAATAGATGAAATTGATTTTTTAAAGTGTATGCAACTTTTTGATTTAATCGAATTAGATATCATTGTTTTTCTACATTTTTTTATGACGAAACACACTTAAAATTACATTTTATTTAATGTTAATTTATAATTAAAGATAAAAGAAGACACAATTGATATGAGATTTCTGTATTTACAAATATAGTTAAATATATTTATCATAAAATAGTATTGCATTTTAATATATATAATTGTGTTCATACATTTTAAAAGTCTTTTGAGTAAAATGCCATTTAACACTTGTAAAAATAATTTTATTCCAGATTCCAACACACATTAATTAACAAAATTTTCCAGAAAAATAATACGTTATTAGTAACTTTTTCGTTTCTGTCCATTAAAAGAATAGTAAAAAGAGCAAAATCAAGCAAAGCTTAACTTATGTAAAATGATATCATTATTAAACTCTTTCATTATCTTAAGATTTATTACTTCATACTAGTAAGAGAAGATGTATTATTTAACCATTAAAATAGCTAATGTCATCTTAAAAGCCTTCTGCATCAAACTTTGCAAAATGCAAATCGTATATAGTCCCTTTAGACGACTGCTTCTTCCATTGCTCTTTTTTGAGAAAGAAACATACAATTCTCACAGTCGACAAGCTTAAGCTAACAACATTGAGAAATTTACATAAACAACCCCAGGGCTTTTTGCACCCCCACCTCCCCCAAACAGTTCGGAAAATTCCTTGTGTATTGCCCTAGGACTCTTGTTACGGTTAAACCCAGTTCATCCTGTTCTAAGATGAAGAGTGGCATAGTAAGTATACAATGTACTACACTTCAAAACTTTGTTGCTAGTGGCAAAGTGTAAATAACACAGAATATCTATCGGAAAAATTTAGTAAACAGCAATGTTAATGTAATTCTTATTTTTAAACTGATACTTCAAATTTAGCTTTTTTTCGCAATTAATAGAAAATCTATTCCAAAATTCTTACTGCTGAAATTGATTTCTCAGTTAAATAAAGTATAAAGTATTTTATTTTAACAAAAAATTATTTAATATTTTTTACAGTTTTCAAATCACTTTTAAAAATATTTTACCACAAAAATTGGTAACCCTATTTTTTTATGTGATATTGATTTCTTTATCGAATTGAAATTGAAAATAATAGCGATAATTTCATTTAAAATGTGATATTGCAAAAATCATTTGAAACTCATTTTTGTAATGTTATAAATATACTAAATATTGTTCAGGTTATATTTCCAATTCTCTAAAATATATTTTTGTTTACCAATGATAGTATTACAAATCTGATAAAAATTGTAAAGTCTTTTTAACTTTTTTTGGAGAGTATCTTTATATTAATTTTGTTAATTTTGGTGCATAAAATGTATATGCATTATGTTGACTGGAAAATTTATTTCCAGTCAAAAATGAAAATTACAGATTTTAGAAATTTATTTTTACAAATTTTTAATAATAAATACAGTTTGTTGTAAAACCAATAATTTTTTCAGGTTCAATTACTTCTAACGTGTCAAAATAAAATAATGATATTTTAATTATTTTAAAACTTCTAAAAATAATTAGTAAATCAAAATTCAACAATTTTTAAATAAGTCCAATATAAAGTAGTCTATTATTTATTCAAGAATTAATAAAATAAACAAATTATAAATAAACTATTAATGTTTATATATATGAGTGATAAAATTACAAAAAATACAAAGATCAACCCATATATACATATAGATATAAGCAAACTTTATGAGTAGGAATTTAGTTAAAAATTTAATGTTGCAGCACTAGTAAGTTATGAAAAAACCTCATATTTAAGAGTAAATTATTTGTTATCAGAATTTTTAAGAATAAACTGTAACCTTTTTACATTTTTTAAAAGCTGTTTTCACCTAGGAAAAAAAAAAAGTTTACCCCCTTAAACCACTTTTACTAAAACATCTCGCACACAGATGGTGCTTCTCCCTTTTTAGACCTGACCCCTTTTTCATCCTTTTCTGAGTTATCGGATCTCGTATTTGCCACAGGTTTTCTTTTAACTCAGAGGTTTCTGTCTTACTTTTACTTGCTTTTAACTTGATTTCGGTTTCCTGAGCTATGATAGCCTCCTTTTATCGTTATTTGTTGCCTGCGAGGTCCCAAGGGTTAACTGGACGTTGCTCTCGCTGGCCATTTTATCCACAGGTTGCAAGTTCTTATCTATATCTTTCTGTAATTTTGAGTCAGTACCCTGTATATAAAAATGACTTTTTAATAGAAATGCTCTGTGAACAATATTGTCTGATTTGTTTTTTGGTAGATAAAATATCAGCTCAAATTGATAGGGTAGATAAAGTCATGTTATAAAAATATTTATAGGAAACTCGCGTGAAAAAGTTTTAATAAACTAGAGAAAATATTTAACAACATGTTGCTGAATTATTAGAAAAAGGCATTTATCTAGACACAATCATATTTATTATTTCAATACTTGCTTCTAAAATTAATTTAATACCAATATTTTATGAACATATTTGTTTTGGTAGATAAAAAAGCTGTTCAATTTGTGCAAAAGAATAAAAATCATGCTATAAGGATATTTATGGGAGTTTCAGGTGAAAGGGTTTTAATAAGCTAGAGAAAATATTTAATAACATGTTGCTGAATTAAAAGAAAACGGCATTTATCTATACACTATCATAATTATTAATTGAATACTGGCATATAAAAATGATTTTAATACAAAGGTTTCATGAACATTACTGTCTGATTTGTTTTTGACAGATAAAAAAGCGGTTCAATTTATGAAACAGATAAAGTCTGTTATGAGAATAGTTATAGGACACTCACGTGAAAGGATTTTAATAAACTAGAGAAATTATTTAACAACATGCTGCTGAATTATTAGGAAAATGCATTAATCTAGACACCATCATATTTATTATTTGATTACTAGCTTATAAAATTGATTTTTATACAAATGTTTTATGAACATTACAGTCTAATTTGTTTTTGGTAGATAAAAAAGCTGTTCAGTTTCCACAATAGATGAAGTCATGCTCTAAGAATATTAATAGGATACTCACGTGAAAAAGTTTCAATAAACTAGAGAAAATATTTAATAACATGTTGCTGAATTAAAAGAAAACGGCAGTTACCTTGAGTTCATCCTATTTATTATTTGAATACTGGCTTATAAAAATGATTTTATGCAAATGCTTTATGAATACATTACATACATACATAGTATAACTGTCTGATTTGTTTTTGGTAGATAAAAAAGGTTGCAATTTGGGCAACAGATAAAGTCATTTTATGAGAATGTTTATAACAGACGGACGTGAAAGTTTTTTAATAAACTAGAGAAAATATTTAATAATATTTGTTGATTTATAAGAAAAATGCATTTATCTAGACATAAAATATTAATTGAATATTGGCTTTTAAAAATGATTTTATGTAAATGTTTTAAGATAATTCAATTTGTGCAACATATGAAGAATATTTATAAAAAATTCACGTGGAATGATTTAATAATCTGGAGAAAAGATTTAATAATATTTTACTGAAATATAAATAATTTTTTTGTAGTCACCAACATAATTATTATCTCAATTGCCCTATATTTAGTTTTGAAAGGAAATTCCTTTTCGATATAATTTGACAAAATATTAATTTGATTGTTATCATTCAATACATTAATTATAGACAAATAAATAATTAAATTTGTTTAATATGTAAGATGCCTTTTATTTCAAAATGTTAAATGTCGCTGAAAGAAAAACTTCCGTTACATATTTAATACAATAATAAATTAAAATTGGTATCATATAACTGAAATCTAAATAAAAATAAATGCAGTTGTAAACATTGGTTGTCAAGCTGCGATTCCTCTTACATACCAAAAAGGGATATTATACACTCGAAAAAAAAACCAACTCGTGGGACAGTAATGAATAGTAAATTATATTTCCAAGTTACTATTAGATAATAGGATATTAAAAGATATACAGCGACATCCATTAATGAATAAGGATTAATGGATAATTTAATATTAATATTTTTTATTATTAATTAATGAATGATTCATTTTCACTTTCTAGAATATTTCATTTATTAAGCAGGGCATAACCAGCTTGGCATTCAATGGCCAGTGAGCTTTATTCTTATAAATTGTAAATTTTGTGATTTTTTTTAAAAATAATTTTTTTAATAATAGATTTTTAATAAGTAAAATACTATTTTATTTGTGATTACATGCTAATTTTCTAGAGAAATAACCGAATTATTTTCTGGACTCCAACGATTTTCTTTTTAAAGAAGTAATATTGCCCCTTATTGCTTTAATATACCCCCGATATTGCTTTAATTTCTTTAATATCCGAAGTTTAAAATTTATGAAAATTGTACATATTAAAAATAACATACAAAGAAAGAAAACAATTTTTGATTTATAATCTTTTACATGTGTTTTTAAAAATATTTTTTATTTATTAAGTTCCATTTTATGACTAGCAAAAAAATGCGTAATCAAATAACCAGTTATTTTTTATGGCTAGTAAGGAGCATAAACTAAATAAATACCTTCTTTTAACTTGGAACCTTTGTGTAATTCAACCATTTCTTGTAAAACTCTTCAATAGAACAGCAAAGTCCATAAATATACATCAGGTCAGCAACTGATTTCAAAAGATGTTTGATTCTTCAACCACATCCCCCCAAATAGTCATTTCCCTCGTTTTTGGAACCAAGGAATGATACTTTACATGCATTGAAAAGAAACGAACGCAGAACTATCTTTACATTCGAAATGGAAGGGAAAAAAGAAAAGAAAACAGTAGATGAAAACTAAAACGGATGTAGAAAAGTTTTCTTGGATCGTCAAACTTGTGTCACTGTATAAAAAAGCCATAAATTCACTTTAAAAGGGTGTCTTCGTACATCTGCATTGCAACTCGGATATTGAGTAACAATGGATGTATGCATGAGAAATGGAAACTAACCGAATTCTTTCAGATAAAGCATATAGATGATCCTTAGCCCAAATATTAAGATTCGACATAAGTTTGAGCTTGCAAGACGTACAATTTGCTGATATTATAATTACTTACAATGTAATAACTACTTACAATGTGGTGATATAATAATTACTTACAATGAGCTGATATAATTAATGAAATAGAAATTGATTTTTAATAAAAGAATCTTATGCTCTTTTTTTAAAATGAATTCATTTTTTGCCGATATAGTTTGGTCACCCTTAACAGTAACTCATTTTCCAATAGTTTATTGAACAGAATTATGCCATTTATATTAACTGATGATATAAATTCCTTAAACTAGGGCACCATCATAGCTTAAATGTGGGCACTTAATCTTAATGTTATTAAAATGTTTAAAGTAAGAATTGTTCTGTTTTGAATGTTTCAATTTAAGTACCATCTTAGTGCAGATATGGCATTAAATCTTGAAATTATTTTCACTATTATTTTCATTTTCTATTTTTTGGAACAATGTTTATTAACAATGATTCTCAATAATTATTGATGGATCATCAATTGATAAAATCCACATAATCAAAAGTAAAAATCATTTAAAATTTTTAATTATGTTTGATTGCTTAGAAAATGGTGCAAATCAATAGAAATAATAATCTATTATACACAAAGACATATGAGCCAGACCAGTGGCCCAGTGGAAAAGAAATTAGGTGCTCGCTGGAGGACTCAGGTTCTAATTCATTATTGGAGCCCACTGTAGAAAAGAGGAGAATCTATGGTGATGGGGACAACATGTGTAAAGTGTCTCGAATCTGTAATTAGGTGATCCGGTAGGAAGTTACTCTAAAATGTAGTGCAAATTCGGGACCCTACTAATCCTGAAGTTGAAACAGTAGTAACCTACTAGTAACACAAGGTGTACAAAGTTACCACAACAATGAAAAAAGATTTAAAATATGATACATCGCACTATGAGTTACCTTCAACCGTGCTAAATTTCGAATGTATTTATTCATCCTTGTTCAAGTCATAACACAACTCACACAACTCAAGTAATAACGCAGATCTCTGGTACTTCTTAATCTTAGTACTTTTGTGGTATTATTCATTTAAGACCGATTATACAGATTAATATATAATTTTTGTATGGTAATACGAAAAGGTATGGAATATAGTAGAGGTATCTAAAAAGCATTGTGATCGAATATATTAGAATGCAAAGATCTCATATATTATTTGCGTCTAACTGCTTTTTAAGCAACACAAACAAGCTACAGTTATTCTTTTCACTTCTTTTAAGCAACAATTCTGCTTTCTGTAGATTTTTGTACCTTTGAGGAATGCCCACAAATATAAAAGGCTTTGATAAAAATTAGACTTCAATTTCTGTTAGTTCTTAATCTGAGTATTTCTGTGTTAACATTTATTTCAAAGAAATGCTATCTGCAGGAGAGGACAAAGATGTATGTAATATAGTAGCTCGTTTATTTCAAACGCATTGATAGGATATTTTAGAATGTGAAGACATCATAAGTTATTCAATGTCAATATATATATATATATATATATATATATATATATATATATATAAAATCGCTTCTTCAACTTTCTGCAGATTGATATACCATTGAGGAATGCTTTGCGAACATAAAAAGCTTTGATAAAAATTAGACTTAAATTTCTGTTAGTTCTTAATCTGAGTATTTCCATGTTAACATTCATTTCTAAGGAATGCTATTTGAAGCAAAGGCCAAAAATGTGTGTAATATAGTAGCTCGTTTATTTCAAACGCATTGATAGGATATTTTAGAATGTGAAGACATCATAAGTTATTTATGTCTAGATTTATATATATATATATATCTAACAGAAATCGCTTCTTCAACTTTCCGCAGATTGATATGCCATTGAGGAATGCCTTGCGAACATAAAAATCATGACAAATGAATGAAGGGAGCCAAAGAAGTAGCAAGGGAAGATCGCCAAATCCACATCTAAACCGACGCATCGCTCATCTTGTGCGTTTTGCAGCAGAAGGCTGAAAACTACTTTGGGGACTGACAGATATTGAGAATGACGTCTTTTCTTGCTTCAAGCTCGACTCGGAATAAACCTTTGAGAAAGCGAAAAAAGGAGCTCTTTTCATGTCATGTCCCCGAGTAACTGTCAAAGACTTTTATGTATTTTTTACTTCTTCTTCTTTTTTTTTTTGCTACTAGGACCCCCCCTTTATTCACCGTCCTTTTTATTTTTATTTTTATTTGTCCAACCCCATGATTCGTGATTTTTGCAGTTTCTCTCAAAAGACATCGGGATTCGTTTGATGCTGAGTCGTCAAAGAAGTACTTGCTGCTTGCTTGCTTGTTTCGCGAAGTTAAGGAGTTAGTTTAAGAAGTTCGAGAAAAGAAAATGGAAACCAACATTTAAAATTTAATGGAACGATCTCTTCGACTGTCTACCGGAACTGCCCAAGGTTACTAAATGAAAAAAAAATGTTAAAGAAAAAATTTTGCATTGGAAAAAGTTATGAAAGTTTTTCTACATTGTTTGATAAAATCTGCAATGAAGTTTGAAATTTTAATAATGAATGGAGATGTCATATCTTCATCGGAAAGTGTATCACGATTCTTAGACGACCTGCAGTGTTAAAGTAACTGTCAAAAGTCAGTTCATATAAAAAATAAAATTTAAATCTCTACATTTATTAAATTTGAAACTACAGATTTTTAATTTTTTATAGAAAATGCTAGAAATTCGACTTTATTGAAATATATTTGATTATTTATTAAATGTTTTCGCTTCTGAAATTTTACATTCCATATAATAGACCATAATTGATATCTGATGAATTGTAACCTTCTGAAGTTACTGGTCCATAAATACGTGTCTTATCTTATCCGTAAATACATAAAAAACATCGTAAGGTGTATGGAAAATAATATAATAAATCTGAATTACTCTAGGTCTTATAAGCTCATAAGGCTTACGGCCTTATAGACTTATATAATGTCATTATCGTCAATACTTTCAGCAATATTCTAGTAGTTGATAATTCTAGGGTATATAAATATAATAATTTTTGTTATTCAGAAACACTATGATTATTATTATCCTTTTATAACATATATTTAATTTTTTTATATTATGCTTTAATAAAATTACCTTAAAAATGAGTACTACAAATCATATTGAACATTATTTCTACAAAATCTCATGTCCTTTTCCTGGCTTTTATAAATTTTGAATAATGAATATTTTTAACAAGGAAAAATGAAGGTGAAAAATAAAGAAATTTTTGTGCCGTATAGTTATTACTAGTAATTAGCGTTAAAAAGGTAAAACGAGTTTTTAGAAAAAAAACATGGAAGTTCAAATGAGAGATGTTTGTGACAATTAAAAACTTACAAATACTGAAAATTGTTTAATTAATGTTAAAAACTATTTAATAATATGAATAATTTTATCATTTTCTTCTTTTTTAAAAACTTATATGAAAACAAAAATATGGAAATTGAAAAAAAAAAAAAAAATACCTTTTAATCATTGTGGAAAAACATTTAAGATTCGTTGGGCTTGATTATTATTTTGAATTAAAGATAAAAGTTTTTCAGACACAATTTTTTATTCCCCAAAATGAATTAGTGAAAAAACGGTTTTATTATGTTTAATTAGGACAATGCACATTTATTACAAGAACAATGAATAAATTATCTCTTAGCTAATTAAAATTTTCTACTTTTCTTTGCCGTTTCTATAACGAACGTAAAATACTGCTTTATGAAAAAAGGAAGAAATAATAATAATAGAAAAAAAAGCAAACCAACCCTAGTTTAGTGGGTAAATATTATTCAATTACGACAGTATTTAAATTAATTTTTTTTCCTCGTTCGTTGGTTTGAAGATAGGCTGAAGAAATACCATTGTTGTGGAAAACGTTTTATGAATTGAATGCCCTGACTTCCATACATTAAAATAAGGAAAAAAAAATATTATTTCCTCTCTCTTTATGAATTGCATTGTTATGAATGCAAAGAATATTAAAAAGAAAGAGACCAATGTTAATAAATGTATTTGCTTTGTTCTTTTTAATTTTAATTTAATATTTCCTTTTATTACAACAGTAATTATCAATTTTCAAAGCTTTTAGGCTAACATATTTTGTAATGTTTAATATTTGAATTTTAAATGCATAACTGTTTTTCTTAATGATTAATTTCATTAATTACAATTAATTTAATCTGAAATTTTTTTGATGTATTTCATTTTTTGGGGGTTGGAAAAAATATTAAATTGATTAATATAAACTTTAATTCTTTTTACTTTGTTGTAAAAAATGATTACAGAAATACGTTTCGAAATTTTTTATATTTATGTTTTGGTGAAAGTTTTAAGTGATTCAAATTAATTTGGATTTCATGGAAATATTAAAAGAATTATATATTTAAATATTATATTAAAAATATATTAAATAACATTATATATTAAATATATATTTAAAAAAAGTGAAAAAAATTGTAGCTTCTTACCTTTTGTACAAACAAATTGTTAAACAATATTTGCAACAATTTTTAAAACTTATATGAATGATTTTAGCATTTTTTCTTTTAATTTTTCGAGAATAATTAAGCTGGAACAAAATATGCTGTATTATTGCAAAATAAAAGATTACAGTTAAATTTAAAATATTATATATTTAAAATTATACTTAAATTTTGTTAAAACTATTTAATATTATAAATAATTTTATCATTTTCTTTTTTTTCTTCAAAATTTATATGAAACAGAAACATGAAAATTAAAAAAAAAAATACCTTTTAATCATTGGGCAAAAACATTTAAGATTCGTTGGGCTTGATTATTATTTTGAATTAAAGATAAAAGTTTTTCAGACACAATTTTTTATTCCCCAAAATGAATTAGTGAAAAAACGGTTTTATTATGTTTAATTAAGACAATGCACATTTATTACAAGAACAATGAATAAATTATCTCTTAGCTAATTAAAATTTTCTACTTTTCTTTGCCGTTTCTATAACGAACGTAAAATACTGCTTTATGAAAAAAAGGAAGAAATAATAATAATTGAAAAAAAAGCAAACCAACCCTAGTTTAGTGAGTAAATATTATTCAATTACGACAGTATTTAAATTAATTTTTTTTCCTCGTTCGTTGGTTTGAAGATAGCTGAAGAAATACCATTGTTGTGGAAAACGTTTTATGAATTGAATGCCCTGACTTCCATACATTAGAATAAAGAAAAAAAAATATTATTTCCTCTCTCTTTATGAAATGCATTGTTATGAATGCAAAAATATTAAAAAGAAAGAGACCGATGTTAATCACAAATTTTATACTCACAAATAAATGTATTTGCTTTGTTCTTTTTAATTTTAATTTAATATTTCCTTTTATTACAACAGTAATTATCAATTTTCAAAGCTTTTAAAATAACGTATTTTGTAATGTTTAATATTTGAAGTTTAGATGCATAACTGTTTTTCATAATGCTTCATTTCGATTATGAGATTTTTTTAGAATTAATTTAATCTGAAAAAAAAAAAAAAAAAAAATGTTGATGAAATTCATTTTTTTTTGGGGGAAGGATTGCAAAATATTAGTAAATTGATTAATATTAAACTATTAAACAATCTTCTTTTATTCAGTTGTACGTATTGATTACAGAAATACGTTTGGAAATTTTTTATATGTTTTTAGTAAAAGTTTTAAGTGATTCAAATTAAGTTAAGTTTAACGGAAATATTTAAAAACAGGGAATACATTTTTAATTTCTTACTATTTATATAAACAAATTATTAAAGAATGTTTGTAAAAAATTTTAAAACATAAATGAATGATTTTCATTTGTTTGAAATTCGGATAAACGTTATGTAAAGGAAAATGGACAACGACTCATAAAATATAAAAACTCATAATTTAAGGACAACGACTCATTTACAAAAATGTATTTAGTAAGAAATAAAAATAAATTGCAGTTAAAATATTTAATAACTTCTGATTTTGAAATTAAAAATATTATAACGCAATTAATTATAAACCTGGCAATATTATATAAAAATTAACTAATTGATTATTTTATGCATATAACTTAAATTTATATTTAATAATTAATTGAAAAAAGTTTTGGTTTTAATTAATTGAAATTTTTTTGAAAATTTATATTTAACAAAATAATTGAAAAAAGGTTTGGTTTTAATTAGTTGAAAAATTTTTGAAAATTTATATTTAACAAAGTAATAGAAAACATTTTTGGATTTGTTACCATTTACAGTTAACCATTTTTTTTTTATGAATTTTGAGCAAAATTAAATTTATTCATGAAGTCATTTTATTAATTATAATTTTTTTCGTAAAACAGAATCTCACAATAATTTGTTGAATTTTATATTAAAAATAATGTTGCAAGGGTTTGATAATGCATATAAAAAGTACATTGTATTTTTTAAAGATTATTTTATAATAGACTAGTATAAGTCTCTTCTCATAAATGATGTTTAGCAAGTTGTAAACTAAAATAAAGTGACAAATTTCGAAATAAATTTTACAATTCTTAATTAGCCTTCAGTTAATTAATTAATATATGGGAAAAAACTTAACAATTCAATTCCAAAAGATTATGAGCAAAAATTATGCATATTTTAAGTTTATAGTTAACTGAATTAATTGAAAGATAATTTTCAAATTGTTACAGCAAAGATTAAAATGTCATATATTTAATATAAATTATTTTTTTTTCCTGTTGGCAATTTTTTATATCAGATAATTAACTCTTTTTTTATTAATTTACTTAATAAACTTTTTACAATGTGTCGTTTTTAGATTGTCCACTAAATACAGTGTAACAAGAACTTAAATAACTGTTTCTTAAGACTGAAAAGAAGAAATGGCGAATTTTTCTGGTGCATTTAACTCAATGGTACGCTGGAGGGAGTGTTTGCTATCTCTTTTAATGGTTATTCTAATCTTTATCGCTTCAGACGGAAAAGATTAATGATTTTACCATTATTTAACTAACGCATTTTGAGGCCTTTGTTTTAAATCCATTGATAAGAAATTTCTTGTGCGGCAAAACCTTTTATTTAATGTCTTTAATATGATGCATTTTATTTTCCAGTATACTAAAACCAGTACTTAAAGTATTTTTTTACGATGACAAGAAAAATATTTTTCCATCACTTAATTAGTTTATTATAATGAAGACAATTTTTGCTGGTGAATATTTTACGGTGTATTTATTTTTTCTAACAGACTTCGATTTTCTTTTTTATCCCTCATTTAAGTAATTTTTGATATGATTTTTTGTAAGTTTTGTAGATTTTTGTTCTTAATTTTTGTTTGTTGAATCAATTTTTCTCAAGGCTATGAAATAATCCTTAGTTAAAATTTGGGGATATCCTATAAAGAATAACTAAAAGTAATTAAATATGTATAACTTGTTAAATTTGAAACATTTTCTTAAAATTTATTAACACTATGGCAGAGGAAAGTAAACAAGAAAGTATTAAAGTTTTTCTATTTTTTATAAATTGCGGTATTATTAACTAAATTTTGGTTTTCAAATAGGATATATTTATTTGATAATAATAATTTTTTATTAATTTTGTGATCATAATAAAATAAATATGTATGAATATATAGTTATTTGCTTGTAATCATTATATTTTTTTAAAACAATGATTTCTAATTTGAAAATTAGACAATTTAAAAATTATTATTTTATAAAAAAAAAAATGTTTGCTACAGTTATTATTAAAATTAGTTTCATTTAATTTTATGTATTACTTAATTATGTACCTATTATGTAATTATATGCATATATATATATAACACATCACACAATTAAACTCCGGTTTGACACATACATGGCAAAGCTGTTGACAACACCCATATGGTATCTGGATAGTAGCATCCTTCAAACGATACATGTCAAAATTTCATGACATTCTGGTAATTAATTTACATGTTATAGTGGTTTTAGTGACCCCAGTTTTGTGATTTTTAAAATAATGGTTAAAAAAGAACTTCGTGCATTGATTAAACATTGTTTTTTGATGGGAAGAAATATCGCTTAAGCTAAACAGTAGTTTGATAAGCGTCATGGAGACTTTGCACCAGGAAAATTACTATTATTGACTGTTATGCTGAATTTAAACGCGGTCGTACAAACGTCGATGATGCTGAACGATCTGGTAGTTCAAAATTGGCAGTTGTTACTGAAAACATAAAAAAAAGTTCACAAAATAGTTTCAAAAGACGGTAAAGTAAAGTTGAGTGAGATAATGAACATTTTAAAGGTATCAGAAGGTAGTGTGTTTACAATTTTACACGAAAATATGAAAATGTAAGTTGCTTTCGAAGTGGGTGCCGCGTTTGCTCACACTGGACCAAACACAACAACGCGTCGCATAATTCAGAGCGTAGTTTGGAGCTCTTCTAACGAGATAAAAAGGATTTCATGCGTGGGCATGTGATAATGTTTGAAACATGGCAGACTTCACTTTTATCAACTACTACATATCTGAATCAAAAAGATCATCAGTTGAGTGGACAGCAGCTGGTGAAGGTCTTCCAAAACGACCAAAAACTCTAAAGTCAGCTGACAAGGTTATGGCATCCGTATTTCGGGACGCTCATGGTATTATGCTCATCGACTATTTTGAGAAAGATAAAACTATCAATAGCGAATATTGCGTGGCATTATTGAATCGATTAAGTATAGAAATCAAGAAAAATTTTTCTCATATGCAAAAGAAAAAAAAACCGGTTTTACCAAGACAATAGTCACAAGTTGATGAAAACTAAGGTTAAATAGAATGAATTACTCTTCGGATTGCTTTCCCACCCACCCTACTCTCCAGATTGGGTCTCGAGTGACTACTGGCTTTCTTCAGACATCAAATAAGATGCCCCAGGGGAAGAAATTTGGCTCAAATGAAGAAGTGATTGCTAAAACTGAGGCCTATTTTGAGAGCAAAGACAAATAGTTTTACAAAGAAGGCATCGAAAAGTTAGAGAAGCTCTGGAATGAATGTATCACCCTTGAAGGAGAGCATGTCGATCAATCAAGCCGAATTTATAAAAAAAATGTTTATTTTTCTTATATATATAACGTATCACCGAATATATATATATTACATAAATATGTGTATTACCAAGCACTTTTAAAGTTAAATGGACATTTCTTCACTAAAAATAAGTATAATTTGACATCATAATTGCTGATTTTATTTATTTATTTATTTGCAATTTTTTTAGAAGATATTATCCTGTTGACATTAAATGTTATTTTGTGAATGATACAAATTTTGATGTGTAATATGCAAGAAATCCTTGATATTGGATAATTTATGCTAAAGGGCTTTTTTTCCATATATATATATATATATATATATATGTGATATCAGCAATCAAGAATTTGATTTTAGTTGAGTGTTTCTTAATCTATTCCTCCCTCCCTGTTAAAATTGGCAGAGGCTAGAAATTGAGAGTTAATGATCTGCGGTGAATAGAGAATATGCTGAATAGCTAGAGGGTGAAAGCAGTGAAACAGGCGTAGTGATTATTGCGATTGTGCTGTAAAGAGGCACCTGATGAAGAACCTTGCCTGGACGACTTCCGAACAGATCAACAAGACGGGCATGAAAGGCGAACAACCTCAATAATTTTGACCATCCCTATGACAATCATCTACTATATATAAACGAGAGAACAATTTTCAAATATAATTTTAGTTGATTTTCAGTGCTTGTCCTTGCATAGTTAAAAATTAAAACTAAAACTTAATGGCTTCGTACAAAGACATTTGTATGGCAAAAGTGAGTTTCTTTGACGAATTTTAACTTTAAATTAATATCAGTACCTCATAAAGAATTACATCATAACTAACATCATAAACAGTATCCTACGGTTTATTATAATTATTCTACTGGATGAAAGACGGACATCTTCTGTTATATATATATTTTTATTAGATACTTGTTAATTGATCTGCCCTTGCTATGTCGTATAATGCTAAAAGTAACATGTTTGTTTTCATGATGTTTTGATGACAAATATAACAACTGCATGTATAAAAATAATTTAATTCAGAGTGTTGCTAGTTGTCTAGCATATAAATAAATCGATTCCTTTTATTTTAAATAAGAGTTTTGAATATTTTATCTCTTGAGTTGTTTTCCTTCGCCACTTTATCAAGCCTCTCAGGATTTTCGAACAAGCATTGATAAAATTGTGGTGTTTGCGTGCATTGATTTATGGTTTATTGCGGATCATAAAGTAGAAGATTATCTTTAGTAATGTTTTGTTGTGTCGTATTTAATAGGATATTATTATTATTTATGGTTATTGCGTATTTACAATATTTTCGGGATTTGGAAGTCAATGACAGAATCTCCTTAATGTTTTTATTTTATTATATATCAAAACCACAACAACTACAATTAAATCAGTAAATTTTGGGAAAGATCTTCAAGAAAACTCCTGCTTATACATTTGGCATGTATTAAATTAAATAAAAAATTAAAATATTATTTATATTATTAAATATTATTTCACTCAATTATTTTTTTCCAAAAATATTGATTAATTCAGGGAAGGATCATCGCACAGAAAAATGAGGCAAATGTCTATGGGCCGGTCCAACTGTCTATTTTAAAAAAAATATTTGTAATTAAGTTTACTTTTCTGTTGGAAAACTGAATTTAATGAACAAATAAACGAAAATATAATAATGGTTATTGCGAATTCTAAAATCTAAAGAAAATGTGTTCTTATTGAAAGTAATTCTTCAGATAATTTAGAATTTTTCTTAAACTATAAGAACAATATTAACTATATATATTCTTAATATTCTATTAATTAAAAAATATATTAATTTTGATATGGTTATTGTCACTATCTAAACTCAAAAGGAAATGTGTTATTATGTTTGATTTTATTGTGAGTAAAATTACTAATAATTTAGAACTTTGAAATACATAAAATATTAAGTTATTTAATACTAACCAAAAAGTTTAAATTTAAAAATCATTAAATAATCTTCCTAAACTATAATTAAAAGTTGTTATAAAACTTTGGTATAACAATTTTCTGTAGACATTTAATACTTACATTTAATCCTCATACTTTTTTGGAAAAACTAAAATTGATTATTGTATATGAAATATTTTGTATTAGTAAAAATTTAAGTTTTGTTATGGTTTTTCACATTATTTAGTTATATTTTATTGTTTTATATATTTTCTGTGGTCTGTTTTTGTGGGAAACAGAGGGGAATTATAAAAAGAAAGTGTCAAGGGCCTCAAAGTATGATAATCTGGCCTTGGATTAATTATCATAATAATTATCCATTACATTAATATTATTATTAATGTCATATCGTACGTCATTATATGTAATTAATAAAAATAAATACCCATAATTATATTTCTTTATTCAATACTAATTTAAATCATCTGCTAAAAAGTATAAAATTTCACTATTTATTAAGAGCTAATGTTTGATGACGAAATCCAAAAATGATTCGAATTAACTGTGTATTGTGTTTGCCTACTTAATTTTTTACTTGATTATTTCAACACATTAATTTTTTTAAATAAAAGTCAAAAGTTAAAATGTATACTGAACAAACTTTACCAGTTTTGTTTATTTTAGAAATTTAATCTATTTTAGGTATATGCGTGTATATATTTAAATATATTTCTGATGACAGAATGAGTGAACGATTGTGAAATTTGGAAAATTCCAGACATATTTTTAGTCAAGGATTTCGTTAAATATCAAAAGAAATTCTCTTCGTATCTATATAAACTATTCTCTAATAATTTGTGTTTAAAATTTATCTATATGCATTATTAAAATAATTATGATTTCTTAATATTAGTTAAAATTTATATCAGTTTTATTTGAAACTTCTATATTTAACGACAATATATAAAATATCATGATACAGTAAAATTATTAAAATGCTTTCAAAATATTTTTAGATACTAAAATAAGGTAGAAAATTAATTATTATTAAGAAGTTAAATGTACAAACAATAAAAAGTTACTAAGAATATTTTATAACTTAACATGTATCTACTGTTTAGCAAATTTTTAAGAACTGAACTTAATTTTATGGTGAAGGGACACTATCTAACTAATTAACATATACTAACTATCTAACATATAAAACATGATATAATATTATTAATGCTATTATATTTTATTTCTGATAACAAAGAGAATTATTAAAACATTCAAATTTAAAATATTTATGCAATTTTAATTTCCTATAAATTTCAAAGCAATTTCATTAAATTTATACATTATTAATGTTGTCGACTAATATAAGTCACTGATATTAATTACATTTTTATTCCACTATCATAGTTTAAACAATAATCACTTCTTTCATGTAAAAAAGCATTTTTTGAAAATTATTATAATTACACTAAAATAATATATTACAATTTTTGAATCATCTATTTCAATGATGATGCTATTCATTATTGCTGAAGTAGTTAATTTATAAACTCTATTTTAAAATCATTAAAATTAATTTTTTAATTCTTTTGATGGAGATTAAATAACAAATTAACATTTTAAAAGAAACACCATAAATAAATTCAATATAAATAGGCTTATTTAAATTCATAACCTACTTCATTATATTTTCAAGAAAAACAAATTGGATTTGTTTTACTTTTTTTTACAGAAGATCTAAGTGTTATCTACCTTATTAGAGTTTATAATATTGTAATGAATGAAAAGCTCCTAACAGTGGCAAATATTTACAGATCCTCAAATTTAACACAAATTCCTTTTTGTGGAGCATAATTACAATAAAAGATAAAGTAATTTTTTAATTATCTCATTTAAGTACCATCTTCCCAAAATCAAATAACGATAAATGATATCTACACATTTAAAACATGTAACACTTTTATATAATAATCAAGTTCTTTAAAATTCAGTATCCTTATAATAATTTGAACGCCAATTAATCTTCTTGTAATATAACGATAGCTTACATTGTCTATCTTAATAACAAAAAAAATAAAACATCTTGTGAATTTTGTTAATTTATGATGTCTTTTATTTGAAGTTTGTTAATTTTTTATAATGTGTTTCTTTTGAGTTTTGTTCATTTTTAACTAAAGATTCAATGGAATTTTGTGATTTTTATTAATAAGGTTTTCCATCTGAATTTCAAATTTTTTTTTGTTTGTTTATTGATAATTCGATCGCTCAATTTCAGATTTCTATTTAATATGATCTATCTGAATTTTGTTTGTTTTATTAATGGTTCACTTGAATTGATTACACTATTTTAAAAACAATTTTACTTTAATTTCAAAAACGTTGAATTACAATTTATAATTGCACAGTAACCTTAAACTAAAACCCTAACCTTAATTTAAAAACCTTGAGTAAATGTAATTGCAAACAGGTTGAGCAAATCAATAATAATATTTATAAAGAAATGAAATAAATCAAAATATTATTATAAGTGCTTTTTTCAATACGTTATGCATTTATTATGAAAGTTCGGCGAAACATAATAAAGAAATATTAATTTTTAACCCGATTAAAAATGTTCTCTATCGCGTAAATCTTAATATTGTTGACTATTTTTTCAGGAATCACAAGTGCACCCTTCATAAGTGGCTACTAACATTTAAAATGTTTTTTCATAAACTGGGTAAACAATATTTATTATTTTTACAGACATTTCCAAAAGCTTTCTTGTTTTAATTTGATAAGACATTTTTAATAATAGATATTACGATTGTATAAGTGTCATATCTTAAAAAACTTTATATATTATTGACTACTCTATAAAGAATCACAAGTGCGGTATCCATGAATAGCTACAACAATGAAAACAATTTTCCAGTAATTGGGTAAACAATATTCATTATTCTTGTATAACTGTTTAAAAAAAAAGCTTTATTATTTTTATCTGATAAAATTTTTGTTAAAGAATGAATAATAACAAAGGAATCGAAGAAGACAATACAATTTTTAATTTTGAGTTCTATCTAAATAAGAATTTTATCTGCCTGAGATTACGACAAGCCAACAAAAGGGTAAAATCATTTAACTTCCACTGGCATTTTATTCTTAACAGTAATTGATGCCTAGCAAAGACATCATTTTATTCCACTAGCAAATACCTTTTCAAAAGTAATTGATAATTGATGTATTGAAATTAAACAAGTGCTATCTCTGAAAGAACTTTATTGTTGACTACTCTATAAAGAAACACAAGTGCTCCATTCATGAATAGTTACAACAATGAAAACAATATTCTAATAATTGGGTAAACAATATTCATTACAATAATAATAATAATCGCTCCATCCATGAATAGCTACAACAATGGAAACAATTTTCCAATAATTGCGTAAACAATATTCATTATTCTAAAGCACAACTGTTTTAAAAAAGCTTTGTTGTTTTAATCTGATAAAAAAAAATTAAAGAAAGAATAAGAAACAAAGGAATTGAAGAACACAAAACAATTTTTAATTTTGAGTTTCATCTAAATACTAATTTCCTCTGCCTGAGATTACTCCAAGCCAACAAAGGGGGCAAAACCATTTAACTTCCACTTGCATTTTATTTTTAATAGTAATTATTATTGCGATTGTATAAGTGAACTTGATATAGTGATGAATGATTATAATTTATGATATATTGATAATTGATGAACTTTATATATTGTTGACTATTATATTAAGACTCACAAGTGCGTCATATGGTGAACTACTACAATGAAAACGATTTTCCAATAATTGGGTAAACAATATTCATTATTCTACTGTACTAATATGCATTATTCTACTTGCTTTTAAAAAAAAAAAACTTTATTGTTTTAATCCGATAAAAAATATTTAAAGAAGGAATAAGAAATAAAGGAATCGGAGAAGACAAAACAATTTTTAATTTTGAGTTCCATCCAAATAAGAATTTCATGTGGCCGAGACTACTCCCAGTCAAGAGAAGGGCAAAATCATTTAACTTCCAATAGCATTTTATCTTGACTAGTAATTGATATAACGATTATATAAATGCTATCTCTTGAAGAACTTTATATATTGTTGATTACTCTATAAAGAATCCTGAATTTGACATTAATGAACAATACAACAATTGAATACAACAATGGAAACAATTTTCCAGTAATTGCGTAAACAAAATTCATTATTCTTGTACAACAGTTTAAAAAAAAACTTTATTGTTTTAATCTGATAAAAAAAAATTAAAGGATGAATAAGAAACAAAGGAATCGAAGAAGACAAAACAATTTTTAATTTTGAGTTCCATCCAAATAAGAATTTCATCTGCCCGAGATTACCCCAAGCCAACAAAAGGGCCAAAATCATTTAACTTCCACTAGCATGTGTCGGTAGCAATGCTTAACAAAGATTTGCCACCAGTCCGCCAGAATCTTTTAGAACTTTTGAAGTTCAAAGTCACAGGCTTAAAAGATCTTAAGAAATAAAAGTCACGCTCCGATAAAACGTAATTGTAAATGAAAGACAAGCGGCAAATTGGAAGAGGAACATTTATAGAGAAATGAGGCGGAAGCAGCACAACGAAGCTTAAACAAAGAATTTAGCCGGGCGTACAAATTACCCCCAGCTTAATTCAAGTTACAAAGCGGTCCCATACTAATGGACGCAGGAGAAAAACAACTGATTGTTTCGTGAAGAGTTGGTTTGTCCCGTTTTATTATTTTTTTTCTTCTTCCTTACCCATCCTCTTCTTCCTGATTGTTGGAAAATTATTTTCATTGTTTAGAAGCTATTCATCGATTGAGCTCCTGTGACTCCTAATGGATCAGTCAACAATATGTGAGAGAGATCTTTCAGAAAAACAGAAATATTCCAGATATGCGAAAATTATTTAATTAAATGCGAAACGACGACTCCACACTGAAAAGAATGCAGATGGGACGACGTAGAATTCTCTGCTATTCTTTTGACGAAACATTGTCCTTTTCGGGGAAGATATTAATATGGCTTTTGAAAATTTTTAAATAGAGTGATTTCAATGAATCTGTGCTCGATTTAAGATATTCAGGGTTTACTATTATGATGTGATGTGCTTTAGATATTGTGGAAGATGGAATGTGTATCAGAAATGTTTATTTCCATTTTAAAATCTGCTGTATATTTAGCACATTATTAATATATAAATATATAAGTATTGAGATTTAAATGTTATTTCAGAATTAAAAATGTCTGAAAGAAAATAACCAAATAGAGAGATTTATTACTTTTTAATTTATTGAAATTATTAATAAGCAATATACGAACATTGAAAAATATTAATTTTATACCATTTTTCACATGTTTATTTCAATATTTAAATAATTATGTTATTGTTAAATACTGAAAATTATTTTCATGTATCATGCCGAAGAAATATATATTGTTTATATTGCAATACATGTAAAATTAACTACAGTCACAAAATGCATTCATATGTAAATGACTTATATAAAAAAATATTTTGACATTATTATTACTCACATATTTTCACTAAGAGCGGTTGCAATTATTTATGTTTAGATTTAACTTAAAAGATCATAAGAAAAGTTGGCTTAAATTATTATATAATTTTTATTCTCAAATTATGGTGTCATGATTATTTATTTTACAATTAAAAGTCTGCAATATGAAATGAAATAATTTTTCAACATATTTATGGCATGAAGAATTTAATTGATTTTATACAATGTAATCTGATTACCTTTCATCAATAAATCAACCAATAAAGCTGTAATATAATGTCATTTAAAGCTCTATTTTATTTATCTTTATATGTAAATCATTTATGAAGAAATTTTTTTTTTGTTATCATTATAACATAAATATTTATGTTTAGATTTAACTTTTAATAAGTAATCTTCATTACCTAAGTAATGAAAGTTAATTCAGTTATTACAAAAAGAATTGTAATTATTTTGTTCTCAAATTATGACATCATGATTACTTATTTCACAATTAAAAATCAGTTATATTAAATGAAATAGTTTTTGAACGTATTTGTCACTTAAAGAATTTAATTGATTTGATAGAGTGGAGTCTGATTACATCTAATCAATAAATCAATCAATACAGTTGTAATATAATGCCATTTAAAGTTTTTTTTAAATCTTTAAAGCTTTATTGAGGGTAACACTTTAAATGCCAAAAATCTTTGTAAAGCAATTAAAATAGAAATAACATTTGCTCAAAGTAAAAGACAATCAATAACCTGTAGTAAGTTATCAAGTGTCTCGATCCTTTTGATAGTAGAGCAATAATACTACGTTAGGCTAAGTGCAAACAAAGCAGGGAAAGAAATACTAATTCACATGTGTGAGGACTGTTTGCTTCCTCTGATACCTCTTCAACCTCCTTCAATCGTTTCGATTTATCTGACTCATGACATCTCTTTAGGAATAGGGGTTGTTTGCAACTTTAGCCTTCAGAGACCAGAAAGGCACTGTTCCATTTCCAAATGAGAGGACGCTCCCTTCTAAATATCCATTACGTACATAAGACCATTAATTCCTGAGTAAAAAGATAGGATTCGGATACTTGGATAGCAATTTATTTCATGTAAAAGGGTGACTCTTTTATTCGAATTATTGTAATTCTTTTTCTCTTACGCATATTTAAAACTTTATCACTCACGTTGGCCAGTGCTAGTACTATATAAATGGCTATGGTTTGAATATATATATATGAATAAGGTTTGATTCCGCAAATCGTGTGCGCTGCAGTCAAAAACTTCTACAAGTGGATTAGTTGATGATTGTAACAGAATTGGTGGATTTTTGAAATTGTAATAGAATTGGTGGATTTTTAAATAAAATTATTAGCGTTATGTAGGATGACTATTGCATGTAGTAAATTTAGGATGACTATTATTGGTGTTTGACTGGTGGCTATTATTGGTGATGTAGGATGACTGTTAATGATACTTATAGATTATTGGCCATTTAGAGAGTGTTTACGCACTTATATATTTAAAATATATGTATATAAAAGATTTAAATGGTATTATTCCTTTTATATATTTATGATAGATGAAATAGCCAATCATCTATGTAAACTTCCTTATTCACATTCCTTTCTTATTATTTTTTTAAAACATAAATTAAATTGAGTTACTCAAATAAATAGTTTTATAATATTTAACAAATGGAAATTTGATTTAATTTAATCTTCCCAAATACTGCTATGAAAATGATGCTAATTAGATTATGAAATAAATATAATATTAAATATTATTATATAAATGAATATTTATTGAATTTTAATGTATATTCGTTAAAAAGCCAACTCAAAGAAAAATATAAGATAAAAGAATTAAAGATATATACACCTTTATTTTGTCTCTCATTCTGTATTGCAAATCATCATAACAACAATTTTTAAAAATAATTTCTTAGTATTGGAAAATATTTGAACTAATTTATTATTGACTGTCATTTTTATATTAGTGGTAAAATGAGTAGTCTCTAGATCTTTCATACTAGCTCAACCTACACTAAACAATTTAAAATATGAAATTTTTTTAATTACCTTTTTTTAAAAAGGAAAAAAAATCTTATAAGAAGTAATATTAAAATTTTGAAAAACAACATGAAAGATTCTGTTCACATTTTCAGATTCTAAAACGTGAAATGGAAAAACTGAATAATTACGTTGGTCATAAAGTCTACGATATAGTTTTCTTTTGGAGTTTATATTTTTTCTTTCTTCTTGTAAAGAAACTATACAAACTTTATATAAAAAGAATATTTGAATAACTTTTATATAAAAAGAATATTTGAAAATTATGGCAAAATTACCATAAAATTTAACAATTGTTTGCCTTTTACCATGACTTTTTAAGTATTTAAATGATGATAATTTTTGTCTTTAAATTTTCTGGATCTAAAATCTGGTATGTGGTTGATTTACAACATTTTATATATTACTGTGATAATATGTTAAAGTCACATCTTATCATGATGAAAATAAAATCAGTAAACAATCATATTGATATGATTCATAAATTGTCTCTATTACAATTAAGTCCATGGAAACAAAATATAGATTCACCAGCCACAAAGTAAAACTCAATCATAGTCTATTATTTTATTTCTTTTTCATTCATTATGTTCCCATTTTTGCTTAAAGTGAATAATACAATAAAAGGAACTTCAAGGAATCATCGAAGGGATTCGAAAAGGATTCATCGAATAAATTTAACGATTTCTTCATAGGATCAAATAAGATTTGCTTCATATAAAAGTAAATTATACAATTACGCACACATAAAGATGAAGCAGTAAATTATTACCGTTAGAAATGTCACATGTTTCACCTAAAGTAAAATAACCCACCAAGTTATTCATCTTAATCTCAACTTTTTACTGATTTAGAACTGATTAAAGTCCAACAAAAATAACTCCAGCAAATCGAAGCTCCACTGTCCCCAAACATGAACTCAATAATCAAATGCAACACTTTTCCTTTGCATCTTCCTTTTCCTTTGCAAATTGTCTCTATTGCAAGCAATTACATGGGAACACAATATGGATTTAACAGCCATAAAGTAATATTCAATCGTAGTCTAGTACTTTATTTCTACTTCATCCTTTATATTCACACCTTTGCTTAAGGTGAATAATGCAATACAATTAACTTTAGTATTGCATTACATTATTAATATTATTGCAACTTAATATTATTGCAACTACAAATCTCGTATATTTCAAACTAAAGTAAAATAACCCACCAAGTTATTCATCTTATCTGAACTTTTTACTGATTTGGGCTGAAGTCCAACAAATCATAAAAATAGCTCCCTTTTCATAAAAATCAATTAGAATCTCCAATGTCCCAAAACATGAACTCAACAATCAAATGTAATATTTTCAATATATCAATAATTTTCCTTTGCATCTTCCTTTTCCTTTACAAATTGTCTCTATTGCAAACAAATACATGGAGACACAATATAGATTTAACAACCGAAAAGCAAAACTCAATCATAGTCTACTACTTTATTTCTTCTCTGTCTATTATGTTGTCATCTTAGCTTAAAGTGAATAATACAATAAAAGGAATTTTACAGATTCATCGATAAATTTAACGATTTCTTCATAGGAACAAATAAACTTTGCATCATATAAAAAGTAAATTATACAATTACACATACATAAAGATGAAGTAGTATATTATTATAGTTATATTATAGGAGTGTATCATTATAGTTACTCACATATTTCAACTAAAGTAAAATAAATCACCAAGTTATTCATCTTAATTTGAACTTTTTACTGATTTGGGACTGATTAAAGTCCAACAAATAACTCCCTCTTCATAAAAAGCAATTCGAAGCCTCCACTGTCCCCAAACATGAACTCAATAATCAAATGCAATACTTTTCCTTTGCATCCTTCATATTCTCCTATTAGCCGTGAGGGGATTGAGATCTCACAAAAGGAGGAAGCATTCCGCATCGTCTGCCAGAGATGAAATAACAACCCACCATTTCTATGCCCCGGTGGCAATGGGGCGTGGGACATCTTCATAATATGCTGCATATTTGGACACCTGACCGCTCTCGGACAATGGGGAAGCGGCATTTAATTGGGGGATTACAGGCCATGAATGGTCGTGATTTTTTTTTTCTCTTCCCCCAGAGATCTGTTGTGAATGGAACATTTCGAACGTCAGAAAGGGTGGTTCAGAATTTTCGCTTTCATTCGTTTTTTGATTTTGCTTCACGATTGTGTTCATTTGGGAATAATGCATATCCATATTTTAAAGTGGATTTTCATTCAGTAATTCTGTTTTATGTTCTCTTGGTAGAGAAGACTTATAATAGATATATTTAGAAAACCTAATTTGATGCATTATTCTTTTTATTGAATCTAAGTTTAAGCAAAATGTGTAAATATGGTTTTGTGTAGTACTTTTTCTTTATTATAAATGTCATGAAGTGTATGTCATTTAATATTTTTCCAAAAAACAAGTAATATAAAAAAATTTTAAGTCAATTCCTACTTTTTTTCCACTATATTGCAGAAAGTCCTTTATAAATAATTTAAATTCATTTTTTTAGTTCATCTGGTGCCATCTATTGGTAGATATATGCAACTTAAATCTAAAAAAAACTAAAATTAATTAATTAAATTTAATTACTGAATTAATATTTGAAAAAAAATGTATTAACATCAAGTGTCATACACTACAAGTTCAAAAAAAAAAAAAGGTATTTGAACATGAGTTTATGAATAAAAAGTATTTTATGAACGATTGAAAATTTGAACAAGATATATATAGTGAGAGTGTGAACTAAAAGAAGGAATTGAAAAAAGGAAGTATTTTATGAAGTTTATTTTTTTTTCAGTTAGCGGGAAAAAAAAACATATTGCCCACATTCAATATTCTGAATGTAAATGTCGAATAAGTTTTGAATGTGAATGCAAATTAGGTTAAATTAATATTTTAAACTGAAATGTAAAACTGAATTTTAATATCTAGATTTCTAAAATAATTAAAATTTTCTTATACTCTTTTACCCTTTGTCTAGTACACTACATATAATTTTCAAATAATTTGTTACAGGTAAACCTACTCTGATGCAAAATTAATCCATGTAAAATTTTGAATTATTTTAAGTTAAAGTTAAATACTTATAACTTTAAAATATTAATTCTGAAATAAAGATAGAGGCAATTAGTATGTACCTATTATAATAATTATATTTCCTAATTATTATAACTAAGTTGTTAAAATTTAGTGCATTGTACACTAAAATGATATTAAAACTATATGAAAGGCATGTATAGACTTAATATGTTTATCTTAATTTAATTACTTCATTTTAATTTGAAAATAATAGGGTAAAAAATTCTGAATTTTATAGAATTGAAAAAAATTACTTCAAAAGTTTTTGTAGAATATCTAAATTCGGATATCCAAGAAATTTTGACGCATGCATGTATTAAAGAATGAACACCTGGTAATGCACATTTATCTTTAAATAACATAAAATGAATCTTCATTTCGTAAAATGTTTAGATCCAAAAATAGTTCTCTTTGCAAAAGTCACATCTCAAGGCTGAAGCGTTCTCTGTACAATTCGTTGGAAACAATGCATGCATTATTTGAAAAGAACTTTAAAATCTTACCTTATTCTTTCTTTCGGATACATTCGACAAATATAGAAACATGCACATACACATCAACTTCATCAAGAAGAGGAACTTTATATTCAGAATGTTTCTCGCAAAATCCGGACTAAATGTCTTGCTAAGTGGCAGTTTTATCACTTCGGAACTAGATTTTTCGAATTACTTTTTTCATTTCCCACTCATTCTAGATTCCACTTAAGTCCTTTGAAGAAGAGGAACGATTTGAATACAATTTGAAGAAAAACGAGGGATTTCAAATCGTGTGAATGAAATTGAAAGAAGTCAGAAGAAAATGTGTAATTCAGCGTAAAAATAGTGTCTCGTATTTGGAAAATTACAAATCCCATGAAAAGATTGCTGAGTGTTTGAGGAAATACGTATCAGTGAAGATATTATCAATAACGTAGAAAGAGTATTTAAAAGTAGAAAAATATATCTATTTTTAGTTAGTCTTCTTATAATGAATTCAAAATAGAAATGATCGTGAAAATATTTTATTTTATTTAAATATTATATATTTCTTTAACAGCAGTGCTTTAAGATGTGTTACTTGCAGTGTGCAGGTTTTCCAAATAGATTTTTACTGGGTGTGGTTTGGTTGAGATACTTGAAACATATATTGTAGAACTCACAGCTTAATTTTTGTACGTACAGATACCACACACATATAATCATATAATATTTAACACATTTAAAAACAGAAAATTATAAATCCGTGGAAAGATTTCACTTTTTAGCCAAATATCCGAAACTCGGTTACGTGTGAACACAATATACTTCCTCTCCGGGTGAGAGCCTACAGGACAACTTAAGTGCTAGGCTGGGGTAGATATATTTTCTCTAGTGATGAGACACTAAAAACTAAAACTTTCTCAGCCGGAGCGCAGGTTGTGCTGTACTTCCTCGTAGATTTCTAACCACTACAAGCATCCGTGACACCGCCGGAATTCGAACGCGAGACCTGGGGCCCCAAGTGCCAGATCACTCATGACTCAGTGATCGGGCTTCCAATTTAATTTCGACTAACATACAAATTAATCAAGATTATATTTCTTCAAAATTTTCTGACGTATATTTAAATTTATCATTGTAACATAAAATGAACCTTAAATTCATAAAATGATTACATCCAAAAATAGTTCTCATTACGTTTCAAAGATGTGCAGTGTACAATTTTTTGGAAACAATGCAGGCATTATTTGAAAAGAAGTTTAAAATTTCGCCTTATTCTTTATTTCGGATACATTCGATAAATATAGAAACATGCACATACACATCAACTTCATCAAGAAGAGGAACTTTATATTCAGAATGTTTCTCGCAAAATCCGGACTAAATGTCTTGCTAAGTGGCAGTTTTATCACTTCGGAACTAGATTTTTCGAATTACTTTTTTCATTTCCACTCATTCTGGATTCCACTTAAGTCCTTTGAAGAAGAGGAACGATTTGAATACAATTTGAAGAAAAACGATGGATTTCGAATCGCGTGAATGGAAATTGAAAGAAGTCAGAAGAAAATGTGTAATTCAGCGTAAAAATAGTCTCGTATTTGGAAAATTACAAATCCCATGAAAAGATGGATGAATTTTTGAGGAAATACGTTATCAGTGAAGATATTATCAATAACGTAAAAGAGGATTTAAAAGTAGAAAATATATTTATTTTTAGTTATTCTGCTTATAATGAATTCTCAACAAAATGATTGTGAAAATTATTTATATTTCTTTAACAGCAGTGTTTTATTGATGTGTTACTGAAATTAAAAACCTACAGTGTGCAGTTTGAGCAACCAGATCGTAACTGGGTATGGTTGGGTTGTGATACTTGATGCCCAGTTTTGAGATCTCACAGCTTTATTTACATACGCACAAATACAACACACATACAATTAGAGACATACAATATTTGACACATTTAAAGATAAATATTTATAGATTCATGGAAGGATTCCACTTCTAAGCCGAATATCTGAAAATAGGTGTGAAACTCAGTGTGTACGAAATATACTTCCTCTCCGGGTGAGAATTTGTAGGCCAATTAATGCGTCCTTGTGTGCTAAATATATTTTCTTTCGGGTGAGAGTCTCGAGGCCGACTGACCATTTCTCCTGAACTTCAAAGGAAAGGGGGGGGGCACTCTTTCCAATGTGTGGGAGGAAGCATATTTAATTAAAATTTTTTTCCCATTTTGGACAACTATTATTTCATGAGTGTTTTGTAATATATAAGTTTGAAAAATACCATTAAAAGCGAACTTAGTTTGTTGGTAAATATATTGGAAATAAATCAATTCTTTTTTTTTAATAAAATGCTTAAATAATTTCGCAATTATCTGATTTACATTAATTTGTTTGTGGCAATCGCTCTGAAATAAAACATATATTTTTTATATTTTTTAACTAAATTATTACTAAAATTGTGAATTTTTGAAAATAATTTTTAATATTATATTAAAAGTCGAAGACTTTATAAAATTTAATTGAAATAACTTTACAATTAAAATTGTAAATACAAACAAATTAATTTATTAAAAATATAATTTATTTATGCATAAAAATATTTTGTGTAAAATAGAACATATAGCATTAAACATTTTATGAATTTTAAAATTTTAACAATTATTTTTAACATTATAAGAAAATTTAATTTAAATAAAGCATTTAATGATAAAAAATTGATAATGCATGATACGAAAATTCAATTTAATGAAGCATTTTGGTGATATTTTGAAGCATTCAATATATCACCAAATATTATTTTATTAATAAAACAGTTTCAAAATAATTTTTGCTAAGTTCATGTTTATGTCCTCTCTCTCACTCTTTATATATATATATATATATATATATATATATATATATACTTTGCACATGTATTATTATAAAAAGTTACGTTATCCACAAATGATTGGGTAAAAAGATTTATTTAATCAAGCGTGTAGACAGCAGGATTATCCTAGTTGTTCTGTCATATGGTTTCCTATGTAAAGCTTCTGTTTTGGATCGGATAACTAATCATTATCTTGTTCTATCTATAAATACTCTCCACCAATTTTTCTATGGTTTCTGTAGGCCGATTACTATGCTTAAAAGCATATCCATCGAAAGAGTTCTATCGATAGCTTTGCCATCATGATATTCCAGAGTACAATTTGTACGTCAAAGCATTAAAATACATAGTAAAACAGACATTATATTTTTGCCTGGTCGTTTATTACTTCTTCTTGCTTTTTTTCAGAATGTCCTAAATAGGTTCATAATTTATGCTAAAGGTTACTTTTAATTTCTATAATTTTAAAATAATGTTTCCTTTGAAGTCAGTATGCATTTATTGATTAATTTCATTGTAATACAGATTAAAACTGGATTTAAATCGAATTATTTTCGAGTTTATAAACGTATCTGAAGAAAATATTACAGTAAAATTATACTTTTTAACATATATTTTGAATTTTTATCCAGCTATATATCCAAGTTCTTAAAAAAACAACATTTTCAAATTGCATTCAATTTTGTTAAAAAATAACAGCAAAAAAATTAAATTTTAAATTTTAAGCTTCAAATGTAAATCAAAATTATTAATTTTTAAATGAACTCATTCAATTATTTTGACGGAGTAATCATTAAATAACATGTGACAGAATGAGAATTGAGTTTCTATAAAGTCCAGTAAGTACATAATAGTCTCTGTTATGAAAAACAACTTGATATTATTAATGAATGATGATGATGATGATAGCAATATAGGATCTAACATTGCAAGTAAAGCAGATAATTTTTGTTTTATCCTTCAGTAATGATTTGCAAATATTACTGAAAGAAAATCAACACATGTTTTAGAAGGCAAAATTGACCAATTGAATTGGTGTTCTCAATTTTTTAATCAGTGAAAAAATTTGATGTGTCCGTGGCTATCCCTTATGCCTTCTTTAAAAGAGTAATAATTTTTAAACTAATTTCTTTTAAAAAAAATATAGCTCTAAATAGAGTTTTTGTAAAGTATAAATAATTTATTTTACTTGAAAAATTTATGGTTATTAATCACTGGGATTCATTATCATCAATGATTAATTAAAGTATAAAAAATTAATTTCACTTGAAAAATTTATGGTTAGTAATCACTGTGATACATGATTCACCATGATAACTTTGAATTTCTTTTAAAATTAAAAAAAAAAATTAGCTCTAAATAGAGTTTTTATAAAGTATAAATAATTTATTTTACTTGATATATTTATGGTTATTAATCACTGGGATTCATTATCATCAATGATTAATTAAAGTATAAAAAAGTAATTTCACTTGAAAAATTTATGGTTAGTAATCACTGTGATACATGATTCACTATGATAAATTTGAATTAAACAATGTATAAACATTATTTAATTCAAAGAATGTGATGAATTTCTTTTAAAATTATTCATTTATAAATGAAAAAATATCTTCGTACAAAAATATTTACATATTTACTTTTAATACATAATTTTGCAAAATTATAAAGGGATCATTTTTTCCCTTTTCTTTATAAATTAATTATTCTGTCGTGCTACAAAATAATGAAAATTTGCTTTGAAATTAAGTATTAACGTCTAAAAAAACTAAATACATGAGTTCTTTAAAAAACTACATTTAATACTTAAATATTTTACTATTTTATTTAATTTGTTTTCAATATTTTATTTTAACATAAAGAAAATCTAAAAATTCTAAAAGTTATCTAAAAATTCAGTAAATGATTTCTGAAGCGTTAACAACAACTGCCAGTTATACAAATTTAAGCAATTTTAATATTCGATTCAGAAAACTCTTTCGAAAAAGCACATTTTGTTATAAATACTTCAATTTCTATTTCTGAATTTGGATGGAAAATAAAAAATCGGAAATGGCGTACAATTTGAAAGAATTTGGAGTTGGAATAATTTTCTTTGTTGCTCTCACAAATATTTCGGAAACTTTTTCCAAACAGAAGCACACATATTGTAGAATCATCTTCGCATTTTCAAAAGAGATTAAAAGAAGGTCGCATGCAAATAGGATGACACGAGAAAAGTTTCTACCACTAAGGATCAAAAACTCAGAAATGCAGTCAGAAGAGTACTGGAATAAGTACTGCAAGTATTTCCGAGTTTCGGGAAAATTTTGCTCTTTTATTTAATTTAGGTTATGAAAACAAATATTTTAATCTAATGGAACAATGAATATCAAATAGTTTAATTTAACAATGCATATCAAATAGTTTAATTTAACAATGCATATCAAATAGTTTAATTTAAAAAATGGATTTCAAATAGTTTAATTTAACAATGGACATCAAATAGTTTAATTTAACAATGGACTCAAATTGTTTACTTTAACAATGGATATCAAATAGTGTAATTTAACAATGCATATCGAATAGTTTAATTTAACAAAGGATAACGAATAGTTTAATTTAAACAATATCAAATAGTTTAATTTAACAATGGATATCAAATTGTTTAATTTAAACAATGGATATCAAATATTTTAATTAGATTTTTTTATTATTTTTATTAAGTGTTAATTAAGTTATTAAGTGTTTTATTTTTGTTAAGTGTTATTTCTGTTAAGTGTTAAAAATTTTCTAACTTATAAATTTTAGAATATCAAGTACTGTGAATTATTCTGAATAAGAATATAAGAATAATATAAAAATATATATGAATTATTTTGAAAATAAGAACATAAAAGAATAAATATGAATTATTTTGAAATTTAATTTTAGTTTATATGATATATTATCAGCTGAATTAATAATTAAATGCTAAAAATATGTATGATAAAGAAATGTTAATAAAAATATATGTTTTTCTATATGAGTTAACCTAATATTTTCCTCCTACAAATGGATACTTTTGAAATGTATTATAGTAAATTCTTTCGGTTGAAGAATGTTTATGCATTTAATTATTATTAACTAAAAATATTTCAAATATATGCTACCTTTTTAGGCTATAAAAATTATATTTATAAAACATATATAATGGACACACGTATAGAAAATGTGTCATTTTTTTAAAAAAAAATTAAAGTTGTTTAGCCACAAAAAAATTAAAAAAATATTTCTTTAAAAATTTTTCTCTTACCAAATCATATTTGCATTATAAAAATTTAATTATTTATATAATAAACTAAGCATAAGTACATTGTGTAAAAATTCATTTAAGCTAGATTAAAATTTTCATAAAATAATGAATGAATTGTAAACATATATCTTACGCTAAGTAAAAAATTAAATCATCTAGCAATATGAGTTTTCCAATGGCTTATTATGATATGAAATATTTATTTATATATAAATTTCATAAATTGTAATTTTTTACGTATTTCCAATAAAACAATACATTTTATGCGAAAACAAACTAAGTCAAATATTAAAAACTTATCTAAAATTTCGAAAGATTGTTTTACAATACATTTTGCGGAAATGCTCTAGCTAATTATTTTTATACATTCTGCTATATATAAAAATACATTGAATATGTTTAATTAAACATTTATTTTTCTCAATAATCTGCATTAAAACATTAAATTTAAAAACCATTACGAATGTTGTTGTATATTGAGTGTTCCATTCCATCTGTCAGTAGACCAATTATATCATACCACTGTCATTCTGAAATCGCAATGGTATCGAATGCTTCGGCATTTAAATGGGAAATTTTTCACAGCACCGTAGGGAAAATTTAATTAAGAAAACCAGCGTAAAACCTGTCGCTTTGTAATAACCTTTTGGTTAAAGGCGCATACGCGCACATGTGGCGTCGTAACCATGGCAACGACGGTGAGCCATGTTTCGCTGTGTCACGATTCCCCCACGGAAAAGATATTAGCTTATTAGCATATGATTTATGACACAGAACCATCTTCTTCACGAGAGAGAGATAGTTTCACCTTCTTTCTGAAGGTCTTCTTTGGGCATTTCGCAATGTTCGCGAGAACAGAAATAAATCTGGCAGTGTCAAGTCGGGTCCGCCATTTCTGCTTTTTCTTTAATTCTTTTTTTTTTTTTCTCCAAGAATACTCTTGACAAGAATGATTGAGGTAACTCGTGGGGTGATGGACTTCGTGAAAGGTTACTACAGATGGTTATATAAAAAAAAAATATTTGTATTTGTTACACAAAATGTATATTAATTAAATTTGGGTGTTTAGTGTTTTTAATTAATATTAGGATAGGACATATTATTCATTTCAATATAAATGTTCAGTATTTCATTTACTATTAAATAAATTATTTAATACTTAAAAAAGCTTTGTAGTTTTATCTATTTTTTAACATTTATAATTCAAATAGTTTTGTTTAATAGTTATAATATTTCATTTTAATAAATACAGAATCGAATATGAGTTGATTTCATTGGATTTATATGATATCTAAAATTATAACTTATGACATACACAGAATTTAATAAAAAGATTATTAACACTTTTAGAAGAGAGTATATCAAAAGAAAGTGTTTTGTTTTACTTGTTAAATTATTGGCAAATTTTCTTTTTTTATATAACCTACATATTTTTTTATTTATTTTTAATATTTGAATACAGTTCTGTGTTTTAAAACAGTTAGAACTTTTTATTCAATATTTCATTTATATTTAAATAAATTATTTAATAGCTAAACATTTCTCTGTAATTTTCTATTCTTTGTAATTTTTTTAACTTTTTTAATTCAAGTAGTTTTGTTTATTAGCTATATTTATTTTAACAAATACAGAATTAAATATGAATTGATTTCATTGGATATATATGTCAAAGTTATAACTAACTTACACACACACAATTTAATAATAAGTATATTAACTTTTTAGAACAGAATATATAAAAAGAAAGTGATTTATTTTAATTTTTAAATTTTTAGCAAACATTTTGTCTTTCTTTTAGATAATCTACTTATTTATTTATTTATTTTTTAAAATTTGAATACATTTCTGGGTTTTAAAATAGTTAAAATTTTTTATTCAATATTTCATTTACTATTAAATAAATTATTTAACAGTTAAAAAGGTTTTGCCATTTTCTCTATTTTTTAACATTTATAATTCGTAGTTTTGTTTAATAATTATAATATTTCACTTTAATAAATACTTAATCGAATATGAGTTGAATTCAGTGGATATATATAATCTCTAAAATTATAACTAACGTATGACATACACACAATTTAATAATACTCATCCTTGAAATTGACATTCTCACCTTTGTTGGGAGAAAAAAAAATGCCATTGAAACATTTCCGCAACATCGAATAGTCATTGAGAAATACCAGGACAAAGAAAATGTCTTCGATAAATAAAGGCGCGATGATCTACTAAATTGCTTCGATCATTGAATTCTTTCACATAAAGGGCAACGCTAAAAAATTTCCCAGTTGCATTGCGGTGATTTCAAACCGCAGATCTCTTGCAAATGTTTTATGATATACTAACGGTTTGATGGCATTGTATATCATTCGAGAAGGTATTTCAAGATTATTTTTAGAATATCTGCGATGGGTAATATAAATTGAAAGCAAAAAGTTTCTAAAAAGACATGTGATGGCTCCATTCGTGGATCTATAGGACTATAACAACTTTTTTCTTTATTGAGTTGGCCGATTTTTATTAATTTATGTAATTTAATGGAATTAGAAAAAGAATTTCGAAGAATTTGTATGCTTTTTGTACATTGTTGGGTGTCTTTTCCCCTTATGTGCATTATGAAGAACCCTCCCTCGACTAAGGTTGTGGGGAGCAAATTGCATTCTGGGAAGATTTGATTTTTTAGGGGGGAGGGATGATGTAATTTTTTATTTTTAGGGTTTCTCCTGTAGAACGCTTCGTATGCTACATAACCCTAAAACTATCAGAAGGCAGCCTGATTATCAGTGAGAATCAATATACACAATCGCCATCGAGTCTACTCTTGTTGTGTTCATTTCACTAATCCTCAGTGTCCCGCAGTCCTGGACGGATATTCTATGAGTGATCTAATCATGGATGGAGGGAAAGGTGCAGCTTCTGTTGTGATGGAACACTCGTAGGTAGTAGTCTGACTTGGCTGCGTGACGCTCATACAGACATATGAGATCAGGACCTACGGCTTAAAGTGAACTCCGAACCACTATAAGCATCCGTTAATTGATATTTTAAAATAAGTTTTGTTTTTATTTATGTTAAAAATAAATGTTTTTAAGAAAAGCGATAAGTTTTTTAAAGAAGAAAATTAAAATTTCTCGTAAAATTTATCGTTTTAAGAATGAATAGAAATTTTAAACTGAAAAACTAGACATACAGAAAACAGACATAGTGCTAAAAAACTCCCTCTTTTATAAAATATCTTTCAACAGAATAAAAACTTATTTATTATTATTATTTTTTTCATTTTTGAACAATATATCTGAAAAAGCATTATTTTTTGACGGAAAACACTATGGTAAAGAAAAAAATATTTGTTAAAAACATGGCATTCGTTTTTCATACAAAAGCATACAATTAAAAATAAGAACGAACAATTTACATGGTTAAAATATATTAACACCGGTAATCACGTCAAGAGACAATAAAAAAAAATACCAAAAAAACTCTTCTTTTTATTTGTATTTATTCCTTTATTTTGAAATCTGAAAAAGTCAGCTGGAAAAATGATTTAATAACATAAGAAAATCTTAATACCACTTAATTTTAAGGAGATGCTGTTTATTTTTTTATGTACTCCAGGCGCTCTGATCTTAATGTATACAATTAAAGAACTTTGCCATTAACGATAAAACTATTTATCTTTTATTTCTGGTGGAAATATTTATTGCATGTTTAACTTAACAGTCAATTGTTTTTTTTAGGCAATATATTTTTTTCTATGCGCGAAGAAAAAAATAATCTTCCAATTAAAGTCTGTTTTTTAATCAAACAGATAAAAAATTACTCGATGAAAATTTTTTTCTCTCAGCTTTTTTTTTTTTTTTTTGACCCTTTAAGTGATGTAGTTTAAGCATATGTCGTCGAATGACTGTTTTTTTTTTAATTATTTTTTTGCAGTGTTTAACATTTTTTTGTAACCTTTAGCAAGTATTCCATTTTACCAAGACTTTAATGCATTGTGTAATCAATGAAGTAATTAACCATGATTTTTAATCAGAGATATTTTCAGAGTTTTTCTTTTTTTTTGTGAGTGAATGAATTGGAATAGCCAAATTTTTCATTTGTGAAATGATGTTATTACAATTAATGAAGAAGTTTCCTATAAATGCATATAAATTCGAAACATTTAAATGTTTTCAGGCTAAATATTTTCATTTGAAAATGTTTTATTTATGTCAATAAAAAATTATTTTTTAAAATTGTATGAAATGAATGTTATTCATTACTTTAGTTAAAAATTATGAATGAAAATACTTTTATAATAATTTTATGCTCACCAAGATAAACTATAATATTTTAAATAACAATACATACTTTATACATTTCAAATAATAATAACTTTTACATTTAAAAAAAGAATAATTAATAATTAAATAATTAATTTAATTAACAATTAAAAATTAATAAAAATAGTAATTAGATAATTTTTTTTTAAATTTTATATTTTAAATAACAATGCATACATGATATATTTTATAATATTGTAAATAACAATATATACATTATATATTTTATAATATTTTAAATAAAAATACATGCATTATATATTTTATATTATTTTAAATAACAATACATACATTACATAATTTATCATATTTTAAATATCAATACATGCATTTTATATTTTATAATATTTTAAATAACAATACATGCATTATACATTCTATAATATTTTAAATAACAATACATGCATTATTTGAGATAAATTTCTTATAAGACTTAAGAAAATGAAAGCTATTTTGAGAGAAAATGTTTAAAGTTTTTATTTAATGAAGAAAAAGAGATTATAAATTATAGAAAAAATTATAAATATAAAATATATACTTAAATTATTTATGTATTTAAAGATTAATAGATTGAAATAAAAAAAAAAAAAATTGTCAATTGGAAAATATTATCTATTTAAACAAAACTCTTTTAATTGGTTTAACCTAAACAAATGTATAAATCTATTATAAAAGTATATTATTGTTTAACGATGCATAAGATTTTTGGATTTTTCATTCTCCATTCAGTTTGAAACTATCTAAGAAAAATTGAAATTAATAATAAGCTGTATAATTATATTATGTACTATACTTTGTTTCAAAGATAAAAAAAAACAGCATTTACGATCTTTATTACCACACATTAGATGGATAAAAGCCAAAACAGTCATTGCCTTTGGAAATAGAATTCTTAATCATATTATTTTGAATATTTGTTTGCATTTGATGCTATAAAAATGCTAAGAACTTAATTTGCAGAATTCTATTTATCTTAATTAGCTATGGAAATATGCATATTATGACTAAAGCTTTATCACGTTTTATATCATTAAAATGCCTTTATTGTTGATGAGATACATTTTGTATGAAAACATTCAAAATAGTACGTTGTTAATAGCTTTCAGTACAAATGTACTACTAAGATTTTAGTGTAAGGATTTCCATTTATACATATAAAATAAATGATTAATTTTTCCAAAAACATCCAGGAGAAAATCTGCGATATTTCAGATTTTAGGAATGGTTTAATGCCGCTTAAAATACTTAGTACAGAAATATTTATATTTCAAAAGATTTAGAAGTACAGTACGTTTTTTTATAGTAGCAAATGATATATTTTAAAACGTATGTATATTTTTTGTAAAAATTTTAATATGGACTAATATAGATATAAACTGTATTATAATTTTATATGATTTGTTGAAATTTTAATATGAATATATCATTTCTATTTAGAAATTAAAGTAAGTGATTATAATTAAATTATTTTAATTATATAATTGACGGAAGTGATGATAATTAAAGTAAAGGGGTACGTCGTAAGGTATTGACTGATTTGATTGATGTTTCATTATTTTAGAAATAAATAGAGATTCTCAATCAAGAGATTCTCAAGTTCCGAGACACTTGTCAACTATATTTAGTTACAAAAGAATTAGCAGACAAAATCGGTATGCACTAGTTAATCTAGGCATAGAGTAATCTATAATATTCAATAACGAGGGACATTTTATAAGGGATAATTCGTTTACATAATAATTTTATCCACAATGCCGGCACTAGTTTTTTTAATTATCACCGTTATATATTTTTTTATAATACTAGTATTAGAATAAATATATTGATTGAAATCTATGTATAAATTAAAATTTCTGGTGTGATGTTAAATTCAAAGTTTGATTTCCTTTAACTTTAAACCTACATCGTTTAAATAATATTAAACATACTTATATTATACAAAGGAATATAAATACAATAATATTATACAAAGAAAATTTAAAACATCTTTCATATACCATTTCATATTCTAGAGATTCTCAAGTTCCTAAATACGGGCCAACTATATCTAATCACAAAAGTATTGACAGACAACATATTGTTATGCACTAGTTAATCAGGGTACATACTTCTCAATCAGCTCTTATTAGACCTATAACATTCATTAAAGGGTTACATTCGGGAAATGATAATTCAAGTTTATATAACAATTTTAAACACAATAACAATTTTAAGCACAATTACCACCGTTATGTATTTTTATAATACCGATGGGAGCATCAATATATTGATTGAAATCTATGTATAAATCAAAAATTAAAATTTATATTGTATTGCTAATTTCAAAGTTTGGTTCCCTTTAATTAAAATAATTTAAATAATATTTCCAAAGAAAATATAAAGCATCTTTCATATACCAGAAAACGAAAACACAGCAAGAGATTGCAAAGTATTATCTTTCAATTTGGGTATTACACGTTCGAAAATTACCACACTTTTAAACAAGCAGATCGCTACGGATTCCACACAACAACATACTACACGAAATTTCTCCGAAATAACTTCATAACTTAATTTTCAGGTTATTTCATTACTTTAGAACTACTGCAGAAAGTGAAACGAGAAGGAGTTAGTGGGAGACGCAAAGGGAATGCAACAACATTCCTGAACAAGGCAACCTCAAGAATCTATTTTGCTCTTTGTTTCGTGGAAGCATGATGCATATTTCATGAGCCTTGTTTGTCGTGTTCACGTAACCCACATGGCGGCTATGAAATTTCACTTTGAGTATATAAAATGAAATTCGTTTTCTCCCACCTCTGAGGTCAATAGATGCAGCATCGCATTCTTACTTTTAAGCAATTGTTTTTGGGAAAGGATTGCATTGCAGGCTATTTTACAAAAAAGGAACTGTTAGAAAATTCACCAATGTTTAAAGGAATGCTCTTCTCTATGTGTTGACTTTAAAATAAAATACTTTTTAGCACTTAACTAAATTTTGTAATCAAAATTTTTGACATTAGCAAAAATTACACACAGAAATCTTGTATAATATATCAGTTACAAATAGGCTGAGAAAATAACGTCAGAGAGAAACTGAGACAAAAAACTGAGACATTAACGTCAATTTTATCTTAGCTACCAACGAAAAAATTTAAATGCATATATCTCTTTATTTCATTTCAAAATTAGAAGAAAATTTGACATCAGTTAGTATTTTCGAAGTTGTTGTTGTTCTAATGAAGCTGGCAATACAGAGACATTTAAATTTTATGCCATAAATAAGGGCTGCATCACTATTACTAATTTAACACTACCCATGGGGCACGTGTACTACTGTGCCCAAAAAGTAAAACCAATTTTCAATTTAAATTTCCCGGTGCTTATGGAATTTCAATTTTCTTTTTCTTTTTTAGATTGTTGCCACTATCCTTGACATCTGCGTGAAATTTGACGTCAAAATATGCATTAGTGTTTGAGTTACGCTTGGCTTTGTGGGACGCTAAAAGTGATTTCGGCGATTTTTGAAATGTCTGAATTAATTGAGAAAAGAACTTGCATTAAATTTCGTTTGCGGTATGAATATTCTTGTGCGGAAACGTATAGAATGCTGCAGAGGATATTTTACAAAAAAAAGACCTGTTAGAAGATTCTCCAATGGGGTATTTTAACGAATACTCTTCTCTACTACTGTGTCCAAAAAGTAAAATCAATTTTCAATTTAAATTTCCCGGGCATATGGAATTTCTATTTTCTTTTTCTTTTTTTAGGTTTTTGGCACTATCCTTGACAGCTGCGTAAAATTTCACGTCAAAATAGTCAATAGTATTTGAGTTACGCTTGGCTTTGTGAGACGCTAAAACTGATTTTTGAAATGTCTGAATTAATTGAGCAAATAACTTGCATTAAGTTTTGTTTGTGGAAACGTATAGAATGTTGAAGAAGCCATATCGAAAAGATGCAGATAGAATGCATATTCAATAGATGCAGCCTCGTACTCTTACTTTTAAACAATTGTTTTTGGGGAGAGGATTGCATTGCAGGATTTTTCACAAAAAAGGAACTGCTAGAAAATTCTCCAATGGGGTATTTTAATGAATACTCTTCTCTACTACTGTGTCCAAAAAGGAAACCAATTTTCAATTTAAATTTCCCGGGCATATGGAATTTCAATTTTTCTTTTTCTTTTTTAGGTTGCTGGCACTGTCCTTGACATATGTGTGAAATTTTGCTTCAAAATATTCATTAGCGTTTGAGTTACGCTTGGCTTTTTGAGACGCTAAAACTGATTCCGGCGATTTTTGAAATGGACATTACATTTTGTTTGCGATATGAATATTCGTGTGCGGAAACGTATAGAATGTTGCAAAAGGCATTCGGTGAGCACACTATATCGAAAAGATGCAAAAAGAATGCAGATGCAACCTCACACTCTTACTTTTAAGCAATTGTTTTCGGGGAAGGATTGCATTGTAGAATATTTTACAAAAAAGGAACTGTTAGAAAATTCTAAAATGTAGTATTTTAACGAATACTGTTCTTTATGTGTTGACTTTAAAAATAAAATTATTATTTATGACGTAATTTTTTCAGCCCTTAAGTAACTTTTGTAAACAAAATAATTAACAATAGCACAAATTGCATGCATGCATCTTGTACTACTGTGGCTAATAAGTACGACCGATTTTTTTTTCCAAAAACATCTTTATTTATTCTTCCATATTTATTTCATCTCCTTCAAAGTAATTCCCTCTGGACACAATGCACTTATGCCAACTTTTTGTCCAATCCTCAATGCATGTTAAAAAGTCATCGTCAAGGATGGCCTCAAAGCGCGCGGCGATTCACGTTGAATCTCTTCAATCGACTCAAAACGGCGTCCCCGGAGTGGTATAGGGAATAGTCAGAAGTCGCAAGTTGTGAATATGGTGGTTGTGGAACAATATGGGTTTCATTTTTGGCGAAAAAGTCACGAAGAATCAATGCAGCGTGAGCTGGTGCATTCAGTGTTTCCGGTACCAATCGAGATTCTGACGCGTTTGAGGCCTAAAATGGAATTGACCGATGCTTTTGAAATTCCAACATCATCAGCAAAGTCTCTAATTGTAAATCGACTGTTTGCAAGCACCAAATCTATAGTGAGATATTTGATGGTGAGCTTCGTCGGTTGAGGTTGATGGCCGACCAGAGGGCTCTTCGTCTTCAAAACGTTGTCTGCCTTGAACTAGTTTATACCACTTCTAAACATTTATTTCCCTTATTGGAATACTCGCCGAATGCCTTCTGCAACATTCTGTACGTTTTCGTAAACAAAATATAATGCAAGTTATCTGCTCAATTAATTCAATTAGCGTTTCACAAAGCCAAGCGTAACTCAAACACTAATCAATATTTTGACGTCAAATTTCACACAGATGTCAAGGATAGTTCCAGCAACCTAAAAAAGAAAAAAAAAATTGAAATTATATAAATCCCAGGAACTTTAAATATAAAATTTTCTTACTTTTTGTACACAGTTGTAAATGCTTCATATAATGTTGATTCGATGACAATGGGCATTGGGCTGTTTTGTAATATTAAAGAACTGAAAGTCAATCATGAAATGTATACATATTATGTTTTAAACACTTCACACATAGTTTTAAGCATTTGAAACAAAATAAGAATTTTGTAATTCATGAATTGTTTCAGGAGTAAAACGCAACTTTAATCTTGGATTGTGCTTTATTACTGTTACAAAAAAGATATGATTCTAAAGACCATAAATATTTAAGTATATTAAAATATCTAATTTTACTAACTAAAAACAATATGTGTAAGTTATGCATAATAATTTTACTGTGTTTTAATTTGTTAGAGCTCATTAATTTAATTTAATAAAAAAAATTGTATAAAAAATAATAATTTAAATTAATTATTTTTAATTTATATAGTTGGTTAAAATATGTAGAATACATTTTGGATTATGAAGACATGCTTTGTTTTTAATTTACGACAAATCCATTGTATATTGTATTTACAATAAAATAAATCTAATGACTTTTATAATTTTTTCGAAAGTTAATCAAAAATATTTTAATGTTATTTATAGCATTGGCTAATGTTTTAACTGATATCTCAGGAATTATTTTTATAGAATGCGCTTTTAATTTTAAATATTGATGAAATTTTTTAATGTTATCAAATTTCATTTTGAATTATTAATAATTTTGAATCACAGAATTCAAAAGATTGAATTTATCACAAAAGTAAAACAAATCATATTTTAGATATTTCAAAACTAAAATATATTTAAGTTGATTTATTCATTGTCTTTTTTAAGAACCCTATATTTAATTTAATTTAAAAATATTCCTTATATAACATTGCTTTACAGTTCAGAAATTTCAGACTGGATAAAACGGATTACTAACTTAAATAACTACATATTATTTTATTTAAAGTCGTATATCGCAAATAAATAAAAATATATTTATTGTGTTAATCTTATTTTGTATTTGCCTGTTTTATGAATAATTCATTATTGTTTTTATTTTTTATCAAGTAATTGATTTAAATGCCTGAAATTCAACAGAATATCACGAAGAAATCAATATAGTTTTATTTGATTTGAAAAAATTCGTTTTAATTTAGATAAAAGAAGAAAGTTTGAAAATATCTTTAACGAAATGCGGTTAATTTTAGTTCTAGCGTATGCAAGCTATACTAGTATACTAAAAAATTTTTTAGTTTAGTTCTATTGTATTCAAACTATACAAGTATACTAATTTCATTTTATTCATAAAAAATTTAAATATGGATCAATCACAAAAAAGACATCTTCAATATTTAAGGAAGAAAATGCTGAAAAATTGAATAACTATACTTTGAGGATAATGAATTCCTATTCGTCTTTTTATCGTTTAAAAAAGAAAAATAATAATATGCATATCTGTTAGCTTGATGGGATTTTTTTCTTCTGTTTTATAAATCGTTGGCATTTTGTTCAATTTATGTATGCCACCAGTAGCTGAGCAACTGATATTGGAAAATGATTATTTGGAAGATGACTATTAGAAGTAAATGCAACATTTCCGTGTCGTATGGGAGAAAACCTTGATAATTCACACCAGGCACTGTGATTGCTAGTGAGAAGACTTACATACGCTGTCATATTCCTTTTTATCTCATCATTTTTTGAAACAGTACTGCAACAAACATCATTAGTGGATTGTATGTTAAATCAGGTGACTGGTGTATGGTTAAATTGTGTCTGGAGTTGTCATGTTAAATCAGGTGTCTGGTGTATGGTTAAATTGCGTCTGGAGTTGTCATATTAAATCAGGTGTCTGGTGTATGGTTAAATTGTGTCTGGAGTTGGCATGTTAAATCAGGCGATAAAGTATAGTTCAAAATGAAAAAAAAAATACGTACGCGAATAATGAATTTTTTTGTGTCTTTAATTTATCGATTTGTAAAAGTCACTTCAAAATAGAAAACTTAAGTGGGAGTAGGAATAAGTTTTAACATTGATTTAATGAAACTAAATAACACCAAAAGATATCCACCGTGCTTTCACAATTTATTAAGGTGTTGCAGCATAATTGCATTAATGAGACGATACATATTTAGATACAGAAAGTTTTTCAAAGAAATGTTTTAACATTACAAAAAAAAATGTAAAAGTCATTATATTAGAAATTTGGTTTTTATGCCTTAAAATGTATTGATTTATACTATGACTACTTTAATTAAGAGAAAAACTTTCTAACTAATTCAGTAATCAAATTTTTGATGGTTAGAAAAGTATCCCATACACTTTTATTACAAATATATAATGACAAAAATAGAGAGGAATATATTTATGTAATGTGTTTGATAGTCTGAAACGAAATCAAATTGATGTACTAGGGTCAGTGGATAGGGCCCTGGAGAGAAATAATACTTGTAAGACGATTTCTCTTCTCCAGAGATCTGCAATAAAATCGCAATGTCCTTAGAAACGAGTACCTAGGGCTTTGCTTTTCAGCTTGGCAAAAATTCTTCTTCCTACTTTTCAACAATAAAACGCGTTTTTTAATGGATGTTTATAGTTTACATATGCTGTTGTAGATTATTGGTGTATCGACGTCAATAATTATCTCTTAAATATGAAAAAAACAAAATAAGTTTTGAATTTAATTAATTTATTTTTGGTATACATATGTGATAGGAACATGATGTATTACAGTGATTTTTTTTTGCAAGGTTTTTCAATGTGTTGTAAGCCAAATTAATACACTATAAATTCTTAACAATTTAAAGTAGGTAGGGATGTTTATATTAAACATATTTTCATCGTACATCATTTACTTCACGGGTGGCAAATTATAGAAAAAAATTGTTTATATTACAGTTTCTTAATAAACTTGTTTAAGCGAATGTTTGGGAAAAAATTTATTACTGTTATATAAATTATAAATAAAGTTATATAAAATCAGTAATATCATATTACTTATGTACTAATCTTTTATACAAATAGGCTAAGTTAAGGTTAAGTTAAGTTTGGCAATATGGCCTACATTTATTATTATTATACTGGAATCTGTGCTTAATTTCACATAACTTAAAAAAATATATTTACTGTAATTCCATTCGTATTTTTATATTAATTTTAATTTTCCTTAACCTCATAATTATTTTATCGCATTTGCATAATATCATCTGTTATGATTCTTGGTATTTCCACGTTTACTATTTTACTACGAGTCATAAAACAAAGATTCAATATTATTTTTATTCATTTTTTATGTAGCGATTGGACATTTAATTGCATTAATTACAGAAAACATCTAGAATAATACAAATAGAAAATTACATTTCACAACAATTTTTGAAAACGAATTTTTAATCAGGTAGTACTTAAGTGCAATTTGAATTGTACTGAAATTACCTGACACTATTTCAAACCAAAAAATTAAAGCACCTTATTATAAATATAGAATTCAACAAACATAAATTTTGCAGGGAACACTATTGTAGGGCATGCAAGTAACACTAAGTAGGGATAAAACACATATGAGAGAGGGGTTACAGTAAAACATTATAAATGACGGGAAAAGATTTTCGTACGTGCGTTATGTCTGCTTGAGATTTTCCAAATGCTTCGTATTATACAAATGGAACTTAAACAAACTTCTAATTTCTTAGAAGATTAATTTCCTTTGATATTCTCGAATATAGACTGATCTACCTGGAAGTTGATGTTCGCATTTTTTTTGTTGATCTACTGAAGATAGCTGAAGAGGGGCATATGTAAGATTATAATTTCTGGAAATACTTCTACTGTACACGAGACAAATGTGTATCTTAGTGGTGAAATAATATATACAATCACTAATCTGAGATCTTTTAGATGAAACTCGCTTTAATGACTAGTTTTCCTATGGTTAGGAAATTTTGATATTTCTTTTCCAATGCTATCATTTACTTTGAAATATTTGCATTTTAGAAGACAGAAAAAAGCAAATATCATTCCTGTTAACAATGAATTCTTTTACTTAGTATTTTGTTAAACCATCAGCGATTAAAAAATCACAATTCAATATTAATTTTTAGGTTGTACCCCAACGAAAAAAAAAATTGTAGTGCCATTAGTCATTAGGAAAGTATATATCTTACATTTTTTGGAAGATAATAAAATGGATAATGAAATGGATATATAACGAATGTACTTGTGATAGACAGAAACATGGGTTTATTACTTTTCATAGCTGGTTCATTCTCAAAATCTGATATACTGTTGCATCAAAAGTGACATGACAAAAACTGTCTATAGGCTATAAACTCGAACAATAAATCGAATAATTTTTGTTTGAAATATCCATGCTAAAGTCAGACTTCTTAAAGTTCGAATTATTTTACTTGTTTTCCTAAGTATTTTTAAATAAAATTGACTTTTATGTCTTAGCTTTTTATGTTACAAGATAAAAAGTTTATTAAGGTTTTAGAATTTAACATATTTATATTTTATGATAAGTCAAAAATAAATATTTCACACGTTGTAAAAATTGCACTTACACTTAATAAAACCTGCAGTTTTTATCTTGTAACATAAAAAACTAAGACATATATTCTATGATAAGTCAAATCAAACGGCCTATATTTGAATACACCGGTTCTCGTTAGATCACCGATCTCATGCTTTACGCGGTCAACTTATGTGACCAATTCACTGTTTAACACCGAATGCCGTTGGCAAATTTGGGATGAATGGCCGAGCGCCTATATTGCTGACACTCGGTGCCACAGGTTTCGGGGTTCCATTCGGCGGTGCCATGGATTTTCAGAGGTTCGAATCCACTCATTTAACCGTAGGTCCCGGTCTTCTATGACTGTAAGAGCGTCACGGAGCAAAAGTCAGGCTTCTACCTACGGGTGCTCCATCACAACAGAAGCTGCTTCCTTCCTTCAATCATGAGCATAAATGAGAGGCTCGTGGGCTTGGCCAGCCAAGTGGGATAAGAAACAACAACAACAACATGATAAGTCACATAATTAAATTAATCTAAGCATTCTATGATAACATGTACTATATGCAATCTGTAAAAAAATTATAAATGATTTAATCTATTTTAATTAAAATCAAAAATCCTATATTTATTAAATGCCTTTCCCTTTATATAATCATCTCACTTTACAGCAACTTATGTGCCCAATTCACTGTTTAATACCAAATTATATACTTATATATGCAATATATATTGCTGAAGAAAAGGAAATATTTTTTTCCATTCCATTTTTCAGAGGAAAAAGAAAATCTTCTCATTTTAACCAATCCCCCCCCAAAGAAGTCATATCCATAAATGTAATTCATGGGTTTTCCTTTCCGTTGACGAAGTACTATGAAACAATCTCATTTATTCAATAATTTTCAAACTGAAGGGCAATAACTCTAGATAAAGTCTCACGCGTTTCTGAAAAGAAGTTTGATTTTTAGCAGCGGAAAGAAAGCTATGAGCTTCTTTAAAAACCGTGCCCTTCCTTATCTTGCGGGGTACTGAGGAAATTTAATGATGCGTTTCGTATTCGTCTGGTCTCGTGTTTTATTCGGAATTTTTTTTTTTACATTTTTATTACTGTTCCCGATAATAAATTGCTTTCCCTCTTCTTGTTCAACCTCTGGTTAGTTTTTACGACCTATGCTACAGCTCTTTTTTTTTTCAGCATGAAAATTAAATTTTGGGGATACATTTTTTTTTTTTTTATATATATATCTCATTTTAACTGTGCTTTTTGAAAAGAGAAAGTGGAGATTTCAGGGAATAAAATAATTTTAGAGATGAAGATCATCAATTGCAAAAGAGGCGTTTAACTTTAAAAAACATTTCCAGAAATAATTTAATTTTTTTTTTAACCATTTTATTGAATGCTTTCGGTTTTCGACAAGTTTTTTGATTTTAGTCTTGAAACGTTTTGCTATTAATTTGTAGCGTTTTTCTTCAGCATGTGCTTAAGACACGTTGATCTAAATATATTCTGTCTTAATAATACTTTAAGTATTTATTATAATTTTGTAACTAAACTTTGTTATATTTTTCACTCATCTCTGAATATTCCAATCAATTTATTCTAAATGTAAGACTAATGTAAATGTTAGCGCTATTATTATAAATATTAGTAATAGCTTCAAACTTTTTTATAAGGTATTTAAATATTATGCAATTACCCATGAAAGTTCTTCAGTATGCATTATCAAATCACATCTCTGTGCCGATATCTGAAATGGTCATCGTAATTTAATGTGGTGCGTATTCCATTAATCACCGAAAATATCTTGATAGAAAAAAAGGATGGTAATGTTTATTAAGTAGACACCGGAGCGAACTCATGAACAATGCTTTGAGTTTCTGATGATATGAATGTTTGGAACGAAACTGTAAAAGTAATGATAAAACTTCCGTGTTAATACTGTGTAGTTAGAATTTACCCTGTAGATCTGAATGTATTTTCATTGTGCATTTCATTTCAAAGTAATTTCTTTTAAATCCTATGCAATTACTCATGAAGACTCTTCATTATACATTATCATATCACATCTCTGTCTGAGATCTGAGATTGTCAAGCTGTGTCACTTAATTTAATGTGGTGCAGATTTCATTAATCACCAAAAATTCTTTGATAAAAAAAGGAAGGGAAAGTTTATTGAGACCTGAACGAACTGATAAACAAAGTTTTGTGTTTTTGATGATCAGAGTGCTTGGAACAAAACTGTAAAAGTAATGCCAAAACTTCCTTGTTAACACTGTGTAGGTAGAATTTACTGTGTAGATCTGAAATTTATTTCATTGAGTTGATGGATGTTTAAACTAACGTGCTAATCTGGCAGATGCACGGTTTGGTTATGCAAAACACTCTTCTCGGAAATTCAACACTCAATCCATCATGTCACTCTGAACAGTCACTCCATTACATAATGAACAGTCCCTATGGTTTAGTAGATAATCTCATGATTATACTAAATTTTCAGTAATTTTGCCGTATCTGTGACAATGATTTTCACATTTCTTCTTTTTTTTTTTTTTGGACATCAATAGGTTTCGTGTTCCACGTATGTGTGCACGGACGGGCAGTGAAAAGAAGGATTTTAGGGGTAACTGGCACATATTTAAGTGTAGTATGGAAAAATATGCTACAGATTCCTACTAGGTATGTTATGGATTCAAACCTTTTACAAACTGTTCATAGTCAGCATCATAGGTGCTGGAGGCTCTGCAATGGGTTCAAACCTGAATCCTTCTATACGATAACTGCATACATTACACCAGACCGCTAGTTAAGTCAGAATCCCAGTTAATTCTCAAAAAGTGAGTTCCATTAAATGTTTTTGTATGTAAAAAATGCAAATAAAAACATAAAGATGTGGTTAAAAATATACAAACCAATATGCATGCCACTGATGGTAAACAAATACTGAAAATTATCACGTATTCTACACTGATTCGCAAACTGTTTATTATTGTCAATTTTATAAAACCTTTCAGAGGGTCCTAAGGAAAACAAAAAGAGTATACCTTTAATAACATTTCATAGTTTTCTAAAAGTATAAAGGATTATGATATGATTAGATTAAAAGTAATTATTAATGAGTTTAATCATTACAGACAAAATAATTATTAATGACATGCATTTCATTATCATATTTATTTAATTAAAATTTTATGATATAAAAATGACACCTGACTTTTTTAAAATCAGCCAATTACTTTTAATTCAGGATATAAGAATTAAAAGAGGAATTAATTTGAATTTTCATTATAAATGTCTAAGTAAAAAATAATTTTTCAACTTTTATTAAATTTTTATATTGCATACAGAATATTTTATGAAAAGATAGAAAATTCTTAGACAAAAATTTTGCAATAGGTTAAATCTATTCACATGCATATTGTAGCATAAAGCGGACTACTATCGAGCATTTCTGGTTCAGTCTTGCTTGTTATTTTGCTTGAGTGAATCAAAAAAGAAATTTAATGCTTCCCTTGAACTATATCAACATCAGAGTTCTGAGGTAATGCTATATTTTATTTTAAAATGTAGGACATTTCTTCCGATTTCCATTTTATATTTGTTTCAAAAAAGCCTCAACTGATTCAATAAAATTTTTTATAAAATATAAATATTCAATTTATAAATATCACAAAACCCAAAGACACTTCAAGCATGGAATATATTGTGCAATATATACTAATACTTTATAATAAATCTAAAAAAAAATGAAGAAAAAAATGATGCAGTAAGTAGTTAGGCGAATAAAACGAAAATGATACATATACGCATAGAAAGATAATCGATTAAAGTTGTAATGTTTAATTCAGGAGATATAGCTTCATAGGGCAAACCAATGAAAACTGCATTTTCTCACTTCAGATATTTCTTTAAGCTATTATGCGGCTTGACATGAATTCTCAAGCTTTAAACTGTTTTTGCCAACTCTTTTCAAGTTCTTAGTTAGAAGTCGGAAGATGGACATTGAGAAATGATTTCTTGCTATGATCTGTAGAGGAGGAATTCGGAAACTTGTCGGACTGGGAAGTAATTCTCAATGCAAAGACAATCAGAAGAATTAAGGTATCCGGATATCATCTATTGAATTAAAAGACAGAGAGGCAACTAAAAAAGGAAAACTACACAATGAGGTTCTCAATCAATGGTTATCCTTATTCATACCTTCACTATATTGTTGGTACCTTCACTATATAAATATATATTGTTGTTTCTTATCCCACTTGGTAGACGTCTAGACCAAGTCCACCCATAAGGGAAGGGAAAGAGATTCAGATTCTGTTGTGATAGACCACTCGTAGGTAGAAGTTTGATTTAGCTCGGTTATTCAGACACCTAAAATTTTGTGTTATTGTGTTGGGTTGTTTCTTATCCCACTTGATAGTTATATAGACCAAGTCCACGAACATGTATGGACTCATGGTTGAAAGGAAAGAGGAGGGACAGCTTCTGTTGTGATGAAGTACCCGTAGGTAGAAGTCAGACTTGACTCCGTGACGCTCTACAGTCATAAGAGACTGGGACCTACGGCTTAAAAAGGATTCCGAACTAAAAGCATCCATGGCATCGCCGGCACTCGAATCGGAAACCTGTGGCACCGAGCACCAGAGCCGTTCATTCACTCAGCCATTCATACCCGCCAAAGATATGTCCCAAATAAAGGTATGCACGGGGAAAATAAAAGCTATGTGACACCTTTTATCATTGCGTTTGAAAAGTTAGAATTTTGAACAAACACCGTCCAAAGATGATAGTTAAGTATTCGCACCATTTATTCTATATTATTGAGCCTAACGAAAGGATTTTCTTGTTTGTGTCATTGAAACGAGATTAATACGCATCACTTAACATTCCGATTTCAAACCAGCCTTACCTTGTACACACACAAAAAACCCGACCCTTTATCCACCAATCCACTTCAGTATTAGAGTGCTCTAAGTAGATCAGTTTATTTTAGCTAATTTGAAGTTTATTCGAAACTAAAAGCACAAAACATATTATTATCCCTCATCCCACGCAATGCCTAATAGGCTTGACTAAGACATTAAGTACTTAAATTCGCCAACTTAGCTTTCATTAGATTCCTAATGTGTTCCGCTTAAATTATACGCCCTCATTATATCCTTGAACAGTGTCCAGAGGGATCGATTGAGCTTCATCATCAATAAATAGAGGAGAGATTTTCGAAGCTCTTCTGGCAACTTTAACCTCTCGCAACTGATTTCCCAAAACAGCTCTTCATATCGGAAAAATCGCTCCTCGGAGTCCTTTTCCCACGATTTGCGGGTCATTCTTTCCAGAGAAACAAATGGGCAGGCAATAAAAATATGTCCCCAAAAACATATTATATTTGAAAATCACATTAGCTCTGTTTCTTTAATACGTTGCAAGCTGAAACCGCAAGATTTATTTCAGTGCAATAAATTTCCATCAATGGATATTGTCAGACAATTTTTATGATTACTTAATTATTTAAAATTATCAGAGGTAAGAATTTTGCTTAAGTATTTAAAAAAATTAAAAAATTATACTTTGTGAATTTCTTAAAGACCTTTTTTTTTTTTAATTAAAGATATAATTTAGTCAATCCAATTAGTCAGAAGGAAAGTAGAAAACTAATGAACATTCAATAATATCTAGATGTATGTAATCTTTGAAAGATAATGATCAATTAAAAATTAAAACATTTAAGGGAAACCGAAACTTTTCATTTTTCCCACATACTTCCTACATTTTATTTTATAAATAGAATAAAATATCCCATCGAAAATTAGACAATATAATTGACATTATATTCCTTCAATGCTGCCTTTGCTGAAGGATTTTATAATAAGCAATTTTCTAATAGAAACATTTAATTTTTAAATTAAAAAAAATTAGCATACAAATACGTCAATTACTATAGAGTTTTGTATCATTATTAGTTTTGTTCTTCATTATATATATATTGATATCAATTATTAATTAAAAAACTTGAAGACCATATAATTATTATGTTGTTATTATCAATTGTCAATCTTATAATTCAGTGGTAACGTACGCGTATGATGGAAGTGTCCATTGTTGTCCCTGCTGTTAGAAGAGGAGATCAAGGGTGATTTTACAATATGCTTAACATGCGTCGAATCGAGACGTTGGCTATCTAGTGTCATAATAATAAAAAGTGGATAAAAACGTCACATCTTAAATTGAAGAAATGCATTGACTTTTATTAGCAAATAAGCAAAAAATTTTATTTACAGTCTACAAGGATATAAATAATCCAATCTTCAAAATTTCAGACTATAAATATACAGTAATGATATTTAAACATCTATTATTTAAATATTTTATAATTTTTTAAAAAAAGTATTCATATAAATGATTAAAGCAACACTTTATAATTATAATTCATTATAAATTATATTAAAATTTATATATAAATTTATAATTATAAATTATATAGCAGAATTTTATAATGATTAAAGCAAATGTAATTGTAATAGTCTAGTCAATAATGCACTTTTGTAACTTCAAATTTATCTAAAATTCAAATTATATTAGACATGATACCCGTTTTATTTAAGGAAATAATTTTAATATAATGTATTTTAACTCACCGTTATGTTTTTTTTTTCAAATAATGTGTTGTTTCTTTTAAGTAAATAAATCTTATTTTAAAATAATATTTGAAATAAAGGTTTAACAATTTATTAATAAATTATTGCTATGCATTCAATATTAATTTTCAGACTTGAATTCTTTATTTGATTTACGAAGGATATGTTTTAAAGGACATGTTTACCGAGACATACTAGAAATACCAGGACATTTTCTAAAGAACTGAAATCTTCTCATGAGATTCAGCTTTATGCTTTGGAATGTTTTTCTTCCAATTTTTTGAAATGCGTAACGTTTTTCGACGTTATTGTGAATTCTCTTCTGACACGACTGTGATTTGGAGACATTCAATTGGTGAGTGCCACAGGAATAGCATATCCAGAAAAGCAAACATGTTTTCTTTTCATAGTGTCAAAAGTACTTTCCGGGATCGGAAAAAAAAATCATATTTTAACAGGGGAAAACGGAAATGCTTGTAGAATGGATTTTGACTTTGAACTGGGTTTTCAGGTTCGGGGCTCGGAAGTGAATTCCAAACACGTCCAAAGAACTCTGCCTAAAACTCTAAAAATGAGATGATTGGAAACGATTTTAGTTCGTATCTGAAAACCCTACGGGTTTACTATCTTGCATTTATATACTAAAGGAAACTTGTTACTTTCTAAAATGTATCAAACGTTTAGCACATAAGCGTTTATAATATTATTTTTTTAATGTAGGCAAATTTCAATAACATAAAATAATGCAACAATAATATTTTATATTTTTTTTATTATTTTTATACACCGTGGGACTTAGAAAATGCTTTGCCATGAAGATTTAGGCGTATAAATACGAAAATTTCGGTAAATAGCAGGTAAAGCCACTCGAATCCATTATTTTGAGAACTTTCTCCGTTTCAGAAGTTACATGTGGATTAAGAGATGCCAGGAAGATGCTATTTAAAGTAGTTCTGGCAATCGGACGATTTTACGAAATGCTGAAGAGCTAAATTGTTGTCTTACTAACGACAAGTAGGTTTTGCCGTCGTATCTTTGCCCTAACGCACATTGATAAGTTCTGAGACGCGCATCGAATTTTTGAATTTTGGCATTTGTACCCGATGGATCAACCTACACGAATAACCAGGTCCATCTAGACAAGACAACACTGACAACAGAACAGAAGGATCAATGAATCCGAAGAGAAACGATGAAGATCCTTCAATCAATTACTTCCACTATTTTGCCAAATGCCCTGGCAAGTTTGAACGCTTCCAAATCTGAAGATCTTCACGAGGATACTCTTGCACACAAGCTACCCTTTTCGAAGACTACCATTGATGCCAAGAGACGACTGGAACTTGTACGATGGTGTCTGGAAATTAATGTCGAAGACTAAATGACACAATATGGTATTCAAAGGCAAATCTTGATTTTGTTTACCTTATGATACTCGTAGTGTGATAGTCTAGTAGCGGCATGTGGAAAAGTTAACCAGTCATTGCTGAATGATATACTTCTCGTAAAAATGACAGAATCGCTTGGAGTTTCATCAAACACTGAACCATGTCTCTTTTGTACGCATCAGATATCAGGCACATTGACAGCTTAGCGATACGTTGATGAAATGATGCATTTTGTTCTGCTTTACATTCAGCGGTTGCACATTGTTATATTCCAGAAGACCACACATGACATTGATAAACAGAAAAGCCTTGACGCATGTTCTAGCTCCTTCCTTAGCCTGATATGCCGCCGTTTGTCTGACATACTCCAGCCTCTTTCGGAGAACGAATTGTGGAGTATTGCTGAGAGTAGATAGGCTTTCATCTCCTAGAACAATTTACACCCTAAGTGAATATGAACTTCGTAGATTTACTGTTTGCATCCCCCTGTTTCGAAGATTGCCCTACTTCCTATTGGCCATCTTGCATGTTTCATCATTGTATAAAATGGTATCTTTGTAAATAACATCACTTATCTACAGATGCATTCTCTGCCTGTGTATCAATTTTCATAACATTATATTCCTTTTTATGGCATTTTCTATGTCAAGCATTTATATACATTTATGTATAAATTACAGGAAATATTTTCCATAAATTCAAAACAGATTAAAAATATTTATATTCACATTTTATTACGTTTTATTCATTATAACCACTTATCACCATTAAACTAATTGTTTAATTTTCGTTTGAGAAATATTCTCATTTTACTGAGCTTTCATCATAAGAACTTTGTGTTGAAAGCTGTGAATCAAGACTGAAGGTTTTTTTCCGAAAAAGAAAAAAAAAACATTTTCTCATTTGCAACAGTAGGTTTTTGATTAAGAAAACCATAAATTTTATTGCATGAAAGCAAATATTTACATTCTAGTTTAGAAAATATAATAATTTCTTGGTTAAATCTTTTTATAAAAAAAAAAATCAGATTTTTCACCAATATTCCTATGAAATTAATATGTATCTCAATTTTGTAAATCCCATATTGAATTTTATGATTTTGGATTGAACAATCTCACCATCCATCACAATTACCTGGGTAAAACTTTTGTGCATTTTTTTCAACGTAAGTACATTCTTTTTGGTTCTTTAAGCATTTGAGAGAGAAACAGTGTTATAAAGGTATTATTCTTGGAGCGTGTTTGATTAAATCTTTGTTGCAATAATCCGAAATATTTTAGAGTTATCTGAATTTGTGTTTTATTGATATTTAAAGATGTGAGCATTTCGGTATTATGTCTTTTTTGCATAACTGTGTTTGCTAAAATAATAGCACATTTAATGGTTCATTCAGTGGCTTATTCAAGCCACTCAATGGGTTAAAAATTTCAAGATTAATAATGTTGTACTATCCTAAAGCATGCATCTATTTTCATATATTATAATAACTTTAGTGCTCAATTAAAGCTTTATAATATTTGTAGACAGGATATATTTACAATATTCTGTCTAAATTTATTTTAACATTTGATGATTTTTGTCTGCCTTTAAAAATTTCTGTCAAAATTTATTTTAACTTTCTAAAATGTACTCAATCTACATTAGAGATTATAGAAGGTTTAATACTCTTGATCGTCTCTAGATATGGAAATTAATTATCTTTTACTTTTTTGCTACCTTTTCTAATATGAAGAAATGATAAGTTACTGTAAGTTACTATGGTAATTGATTGACTAATATCCAGAAAAGAAATATCAAAAGATATGGACACAAAATAAATTCATTGTATAGTTACTTCTTCTGCTACTCCATCGTAGTGTCACAGCAATGACAATCAGGCTTTCTTTAGCAAGAAGAAGTGTGAAACTTGTAAACGGGGTATAATTTTCCCTGACATCAGTAGTCGAAAAGTCCGCTTCAGTTCCGGAATTGTGTCCATAGTAGAGGTCGTCCTGGTTGGTAACTGACTTAGCTATATTCTATCTGAATTCTAAATTATCTACATTCTATCGGATTTCTAAATTATCTACATTATATCTGAATTCAAAATTATCTACATTCTATCGCATTTCTAAATTATCTACATTCTATCGGATTTCTAAATTATCTACATTCGATGTGAATTCTAAATTATCTACATTCTATCTGATTTCTAAATTATCTACATTCTATTTGAATTTTAAATTATCCACATTCTGAATTAGCTAGAAATTCTATCTGCCAGTGGGCAGACTACCTTTAAAACCCCCCTATTATTGCGCCAATGACAAAGAAGAAGTTGAATTTGTATTTATACATATATTTTGTTTATCTTATTTCACTTGAATAAAACACAATGTAAAAAAATACTTACTTAATTATCTTGGAAAATGACTTTATATATTATTATGAATTCCGGCAGAATGATCTCGCAGTTTGAAAAAAAAAAAAAAACAATTAAAAATATAAGCTTGAGTTTAAAAAAAAAATTAAGAAGATTTCAAAGAACTTTTAAAAACCTCATATTATTGAGAAATCAAAGTTATATTGCAAAGAACAACTGAGGAAGCTATATTGGCCATTAAGAAGTTTTAAACTCTTCGACAGTATATCATTACAAATCGACTTCTTATTTTCCACCAATTTAACACTTCTTCGGACACCAGAATTTACTTTGGTGGAACCTCTCAAATAACACAAGTACTTTCGAAATTTATTTTTATTTTCTGTCTTCGGCGAATAAGATCTTCGAATTGGTTTCCAATGGGCACTTTGAAAGACAGTCGGCTAAGGGGTTGAAAAAAATGATGACTTACGGAATCCAATTTCTATAAACTCGATGGTTTCGAGCAATTCTTTCCCGTGGAAGATAACTGCTGTCAGCGCTACGGGCGGTCTTTTAGATCCGTCCAATCACTAGGAAATTGAAAGAAACTTTGATTTGAATTTTGCAAGAGATTCTACTAGGAAATACTTCATGCGGAATTTGACTTGTTATTGCCATCTATCATAGTGACTTCATTTTTTTATTATTTTAATTTCCTGAATGAAATCGCATAAATAAATAAACACGTTGATTTCTAAAACTGTATGCATTGTAAAATTGCTAAGTAATCTGGAATAAAAAGTAATTTTTTTATTTAAAATAAATATTCAGTTTGTAGTTCGTTAGTAAATAAGTTTGTAAAAGTGTGGCATTTCAATTTTTGTTGGCGTTACAGTTACCGCTCTGAAAAGCAACTATATTTAGGAACCCTTATGAGTGAGTAATTCATATTAATAATTAGAATATCTTCATAAAAATATTCCATGGGATATAGTGGAATCTTTCTCTTATACAATATGTGAATTGCCTTGACAATCATATATATAAGCATTATACATAATTTTTAATGCTCAATCTGATACAAAAATCTGCCAAATAATTGGCAAATGTCCTCAAAGTTTGAAACTGATGATTAATGCTGAACAACGAAACTAAGCAAAATATTTTTCTTAAACTTTTAAATTTCATTTAATTTAAATTCTAAAAAATCTATTTTTTTCTACTGATACTAGAGAACATAAAGTTGCAGAAGTCTTTCCAGTATTTTCGTAATAACACTATAACTACATAGCTTACCGATTAATATTATTAAATAGTAAGAAATGCAGATTGATTTAAAATGAGTTATATTTTGCAACGAAATGCCTGACAAACAATTTAAAACGACAATCAGCTACTACGCGCAGAATTAACTACAATATGAAGTCATATCATGTCTTTTTACAATATAAAGATTTAATTTTGGCCAAATGTCAACAACTATCGTTTATGATACATTACTAAGTTTAATTGGTTTTTTTTTTATATTATCTTAAATAAATTATTTATCTTAACAAATGATTATAACAAAAGATAGTGCTTAGTAACATTAAAAATGATAATTAATACCGTATATTTCCCTAAACAAAGAGTCCGGTTGTAAGCCGAGGGTGCGTTTTTTCTTTAAAAATTTACTTAACTTCAAAACACGCATATAAGCCGAAAAGGAAAAACAATTTCTGCAACATTAATTATTCTATATTTATTTCTGGTGTACGTTTTAGTACAGGCAAAATCAAACCAGGAGAAAATTTCGCCAACATCACATTTTTTCGTTTTGGCGACGATATAACTAGCCAACAATATAAAAAATTTCGAGGAAAAACATTTTTTAATTTATATGAAACGAAAGATTCCTTTCATTCAGTTTTTTCATAAGCGAAAGAAATAAAAACATGCTTTAGTTATCAATATTTGGCAATTTATTACTTGCACCCGGCGAACGAAAAGTACTTCCGTTTTTTTGCCATATAAGTGGATCTTTATATATGCCAACTCCAGAACAAAAAAAATATCGTCATATACACAAAATATATAATAATTATAATTAACGAATAATTTTAATTAACTTAATTAATGAATAATGCTGCCTAATGATAACTAATTAATAATAATAACATATACTTCAAAATTCAATATCGTAATATTTAATACTGTTTGAGGATCACAATATTCATTATACATCAGAATTATATTTTATGTATATATATTTCATTCTATGCAAGTTGAATATGTTTAAATGTTTAAAAAGTACTTCTTTTCTAAAAGCAAAGTTAATTGAGAGATTTTTTTTTTGTGTTTTTTATTGGAATTTAATAAATATTTCATTCGTTCAATAATGTTAATTCTTACTCTCGAATTACATTATTATAAAAAAAGTCATAAAAAGCAGATGGCCATTTTTATTACAACTGAATTTATATTTTATAACATAATAGGTTTCTTTTAGTGCTTCATTCCTTATTTTAATATTTCAACATTTAAGAAAAAAAAGTTATTGCTTAGTCAATATTTTACTACACTGACTTTCATTAAAAATTAAAGTATATTTCGAAAGAATATTTAAATTTTATGTTTTTTTAATTAAAATAAAGGGATTAAAAACATTGTGAGACTATAAAGTTTGATTTTTATGCGTTTGCTTTATGGTTTGGTAAGAGTATGTAACTAAATTTATAAATGTATTCATAATTATTTCCATAAAATACTGAATTATTATTATGTAAGAACTTATTTTTAAGGAGATAAAAATTCTAATAATATTTAATTACTTTTCTCAATATATTTTCTAAATAAAAAAACCTAATACTGTTCCATTATTCTATTTTATTTATTCGATTTTTTAATCGATTGTTAACGAATAGATCATTTAATATCAATAATTTTAGTGCTAAAATATTAATTTTACACTTGTATTTGTACTAGATTATTAAATATTAGAGTACTATATAAAAAAAAAATATGCTAAAATTTTTTTTGTATTTTAGTTGAATTACAATTTGAAGTTTTGTTTGGTATTTATCAATTTAATTTGGAATTTAAACAGCCTTAAATAGTTCATATTTTTCAAAGAATTTTACTTATTCACCACTTCCTAAGTTTATTGAATAAACTGAATCGATATAAAATTTTTTTTAAAAATTCATCAAAAAACAAAATAATATTTTTATTAACGTAAAACTTTCAAGAATATTTCTTGTATATATATATATATATATATATGTGTATACATTTGAATTTACAGTCATGCGGCTTTATTATATTATAAAGTAACAGCTTTATTTATATTATTTTTGTATAAATTTACGTTTTTCAAAATTTAAGACAGATATTATTACTATTGGCTTTAATTTTTGTAAAATCAAATCATAAATTTCAATATTGGATGAAAAATTCAGAACAAATGATTATTAAAAATTCAATAGTTTTCAAACATTCCACACCACTTACTTGATGATTGCCATAGTTTTATATGAAGTTTTTGACAGTTGTGATGGTAGTTAAATTTCTCCTTTTTTTGCTGTTTATTTAATATATTTATTTCTGCGTTTCGTTTTAATTGATCTGCTTACCTTTTTTTATTTAGTTTTACTCATAATTGCCGTATGTGATTTAGAATTCAAACAAAAATAGAACTTTATTGAAAACCCATAATAAAAATATGAAATGATCTCAGGTTGGGTTGCATTGTTGTAAAAATTTGAAAATATAATACCTTATTTGTAGTAGAAAAGAAACAAATATATAATTTTGAAATTTTAACATTTAGGCAACTTTTGATTTTTGTAACATTGTCCTTTGTTAAATGTAATTTATCAAGCTTACTGTATGTGACTATTTTTAAAAAGTGAATTTTGACAAAAATTCCATTTTTTTTTCAATTAACATAAAATCCAGGTATTCTGCTTTCCCAACTATTTTTCTTTTTACTCTACGGTTAATAAAAGATACGATAATAGAAATGAATTTAATATTAATTTATAACACTTTCTTCAACCAAATCGACGACATTGACATAGAATGTTGATATCTGCTATAATAAAGATGTTAACGACATTGCTGATTCATTGATGGAAATGAAAATTTTCTTCATTAATAATTCTCAATAGATTCAATTACCCCAGTTTCATTTCTATTTTACTACTCTATTTGTGGTTTAGTGGTAATATACGTTAGTAGGAGTGCAAGAGAATGAAGGCTCTCCTCCGTTATTGGCATGTGCTTCATCTATTTCTTTAAAAAATAAGTTTATTCTGTAGATAGTAACAGAAAATCATTTTCAATACCTCACTCTAATTAACGACAGTTCCATATATAATTGGTATTTGCTATCATAGTGACATCAACAGTTTGTAAATTCAGTGATTAAAATGTAATTGATTTATTAAGTTCCTAATAGATTAAATTTAATTTTTAATTTATTGTTCTATTGTTAATTTAGTGACAATATGCTGTAGTTAGAGTAAGAGGGGGGATATGTCCATTTTCAAATTGGTGTGCGTTGAATTCATTTTTAAAAATAAACAATCCGGTAGAGTATCCTATTCGATAACGCTAACAAAAAAACGTTTTGCGATTTCATGTCCCTCTGGTGACAGAGTCAAGAATTTACAGTCGCATTCGATAAGAAAAAAAATCACTTAAATTAACTAAATTTATGACTTAAATGGAACAAATAGAATTTTTCGAATTCTAACTGTTCATAAAAAGTTAAGCAAAATAAAAAAAGCGTGAGGAGGGATTTATGGAGGAATACAAACGTATCCGAAAAGTCCCAAAGCAGTTAAAAAGGTGTTGCAAAAAGTGCTTTAAAATGTTCAAAATAAAGAAACTCCTCATCTTATCTGATTAAATTTAACATTGCTAAACTCTTCATTTGAAAAAAAAAAAAAATTAGCGCTTCATCATCACTTTAAACAGCACCTTTGTAATCGGCAAATTAAGAAGAGAAATCACTTGCGTAAGTACAAAATGATGATTACGAAAAGAAGGAAAAAAAAAGAAAAGAAACATTAATTTTAATTACTTAAGTACTGTCATTATACCGAATTCGATAAATGGAGTTAAATTCGCAGGATGTGTGAAAATAAATTTGCTTGCTTTAGTAAAAGAACACCTGCAATTTGCGTCGTTTAGTAGCAAATGACAACGAAAGCGTTTAATTCTCTTTAATTCTCTCTCGCGCTAATATTTTTAAGTGAGTTTTAAAGAGACACTTTTCTAGTTTAAAAAAATGTCGGATAATTTGTAAACTATATTGTTCAGTGTTTCTTTCAGGAACTCTTTGGAGTGATTATTAATCTGACAAGAAAGATAAATGAACGATTCCGTTTATAATGACTTGAAATTTTCGTAATTTTTTTTGCGGCTTTATAATATTATTTTAAACTTTTTTTTTTTTATAAATTAATGTGCTTTATTAAAAAATATATTCAATTAAACATAGACAAATAAGAAATAAAAAACTGAAAATATTTATCAACATTCTAATATTCGATCTATTTTATCAGGACGTTAACTGTATGGATGTACGGATGTTTAAAAAAACTGTGTGACTGTATGTCTAACTGTATGGATGTTTTGTAAAAGTAATTACACCATTCTCATTAATACTCCAGGAAATATATGGGTAAAGTTGGGCCCTCTTAACTTTGAGTAAATATATCCAAAGTTGATCAATAGATTACACTGGACTGCTCATGTATTTAGAATGATTTAAACCCTGTAAGAAGCATTGTTTGTACAAAGCCAAAGAGACAAAGAGGAAGAGGCGACCCAATATATGATGGATAAAAGCAGTCGAAAAAGATTTTGCTCTACTAAAGGTTAAGAATTAGATGACCTTTGTTACCCAGCGGAATGCATCGAAATCTCTTCAAAGGAAAGCTTTGGTCCACTCTGGGCTGCCGTCCTATTGATGATGATGATCATATTTAAAGTTGCATCTAGTAGGTTTGCACTTCCACCCCACTTTATCAAGTCCTCAGGAAGTTTACTCCGGCTAACAAGTTTATTGTGATCATTGATGCTGTAGACACAGAAACTTTCGGTTCAGTATCGTACCGAGTTTCAGACCAAGCGGAATTATATCGGAATTTTAGAGATAATTTAAAACGAATTTCGCAATCCGAATTATTTCTTTTTTACTGTTTGGTTTTCTTACTTTAGTATTCGATATTCGATTATGGCTATCTAATATTAGATTTATTTTATCAGGATGCTAATTCTAACGGTGCCGGATGATTCATAATGGTAATTATACCATGTCCATTAATACTGTGGGAAATATGTGAGTAAAGTTGGGCCTACTTAATTTTAAGTAAATATCTCTAAAGTTGTGTCTAGGGGGTTGCACTTTCACCTCACATTATCAAGTCCTCAGGAAGTTTATTCCAGCTAACAAGTTTATTGTGATCATCACTGGTATAGACACAGAAGCTTTTGGTTCTGTACATTATAAAGTTTCAAATCAAGAGCCATTGTATCGGAATTTTAGAGATAATTTTCAACTAGATTTTCTATCGGTATCATTTCTGTTTGGTTGTCTGGTTTAATTACATTTGAAAATATTGACTATAATCTATTCTCCTAGATTGGTTCGCATACTATTTGGGCACCCTATCACTAATTCATAAATAGGGTTTATTTCTCATCTATTTATGTTTATCTTTTAAACGTATCCGACAACTTTGAGGAAAGAAAACTCGGTAGACTTTTCAGGAGACCTTTGGTACAGGGAATTTATAGTTAAATAGGGATTTTGCAAAATAAGCACATCTATACTAAACATAAATAAATTATCAGGGATAGAATAAAATAAAAAATTGCTTTGGAACTTACCGATACAAATATTAGCATTTCTTTGAATGAAGGCGTAACAAAACCCACGCTGACGAAGGAGCGAATTTTGGGAAGGCATTTGTTTCGGCATCGAGGCGTTTATTTCTGCCGTACTTGCAGGCCATGACTCATTCCCGAAATATTCTTTCATTCTGTTATAAACTATCATACAATATTTCAAGAACATTATGCTAAGATTGGAGATGAGATATTTTCACGCTAGTTGATTCTTTTTTATTTTTTAATTTGTGAAGGATTATTTTATTATTTCTTTATTAGGGATTTTCTTTGAAATTCTACCTATTTTTGAACAATAATTTCTTTTAATGAATTTTCCTGATTTTTTTAAAATTCGACAGATTTAGAAAGTTTAGACAGATTTAGGAGCATCCCAAATAAATTGAAATAGCTGGCAAATATGGCATGTAATAAACATAAAATCATGTAATAGATTTATTTCATGCGATGTAGACGTAAAATATGTTTAGAAACTGATTTAAGACTAAGCAGATTTAAGATACTGATATTCATATTAAGTAATTTATGTATTTTTTGTACATAATAATATGCATCATATTTATTATTGATTTATTTTTTGATATTTATGTATTATTTTTTGTTTTATTTATCAGTAAATTTTATTTAAAGAAAATAGAAAATTAAAATGATAATTGTCGAAGAAAATAACATAATATTTAAAAAAAAATAAAGTTTAGAACCATAGTATTTTAAATGACAATTTAAAAATTGTTTTAAAAATGATAATTCTTATCTGATTAAATTTAATGAATAAAAAAATTTTTCGAAAATTATTTTTTTTAAATAAATTGATATTCATTTAAAAACAATTTATATCTATGATTATTTTGTATAACAAAATATTGTGTTTATACATGTACGCTATAAACGTATAATATATAGATTTTATGTAATGATACATTGATAATGATATTTTTCCCATGAATTTTCTTTACATGCATTTTCAGAGTTTTATTATAATTTAAATATTATAAAATTGATTCAACGGTTTATAGGTTCTGTAGTTAAATTTAAAACGTCACATATAATCGAAATTTGAAATATTCATATGCATAAAGAGGAAGTCAATATAATTCTTGAAGGAAAATTTAAAATTCTATTATTATTCTAAATTGAGGATGCTTGTTAAAATATATAACTGCGATATTTTAAGGTAGCAGCTGGAGAATGGACAATATGAATTCCTAAATAGATATTACCGTTATCTAATAAACTGACATAAACAATTCATGCACATATTTTGAGTTTATATTATCTTAATCTAACAAATATGCGAAAAGAAAATTTTAAAAGTAAAGATTATGTAATAGATTTAAGTAATGTAAAGTAGACGTAAAATATATTTAGATACTGACTTAAAACTAAACGTATTTAAGATATTGATATTCATATTAATTAGTTTATGTATTTTTAATACATCATAAGTGAGGGATATTATCAATCAAACGATCCGTGGTACAGTGGTGAAGTGAATTGAGTCAATTACTGTGCTATTATACATAAATAGTTTTGACATTTAAATATTGTTTTTGTTTTATTTAAGAGTGTATGTTATTTAAAGAAAATAGAAAATTAACAAAGAAAATTAACGGAAGAAATAATAAAATAATTTTTTCTAAAAATAAAGTTTATAATCATACTGTATTAAATGACAATTTAAAATATTCTTCGAAAATCATTTTTTTTTAATAAATTAATATTCATTTTAAAAACAATTTACACCTATTATTATTTATGTTCCAAAATATTGTTTATATACATATACGTTACAAACTTATAATATAGACATCTTCTGTATTGATATATTTTGTTGATGTTTTTTCTATAAATTTCCTTTGCATGCATTTTCAGTGTTTCATTATAATTTAAATAATATAAAATTGATTCAACGGTTTATAGATTATGTAGTTAAATTTAAAACGTCAGATCTAATCTAAATATGAAATATTCATATGCATATAAATGAAGTCAATATAACTCTAGAGGGAAAATTTAAAATTCTATTATTATTCTAAATTGAGGATGCTTGTTAAAATATATAACTGTGATATTTTAAGGTAGCAGCTGGAGAATGGAGAATATGAATTCCTAAATAGATATTACCGTTATCTAATAAACTGTCATAAACAATTCATGCACATATTTTGAGTTTATATTATCTTAATCTAACAGATATGCGAAAAGAAATTTTTCTTTCCTCAAACACAGACTAATAATAACAGCAAAATAAAACAAATAATAAAGCAAAAAAAAAAAAAAAAAAATCCATACCTTCGATCGTACTGCCTTTCCCATATTCTCCAAAGAAAAGATTAATAAAGAAAAATATACTTTGTATAATAATGCAAAAAAAAAGTAAGAAAGAAAAAAGGAAAAAATATCTTAAATTTATTTCTATCTTCAGACTAATGATTCAGAGAAGAAACGATCAATAATCGAAATCAGGTTTGAAAAAAATTTCGATTTTTTTTTCTTCGATTAAATCTTTTAACGATTCATAAGGTGAGAGAAAGATTTAAAAATATCCAGTCTATGAGTACAAGGGCTTAGAATAGTTTTTGCTGTTTGTACTAGTGGAAACAGATAATATTTTACGAAAGTTCTTGGGTTGTTTTCAGAAAGTATTATTTTCCTTAATCCTTAAGTAACATATTTTTTAAGGTGATAAAAATGTTGACTCTCACAAGAATCCGATTAAATTTTTTTTAATCGTTTTACTTACATGTAGTTAATAGCCTTTATTCAAACATAAGAGAAAGTCTTGTAAAGAATCATTAAATAAGGCATACATTTAGAGGCATGCAAAATTTATTTTGGAATGTGAGAATACGTTTTACAATGTATTCTCACATTCCAAACTTTTTTGTTTCTTTTCCAAGTAGGAATTTAGTATCAGATTTATGCAGTATTTCTTAAAATTTAAAATTTTGAAATTTATAAGCTGCATGTGAATTCTGACGCTACTCAAATTGAGTATTATTATTATCGAATAAAAAACTTCCAAATTGTCACATAATAATTATATTTAATGCAAAAGGCGCATATAAAACCATACGTTAAGCAAATATAATATCAAACTAAACCCCTGCAGTTGCAGTGCTGTAACACTAAAGAATGGTTATGCATATTGTTGCAAAATATATTTGTGTGTGTTTATAAACTAATTTTAGTGAGAAATAAAATATTACTTTTACTGAAATATGTATAATATATTTTTTTTAAATGATTAAGAATTGTATGAAAATTGGTACTGATGTAGTTATATAGTTTGCAGCAAAGGTGTCTGGTCAATTGAAATTAAGAGCTTTTACTGTGTTTTTTTATTTCCTATTCTGTTTTAAGAAACTAGGATATAATATAAGTAGAAACTTAAAATGAGCTTTACACATTAAATATTATTTGCTTATAATTTGGAGAAATAATACTTAATATATTAGTAAAGAATGATATCATATTGTGTAATACATCCCCCACGAAATAGAATAGTGAGGGGTTTTAAGTGCTTTTTTTTGTCCTTTTCTGTTTTCTAAAACTAGGATGTAATAATATAAGTTGGAACTTGAAATTAGCTTTCAGAAATTAACCTCATTCTTCGGCCTTCTTGGTGATGTTTGATCTGCTACAAATCAGTCTTAATTTCTTTTATTGTGTTTTTTTTCCCCTTTCTGTTTTCTATAACTAGGATATAACATATGATGAAACTTGGAATTTTCACATAAAATATTATTTGCCATCGACGTACAATAATTTTTAAAAATAATACGTAGTGGTTCCCAGAAGATTCAGAGTGAATGACGATAGAAAAAATATATTTTCTTGGAACACGATTTAAATTTTATTTTACCCAATTTATGAGAATGGGAAAGAACGATATAGGAAAGAACGATATTAGGAAAGAATGATATAAGATTGTGTTTTACATCACCCAGAATGTAGAACAATGATGGGTCTTAAATGATTTTACTGTTTATTTGTCCTTTTCTGTTTTCTAAAACTATGATATAACATATGTTGAAATTTTGAATTAGCTATTCCCATGATATATTATTCGCAATCGACTTATAATTTGGCAAAAAAATAATGCTTAACATATTAGGAAAGATTGATATAAGATTCTGTACTACCCCTCATTGTTCTAGCTTCTTTGTGATGATTGATCTGTTACAAATCGATCATATTAGTAGTGAATGATACAAAGTCAGGTATTTGGCGATTGCAAAATGAAACAATAACTAAATAATTTTTATTGGTCCATTTTCGTACCATTTGGAAAAATAATGCTTGGCACATTAGAAAAGAACGATATAAGATTATGTATTACATCACCCAGGAGGTAATGAGGACCGTTCTCCCCCCATTGAGGGTTCTTAGGTGCTTTTAATGTTTTTTGTCCTTTTCAGTTTTCTAAGACTAGGATGTAAAATAAGTTGAAACTTGAAATTAGCTTTTCATATGAAATATTATTCGCTAACGACTTATCATTTAATAGTCAACTTATAATTGAATTAATATAAATAATGCTTAACATATTAGGAAAGATTCATATAAGATTGTGTACTACTCACTGTTCTACCTTCTTGGGGATGTTTTTCAAGGTCACATCTGATGGTCAAAAAGATATCAAAAGGATAAAGGCTATCTGATGTTTTTCAAAGTCAGGCATTTGGCAATTGCAAAAGGAAACAACAACTTATATCTTTTCATTGATCCATCTTCATTCTCACAAATTGTGTCAAATAAAATTTAAATTGTGCTCCAAGAAAATATGTTTTTTCTCTCATCCATCACCGTGAATCCTCTGTTGTACCACTTTGTCTCTGAGTTGTTCTCTACTAAACCCTTTCCCCTTTCAATTCCGTCACTTTTCGAGGCAGTGTGCTTCAGGTTGTTTTCGCAGCATTCATGCAAATCCCTACCGAAGTTTATCTTTGTAACTTGTTCATTTCGGCGATCTAATCCTTTTCGCCAGAACCATTGTGATTGCAGAATCTGTTTCCCGGGTCGCTGCCTTTGGACGAAAATCGCTTCCTTTAAACAGGCGTGTCTCTTGTTATTTCAGGCTAGAGCGGTCCCATTGTCACACAGAACGCACTGTTTTAAAGAACTTTTGAGTTTTAATTAATTAAAGTGTTTCTTTTCAGAGTGGCTTAAGCGATAGAGCGGGTACGTGTCTTCCTTCTCAGGAGGAATCTCCCCGTGGTAATCTGGGAGTAATTAATGCGTGCTTAAAAACAACTGAAGAACTGTGAGGGTTTTAATTAAGAATTTTTCCAGAACATTTTTGTGATTTTCTGATCTTATGACACTTTGATGAATGCTTTTATAATTTTTAAGTACATCTATGTAAAAAAAAAGGTTTATTCTTACTTTTGATAACTTTATTTTATTTCGACCAGATATGAATATGTATTACGAGAATCTTACTTCTTTGAAAAATTATTAACTAATTTTTTCACATTGCAATAATTTTGAGGTATTCTTAGCAACTACTTTAAAAGTAGACTATCTGATGCCTCAAACTTTTGTTACTGGTTAAAACTATATCTGGAATTCGCATTGGACGCATAGGAATTGCAGATTATATGAATACACAGATCTACTCTTTCTATGATTCTGCGATAGTTATCAGGGAATTCAGTAATTGTCCTTAAGGACACTACTTAATAATCTAGATCTTCTGTTATCTACATTGATTAATATTTTTAAAAGTGTGCCTTTGAAATTACTAATTATATAATATCTACATATAATCATCCTCTTTTCGCCTACTCTATGGCAGTTATGATGTATATTTAGTATTTCACGTATATAAGGACACTCTTTGGAATTCTCAAATCTTCAGTTGTTCAGATTGGTGGTTGTTGTTGTGTACAGTGTCAAATGTCCTACAGTCTCAGGTTGGAAAATTATTTTTCTGATAATATTGGAATTGTTGAATACCTGAAATCGGCATGAAATCTACCATTTATTTTTATTTACTATAGTTGCGAGATATACTTAATAATAATTTTAATAAAGGATTACCTAATATTTTTTTAAATCTTTTCCTTACTTCAGACTGAACAGGGAAAGGATTGAGTAAGGTATAATCTAACATTAAAAATTTATCATTTGCCAAATCTTCGCCAATTAATTTATTATTTGCCATTTATCACTTTTGGATATATAAAATTTGTTTTTTTAATAATAATTTGACTAAATAAAATTTGATTTTAATAATAATTTGACTAAATGAAATAATTGGCCAATTGTTTCCTTCTATAGTGATATAATTCAGAGCTCATTACCTCAGCAGTTTTAAGGTGAAACAGCAATTGAAATTTTACGAAACAAATGTCCTTTTGATTTTTTTTAAATTTGGGAGTAGGTAAGAAAAGTCTATAATACTATTATGTATTTCATGGTTTCAATTTTTCTTTATGTCACTGTAATGCAGCAGAACTTTGTTAGTGACAGCTGGGAATATTAAACATCATAAAAACATGTTACATCAGCCGAGCATTAAAAATTACTGCCAGTATTAAAAATACCACTGAAAGACAATTTTCTGAAATAAATGTATTATCAACTACTATGTAGCATTCATATATATGCATATATATATATTTAATTTTAAGGTAAAATTTAAAATCTTTCTAAGATATAGTACCCATATTTTACGCTACATCTAAGATATAAATAAATATTTGTTACCCCAGTTTTCACAAATCATTTTTGTCTTCTTTTCTCAGCATCCATTTCTGCGCAATCCCCCAAAAGACCATCCTTTGCAGAACCTATCCCCAATGTGACTGCAGCTGTTGGCCGAGAAGCTATCTTGCAATGCACTATTGATGACCTGGATACATTTAAGGTATTCATATATATTTTATGTTTTATTAAATATTTTATATTACTAATTTGTTTTAACTTAAACATTTCTGTAAGATAATCATAGAATACAAATAAACATGTAAAAAAATATTGTAAATAAAAGAAAAATTAAGCGTCTTATAAAATTACAGCAAAATTTGTATATATAGTAAATAAAATTAGATCAAATGCAAGTAATATATAAACATAACTGTAATAATATATTTTCTAAGATATGCTATAAAATCATGCACTTAATTTTAAAGTAATTCTATCGCTAAATTTAAAATGTATCTATTTTAAACTTTTTAGCATAAAAAAAAATTATTAAAATTATTTTCACTATTTATTGCTAAGTATTTCGAGCATATATTGTTTTGATAAATTTCAGAATTTAGCATTAACTTTATTATATCTCTTCTGCCTGGTACAAAAATTAAGTATTAAGATATAGTATTTGAATAATTTCAAGAGAATTTATATGTATATATATATATATATATATATATATATGACATGTTTTTTAAAATAAAAATTTTCTTATTATAATATATATTTAGAGTTTGATAAATTTTAAATAATTGTTTTGTTGAAGAATTCTTATTCATTTCTATATGATAACTAGAAAAATTTCGAAGTAAACAGAAATAAAATTGTACTAGTCTGCTTTATCAGAAACGTATGATAACCATACTTATTTATGAAATGATCATGAATTCAACTGAATTACTCGAATAACTATTTTAGAGCATACAATTTGTAACAAAAATATTAAAAACGTTTTTATTAATGTATCACAGTACATCTAATCATTTACTTAAATATTTGAAATATAACTTAAAAAGAAAGGTATAAATTACTTATTTTATTTATTTTACTACCATGAATATGATTTACGTTCATGTATTCTATATTTAAATACTAATTTTATATACCAGTAAAATAATTTCCAATGTTCAAAAATCGTTTATATTGTTTTATATATATATTTCAGCTATTTGTTGCTTTGTAATTTAAAAATTCTGAATTTTTATTCAATTGCTCTCTGCATCATTATTCAACACAACATTCTTTCTAATGAATAAATATAAATCCACTTCTCTCTACATACAAAAGTTGAGATTAATCATTTTGTCTGTGTGTATTTCCTGAAAATTAAAAAAAAGCATAACACTTAATAATCGAAATGAGAGCAAAGTATATTATTGTTTGATACGCAGCAAAAATTTAAAAAAAAAATATTTTTTTTAACTAAATGGAAACCTTATTTTTTATTGCTATCAGATATTCTCTCCGCCAGATGGCACCAGCCATATAAAATTTCCCTCGTGCCTTCAAACGGCATCAATTAGTGAATTTATAGCACAGATTAGAAAGTGGCTTCATTTGTTAAAATAATAAGGAAAAAAAAAATAAAAAGTAAACTTTTTTTGCTGTTTAGCATACAATAGTTTTCAGTTCAAAAAAAAAATATATATTATGTTCTTAAAAATGGTAATAGATTAATAAAAAAATATCGAAAAATCTTTGATAAAAATGATTGCTTTATTTGGTCATTTTTTATTATTTATTAAGGTAGATATTTAAAGTATTACTTTTTAATGCATATAAATATTATTTTATTTTATTTTTTATTTCTATTTATATATATATTTTTTATTAAGGTAATTATTTAGAACTCAACACTTTTTAAATCAATAAAAAAAATCCAGTGCAGATAAATGTATGTTTTAATAATTAATAGAATTAATTAAATAAAAAAATTTTTCATGAATATGAAATTAATTATAATACAAAAGATTAATAAATAAATAAAAAGAAAAATAGAATTTCCCTAAACATAAGACTTGTATTAATTATTATTTATAGATTAACATGTAATTAATTACATTGTATAATTTTCTCAAATATTTGGTGCATCTTCAAAAATTAGAAATAGTTAATAAAATAAGAAGATAAAAAAATAACGAGAAATGATTTGCAAAATTATAATAACTACCTGTAACATTATATATATATATATTTTTTTTATTATTTATTCCTTTTTAAAATAATAGTTTAGATATACTCTCTTTTCCTTTATTATTTTTTCAAAAAAGGTATAGTTAATAACTTTACTGATAACATAAAATAATTACCAAATGGCTAATTAAGAGAGAGTTCACCTCTAGGAACAAGTTCATAGATCTTAAGATCATATATTTTCAACTTTAATTTTCACAAGCTTGTTATGTTTTGATAAGAAAAATAATAAGACTTAAGAAAACTGCTCAAGAATTTAAAACATTTAGTTCTTATGGTATAAATACTGTTTCCACTACAGTGCAAATCCTGTAACTTTAGCCGAAAAGAGCTCAGCAAGAAATTCACTGAAGAATCAGTTTGCTGGCCATTATTATTGAGAATTTATTGTTATCTGTTTCATGTCTAATCCACCATTATACTGATATATACCATCAAATATGATATTTACCAAACATAACTTAATTATTATTCAAATAATACTAGAACATGTAATAAATTACATTGTATACTTGTCCTCAAATATTTGTTACATCTTCACAATTTAAAAATTGTTAATAAAATGAAAAAAAAAAAAAAAATCAAGAAATGATTTACAAAATTATAATAAAAGCTGTAACATGGGTTTTTTTTTTTTTTTTTTTTGTTTGTTTGTTTGTTCTTATTCTTTTTATTATTTATTCATTTTAAAATAATATTTTGGATATTCTCTATGCCTTTTTTTTTTCTTTGAAAAAAAATGTATAGTTAATAAGTTTACTTCTAACGTAAAATAATTACCAAAGTGCTAATTAAGGCTACTTAAGAGAGAGTTCGACTCTAGGAACACGTTCATAGATCTCAAAATCATACATCTTCTACTTCAAATTTCAAAGGCTTGAAATGATTTGGTAAAAAAAATAATAATAAGACTTAAGAAGAGTTTAAAACATTTAGTTTTTTTGATATAAATACTGTTTCCAGTACAGTACAAATCTCCTATCCTGTGTCTTTAGCCGAAAAGAGCTCAGCAAGAAGTTCCACTGAAGAATCGGTTTTCCGGCCATTATTATTGGGAATTTATTGTTATCTGTTTCATTTCTAATCCACCATTATCCTGGCGAGTTTCTCTTCCAGAACTCGATAAATTACGTCTGGATCAGCTCCGCGGAGCACTCCTTCGCCCATCATTTTAACTGTCAGGCCGCTCATTCTTCGGAGTGCTTTTCAAAACCAAACGCACTTTTTATTACAACTATTATTATTTTATTTTAGCGGTAGCACTGAGGCACTCAAAGAACTACCGTGTCGTTGTCTCTTATTTACTGCTCGTTTCCTCCTCCGGAGAGAAGATGCTCCTGCTTTTTAAAAGTTCAGGAAAAAACTTGACTGTGAATTAACATTCGATTTTATGTTTCAACTGACAAAAAAAGGTACGCCAGAGAAAGAAGATTCGGGGGTTTGTCGTTTCACAAAGATACCAAAAAGAGAAGATATTTAGAGCGTATTGATCAAGAGTTGTACTCTGAAAAGTATTATTTTGTTAATTTAATTGGTGACAAACTTTACTAAAAGAAAGTGTCTGTTTGCTCTATGCTAGGATTGTTAATATAATATTTATAAAATTATTAGGAAACAACATTGTCACTGTAATTGGAATAACTTTTTTTAACACGCAGACACTTATTAAGTTTTAATTAATGGGTAGTTTTAATACTTTTTATTGTTGGAATCGTTTATTTGGTTTAATATAGTTGCACAAAGTTGCTTTTTGTTTAATATGGTTGTGAAAGGTTTCTTTTGGTTTATGCCCATGGGCTAATTATGTACTTCATTAAGCAGAAGATAAAAATAAAGAAAAGGTAGCAATAAATTGTAACTGTTTACTAGATATTATTTTATATTAATTAATTTAGGTACTTATCCGTTAGGTGAGAGCTAGTGATAAAGCTCCAAATATTACTGGGTGCAATATGTATTTATATCTTTGTTAACATATAAGGTAATGAAAACTATTATAGTTTAAATGAATTATTCGTTTTATGACAATGAGTTGTATTATTTTCTAAATTGTTTATAATGCTGATGTATTGCATCGTCGCCAAAGCAACAAATCTGATATTGACGAACTTCTGCTCTGCCAACAGAAAAGTATCAAAATGTACACAAGAAATAACAGGTTACCATAAAAAATGGACATTAAAAAATTATTTCCATTTTGGATTATATACGGGTTAACTTTGGTAAATTTAGTGAAGAAAACATGCACTATCGGTATATTCGGAAATATACAGTACCATTTTTATTTCTTTAATATTTTCGAATTTTACAGGAAACCTTTTCCTGTCTATTTTGCTTATATTTATTTATTAAAAGCAAATTTTTGAAACGACTGTACATTTGAAAGTAAATAGTGTTTATCCATTTTCGAATATCCTATGGGTGAAAAATATTAAACCGATTTGTATAAAACATTTTTATATCCGAATTTTCTGTTTTGAAAGTGAAAAACACTAATATATATATATATTATTAAAATGCATTTGAATTCAGTTCCAAAAATAAATTGATTACTTTGTGGACATTATGTAGGTACTATATACCTACTTTGGTTGATGAAATATTAAATTTATTTGATTCAGAACTAGATATATAGAACTTGAACTAGAGCTTGATATCTTTAGAACAATTTAAAATGCTATGTTCTGGCATAAGCTGGCTTGCAATCTTGAAACATATTCAACAAAGTAGATTACCTAAATTTTCTCACATTGGCGTCCGAAGTTACTGAGATCTTGGGAAAACAGCTCATTGGAGATAATGTTAAAAGAGTTTTGCCACTTAATAAACTTTGACGGTTAACTGTAAAAAAAATTCAACTTCTTAAAATAAATATGATTAAAATGGTAAAAACATAAATAGAAATAAGTAAAAGTATAATTTTGAATTTCTTACTTTTAAAAATATATCATGATTAAATTTAAGAATGCAAATAACAATGATAAAAAGTTGTTCTTTAAAATAATTCTATGTTAAAATGTGTATATTCTTGGCATTTATTTTAGTTAAGACACTATTTAAGTTCGAAAAATTATAGAATGGATTATTATTATACATTTATATAGTAAATACGTTTAAGGTTTAAGATGTTATATTTGCAATTTTTGTGTGAGATGTTGCACAAGCTATTTTAGGTATCGATAAATATTTTATTTATTTATAAAAATAAATCAAACCTAAGACAAAAATAAACAAAAAAGTAAAGCTTTAAGCGGTAAATAATACACCGCTCATTTATTTTCAAAACTTATTTGCTGGCTTGCTAGTCATTAAAAAGACATTGAATAACATCATTGAAAAAGCATAACACCCCTCTCTTTTTGAAAGAATTGCCGTTTTAAAAATTCAAACCATTCAATAGGAAAAAATATTTTTTTTTCATGCTTTTTCTTCCTTTTAGTTCCTAAGTGGATAAAGTGTTTTTTTTTATTTCTGACTTTCTTTAGAAGAGATTTCACCCACGCTATTGAACAAGCGTTAAGCTAACGAGAAAAGACCCTGCAAAAATTATCGGAAAATTCATGGATGATTAACTACAAAAAGGAGGGGATCATTTTGAAGCGAAAAAGTGAAATAAGAGAAGCGAGATCACTGAGAGAAAAAGGATTATTTGGTTCTCTAAAGCTCGCTTTAGAAACATTCTAAGAAAATATTAATAAAGCGTGCTCACATTTTGCATTCATGTTATGAACAAATTTGTCTTTTTATCGGAAATCCTCGGCAAATTTGAATAACATTTAAAGAACTTAACGTTTATAACATTTTAATTTTATGATTAGAAGAATATTTGACGTCCAGTTATCTGTTTAGAAAGTATTATAAGTAAACAGATTTTAATTTAAATTGAAATTTATAATACCATAGAATCCATAAATAATTTAGTTCATTCTAAAGAAACATTCTAAGAAAATATTAATAAAATGTTCTTTCATTTGGCAGTTATGTAGTGAACAAATCTGTCTTTTTATTGGAAATCTTCAGCAAATGTGAATAACATTTAAATAACTTAATGCTTACAATATTTTAATTTCAGAATAAGAAGAATGTTTTTGTGTTCAGTCGAATGTTTAGAATTTATTAATTAATGTATAAGTAAACATATTTTATTTTAAATTGAAATTTATACCAGGAAATTCAGGAATAATTTAGTTCATTCTAAAGAAGCATTGTAAGCATATATATTAATAAAGCATGTTTATATTTTGCATTCATGTTGTGAACAAATCTGTCTTTTTATCGGAAATCCTCGACAAATTTGAATAACATTTAAAGAACGTAACGTTTATAACATTTTAATTTTAGGATTAGAAGAATATTTTATGTTCAGTTGTATGTTTAGAATTTATTAAGTGATATGTAAGTAAACAGATTTTATTTGACAATGAAGTTTATAATTCCAGAAAATTCATAAATACTTTAGTTCATTCTGAAGAAACATTCTAAGGAAATATTAATAAAGCAGAAATGTTAATAAAATATGCTCACATATTGCATTCATGCTATGAACAAATCTGTCTTTTTATCGGAAATCCTCGGTAAATTTGAATAACATTTAAATAACTTAACGTTTATAACATTTTAATTTTAGAATTAGAAGAATATTTTATGTTCATTTAAATGTTTAGAATTTATGAAGTAAACGTATTTTATTTTAAATTGAAATTTATAATACCAGAAAATTCATAAATAATTTAGTTCATTCTGAAGAAACATTCTAAGAAAATATTAATAAAGCGTGCTCACATTTTGCATTCATGTTATGAACAAATCTGTCTTTTTATCGGAAATCTTCAGAAAATGTGAATAACAGTTAAAGAATTAACGTTTATAACATTTTAATTTTATGATTAGAAGAATATTTGACGTTCAGTTATCTGTTTATAAGTAAACATATTTTATTTTAAATTGAAATTTATAATACCATAAAATTCATAAATAATTTAGTTTATTCTAAAGAAACATTCTAAAAAAATATTAATAAAGCTTACTTACATTTTACATTCATTATGTGAACAAATATATCTTTTTATCGGAAATCTTCAGAAAAATTAAATAACATTTAAAGAACTTATCAATTAAAACATTTTAATTTTAGAATTATTAAGATATTTGATGTTAAGTTGTATGTTTAGAATTTAATAAGTAATTTATTAAGTAATATATAAGTAAACATATATTTACTTTAAATTGAAATTTATAATACCAGAAAAATAAATAATTTAATTCATTCTAAAGAAATATTCTAAGAAAATATTAATAAAGCGTGCTTACAATTTGCATTCATGTAGTGAACAAATCTGTCTTTTTATCGGAAATCCACGGCAAATTTGAATAACATTTAAAGAACTTAACGTTTATAACATTTTAATTTTATGATTGGAAGAATATTTTATGTTCAGTTATAAGCTTGGAATTTATTAAGTAATATATAAGTAAACATATTTTATTTTAAATTGAAATTTATAATGCAGGAAAATTCAGAAATAATTTAGTTCATTCTAAAGAAAAATTCTAAGAAAATTTTAATAAAGCATGCTTACATTTTGCATTTTGTTTTGAACAAATCTGCCTTTTTATCTGAAATCCTCAGCAACTTTCAATACATTGAAAGAACTTTATAACGTTTTAATTTTAGAATTGGAAGAATATTTTATGTTCAGTTATTTGTCTAGAATTTAGTAAGTAATGCATAAGTAAACATCTTTTATTTTTAACAGAATAATAATTTTCATAAATAATTTAGTTCATAATTTTTTGTTGAAAGAAAGTTTTGTTTCTTAAAATTAATCAATTTTCAGAAAAAAGTTGTTTGGTTTCTGAAAATTAATCCATTTTCAAACAGATTAAAATTGATATATTTATTACAGGTTTTATAATGACTCAATTACATTTTTTTGTGTTAAAAATCTGTTTTGAAACAACCAGATTTAAATAAAAGCATATTTTTTTTTGTTTTTCTAATACAATTTTGTATAGATTAATTTCTTAAAATGATAACAGAAATTTAATTATAAATTTTTTGTTAAGAACTGTTTATAAAGTATAAAGTTTCGTGGGAAATATCAATATATAGTAAAACTTTTATTATAGACTTGGCATTTATTTTGTTCCCTTAAAAAACGCAATTTTATTGAGAATTTTCTTAATTCACCATAAATCCCTTTGCTTATCACCAAAATTCTCCAAAACATTTTATATCAATCAGATATTTCTTTTAGCAAATATTGGCTCTTTTCCATTTATTCATACCTAACACCCTCGAGCAAAAATATTTATTTGGTTAGGTTTCATTTATCAATATCTTTTGTGCGATGATACAATGCGAGGTTACGAAATGTTTCCAAAACGGGGCTTAGATTTAGTAGTATCTGTTTTATATGTCATACAATAATTTATTGTTCCAATAATATAATTCATTTGTTTTCATAAAGAAGTCTATGAAGCTTTTAATCTTTCCTAACCATGTTTCCACACGTAAAAAAGTAGTTCCAAAAATGATAATCTTGGTTGTTTAACTTTATATAACTGACTAGAATGGTAACTACTATAGAAAAATTGGAATTTGAATTCGATGTTGATAAGTATGTATAAAGTAGGATGTCAGATATTATAAAGGATAATAAAAAAGTAACAATTTATACTATAAGTATTTTCATATGAACTTGCTTTTTCTAAGCTCAAGACACAAAAAAAGTGTCTTCTAGAAATACTTTCCAGATAAAAATAATGTGAACTTCAAACAATAATTGACATTAGACAATTTTTGTCGTAGTTTCCCACCATAATGACGTTTTCATCACTAAACGACTAACCTGTTTACATACTTGTGTGACAGAAAAAATATAAAACTTATTATTATGTTGTACTAAAAGTTCAATAATAAAATTACATCAAAATCAAAACCAATACATGGTCACATTCCATTTACTTGTTCACTTAACCAATAAAACTGGACTTATAAATAGACCAATGAAAATTTTAGAACTAACTGAAAAAAAACAACCAACAGCAAGTGATAGAAATGCTTATAGAAAGTTACTGACAACAGAAATTATCTTTTGTAAAAAACATATTTATCTTTAAAATAACCACTACCTATCACTAATTGACCATTACTTGAATGATAACTCAATATTGTTAATGGTAATAACTCAATATTGTTACATTTTCTGTATGAATTATTAACCAAGGCTTAAACGAGCAAGCTTTCATTGGACTTTTTATTCAAATATTTTTTTTCTCTAGGTGGCTTGGATAAAGGTGGACACAGAGACTTTATTGAGTTACCATACCCATGTCATACCAAGAGACAACCGACTGAAAGTAACCAATAGCAACAGTGACCGTCAGTGGTTTCTTCATATCAAGAATCTTGATGTTTCGGACAGAGGGTTTTACATGTGCCAGATTAATACAGAGCCAATGATCAGCGAGAAAGGCTATCTGGATGTGACTGGTGGGTAACCTATTCGGATTGTGGTTAAATGATATGAGTGGTTGGTTTAAAGACAAAGTATTTGACATTTATTTATTCTTAACATATTTAATGTGAATAACATTTCAAATATATGAAAATCAATACTGCAATAGCTCCACACAAATCAGATGTTTAAAGAAAATAAATAACATTTCAAATCTATAAATATTTATATAAAGTACTTTTTACGTGTGTTTTATTGCTAAGTACATATTTATCTATATCCATCTATTTATTTACACATATACATTGACGTGACAAAAGTCATGGGATAGCAATATGCAAAATTTTCAGATGGCAGTAGCATCGCGTAGAACAGGTATAAATGCGCAATGCTTTCGCAGAGCTTTCATTTCTAATCAAGTTATTCATGTGAAGAGGTTTTGACGTGATGATGACCGCACGACGGGAATTAACATACTTTGAACGCGGAATGTTAGTTGGAGCTAGACGCATGGGTCATGCCATTTCGAAATCGTTAGGGAATTCAACATTCCCATATCCACTGTGTCAAGAGTGTGCCGAGAGTATGAAATTTCAGGTATAACATCCCACCATGGACAGCGCAGTGGTCGACCGCCTGCACTTAACGACCGAGACCGGCGACGTCTGCAAAGAGTCGTAAATTCTAACAGACAAGCAACACTGCGTCAAATAACCGCAGAAATCAATGTGGGACGTACAAGGGACTTGTCTGTTAGAACTGTGCGGAGAAATTTGGCTTTCTTGGGCTATTCCAACAGAAGACCGTCTCGAGTGCCTTTACTGACAGAACGACATCTCTTGCAGCGACACTCGTGGGCCACGTGAGCATATCGGTTGGTCCCTAGATGAATGGAAAACCGTGGCCTGGTCCGATGAGTCACGATTTCAGTTGGTAAGAGCTGATGGTAGGGTTCGAGTGGGGCGCAGACCCCACGAAGCCATGGACCCAAACTGTCAGCAAGGCACTTTTCAAGCTGGTGGTGGCTCCGTAATGGTGTGGGCTGTTTTTTCATGGCATGTACTTCGTCCTCTGGTGCAACTGGACCGAACATTGACTGGAAATTCTTATGTTCAGCTACTTGGAGATCACTTGCAGCCATTTATGGACTTCATGTACCCAAACAACGATGGGATTTTTATGGATGACAATGCGCCATGTCACCGGGCCACAACTGTTCACGATTGGTTTGAAGAACATTCTGGACAATTCCAACGAATGATCTGGCCACCTAGATCGCCCGACATGAATCCCATCGAGCATTTATGGGACATCATCGAGAGGTCTGTTCGTGCCCAGAATCCTGCACCATCAACGCTTTCACAATTATGGACGTCTATCGAGACAGCAGGGCTCAATATTCCTGCAGAAGACTTTCAACGACTTGTTGAGTCCATGCCACGTCGAGTTGCTGCACTTCGCCGGGCGAAAGGAGGGCCGACACGGTATTAAGAGGTATCCCATGACTTTTGTCACTTCAGTGTATTTGTCACTTAAACATACTTAACATATATAGTGTGAATAACATTTCAAATACATGACATTGTATTACATGGACATCTACAAATGCAGTATTGTATGAATTGCAATACTGCCTTTGTAGATGTCTTACATAAATCAGACGTTTGAGGATAATAAATATAATTTCAAATCTATAAATTTTCATATAAAGTACTTTTTACATGTGTTTTATTGTTAAATACATATTCATCTATGTTCATCGATATCCATCTATTTAATTACACATATATTTGACATTAAGTATACTTAACATATTTAGTGTGAATAACATTTGAAATACAAGAAATTCAATACTGAATTTGCAGAAGTTCTACACAAATCAAATATTTAAGGAAAATTAATATAATTTCAAATCTATAAAATTTCATATAAAGTATATTTACATATGTTTTATTATAAAATACATATTCATCTATATCCATCTATTCAACTAGATATGTATGTTTTTATATTTCAATAGATTTATTTCACATGCCACATTATGAAGAGCAATCATTCACTGAAGTTTCCAAATTATGATAGAAGGAAGTGTTGAAATATAAATTAATTTAATAACTTCAGTTCCAACTAAAAAAAATGGAAAATAAAAATAGGACTTAATTAAATCGAATGAAAAATTTCCGTCATTCGTTGAAAATTCTTTAGATGTACAATTTGTAATCATATAAATTAATCCATTACTTAATGCAATACATTTTAAATAACGCTGAAAAAATATTTTAAAAACAACATGTGATTCAATACCTTTTAATTAATAAGCTTTATTGAAAGTAATATTCAATTCAATTAAAATACATTAACAATTTAGTTTTCAAAAAACATTTCATTAAAAGTTATTAAAATAAAAAAAAAATGATAAAAAAATAAAAATTAATAAATATTTGGTAATCAAAATTATCTGAAAAAATGTTCTGCTTTTTCTCAAAATTACATTTAATTCATTTTTTAACCCTCTAAACAAAATTAGTTATTTTGACAGACATTGTAAAGAATAAAATAATGGCTCAAGTTTTTATTATTGCTATCTGATTTAAAAAATAGTTTTTATGTATTTAAGAAACTATCAAATAATCTATTTTTTCTATTGCATTTATCTTAAAGTAAGGTAAACGTAAAAAATTGTTTATATTTGCAAAGTATATTATCAGAATTTCTCCTTTTTAGTCAGTTTTTTACTGATAATATCATTTTTCATTCATATATACAATATAATGAATAAGTATCCTGTTTTATTAAAGATGATTTGTATAAAAGAAAATATCTAATTGGGACAATATTCATCAATTAAATTATTTAAAATGAATTGCGTAATATAATGATTTGTATTATTTAAATAAATTTTTAATATGCGCCATTAAAAACTACGTTTAGTTAATTAAATAAATATTATTATTAAAAGAAAAGTTTATTGTCTATAAATATATTTCTAATCTGCATTTATTTACATTAATAGACACATATTCTCTTTCAAAAAATAAATTGAAGTTTACAATTTTCTAGGAGTTATGTTTATTAGTAGCCACATATTTATTTTTATGTTAACGTTTTCTTTAAATAATTATAATTGCTTTAAAAATTTTGATGTGATAAATTGTTTAGACTCTTTTAATTTTGTAAGCATCATTTTATAAACTTTTAATTTTAAAATGTAATTATAGAGCAATGTCATAGCATGTTTAATTACTTTATGTGTGTTAACACCTCTTATAATTTATTTTTATTGAATGCAGCAAATTTTTGAATTTTTTTTTTTAAATTTGTAATCAGATATTTATTTTCCAATGCGCACATTTTTATCAACAGATTAATAAGTTCTTTTAATAAATATATTTTGTTAGGAATTTTTTAATTATTTTTCATTCTAAACTAATGAAAATTTAAGTGTGTTTTCGTTTTATCTAAAGACAATTACCAAACATATTTTATATATATGTATTCCATACATCTTTTTTTCTATATTTTCATATATGTTTTTCCAGAAAATTTTTATTATTTGGCCTGAAATGAATATAACATTAATTAGATGCAAAATAACAATATTTTTTATTTAAATTCTCAATTTGTGTCGTGATTTTAAAGATATTTAAATTCTAAATAAAATTATTTAGTATAAAAAGTCGTTTGTATAAAAGTAATTTTATCAATATAAATTTAACGAAGTATAAAATATTTTTTTATGTTATTTGAAGTTCTCATTGCATTTACAAATCAAATTATGTGTTTTTGTGTTTTTTCGTATGTACTTATGAAATTAAAAAAAAAAAAAAAAAATCTTAAATCCATAATCGCTTGGTAAGTTTTACCTCTTTTTAAAATAATGTCAAGGATAAGCATTACTGCCTATAATCTAAATCTATGTACTAGTAAGACATTTTTCAGTCGAATTATTGAAGAATCAAATTTGAGAAAAGTTAATTTAAGTCTAATAAGATAACAACTATTGGTAAGGGTGTTCGTATATTGTGTCGAAATCGGTATTTAAACTATTGTTTATAATTAATGTAAATATATAGAGTTGAATTTTGTGTGCGCTATCCCTGACCATCAGTATCTAACAGTCATTTACGATTTTTATGAAAATAAATTAAAAATAAAGGTAAACCTGAAGGAAATCTTGACCCACAGAAAGTATTAATTAGGTAATTAAGTGTGAATTATAATTAATTAAAGAGATAATTAATTATGAAAACATTACATAATTTTCCTTTGCTGAGAATACAACATGATTTTTGTATATAGAAACATTCCATGTTTTCAATTGGCGGACGACATGACGACATGATTTTTAACAAATGAAGAATTTGTGGCTTTTAATAATTAATATAAATTTGCCCAAATTTTCATCTAAAATATAGCTATAATTAATTCATCAGGAAATTTAAAGACGGAATGCCAAATATATTACTGAGTTTCTGATAAGCCATAGTTTTTGGAAGAATAATCAGTATCTTTAAAATTCTATATATAAATATATCCTATATATTCTTTAGTTAAAACACTTTTTACTAACGTCTGCAAACGCGTGAGTTTAATTTGATCGAACATTTAGAACTCGGTAAATATAAGAATTCTCATTTTGAAATTATAGTATATTTTGGAGAAATATTTTATATTCATCTATATTACGCCATATTTATACATTTTATTCATTCATTTTATATTACGTTATCAGTAGGAATATAAAGCATATTGTCTCACAGTCTCCTATTGTTAAGGTTCGGTTTACCAACCAACCAATATTAACCTTTCGGGTATTTGTTCGAAATTCAATGGCAAAATATGGGTGTAGTGTTTCTTCGTGTTGCACAATTTCTGTAATATAAAAATGTGTTTTGGTAAGTTGTTAATTATACTTATAATTTTAAGTTCCACCGTCCATCGTGGAGGAAAATACCAGTACCGACATAACAGTTGATGAAAGATCAAGGGTGAGCTTGAGGTGCAAAGCAGCAGGGTATCCTTCGCCTAGAGTTGTCTGGAGAAGAGAAGATGGGAAGGAGATCAACCTTGGACCAATGGGCGCTCAAAAGAGTTCAGGTAGGGCTCTAAAATGTATTCAGCCAGTTAATTCAAATGTTTGTAATAATGAATAGTTACGTTGATTCTTTACTATAACTAATTTTTTTTATCAATTTTGCATAATTAAACAATGCTAACTCAAATGTAATGCCTTCAGTTATTACTTTTTATACAACTCTTAAATTTCTTGACAAACGATAGAACTATTAAGTTTTAATTTATTTTTATATCATTGACATTTCTTTTATTTTTAACAAAGGAAATAACTATGACTAAAATCATAGAACGATTTTTCGTTCTATGATTTTAATGTTAAATTTTGTTTTTAGATTTAGCTGTTTTAAATGAGATTTACTGACTTACTCAATTGATTAAGAGAATAAATTTACAATTAATACTACTATTGATACTGTAATTGATATCTAATTGATTGATTTAATTTATTAATGCAATAAATAATGTAACGATATACAGATTATAATGAATGTACCTCGCTATTTGCCAAACTGTTATGTGTTAAAGTTGAATTAGTCTGTTGAATAAGCAAAATGGTTTCTATTCAAAATATATAATTTGCTCGGATTTTTTGTCTCCTTTATAATCGCTGTAAAATATTGCAATATTATTTTTAATATTCATAAAACTCTTAGTATCTTTACTGAACAAAATATTACAGCATTTTTTGCATTTCATCGTGACATCAAACGGAACATTAAAATTAATATTAATATACAAAAACCTAATTTTAAGAAGATACTCAAAGACAAGACCAATATTGCCTAGAATTCATTATATGGTACAAAGAATAATCTAATGTCTATATCACGAAGAATTACTTTCTCTCCATACTCCATACATAACCCTTGTTCAACTGATCTTCGCAACTGCAATGTAGATGAAGTCTAGCAAATAAATAACACTGTTCTTAGCTACTCCACAATTGAGCATCGTAGAAAGATTTTAAAGAAAAACACAACGTTCCAAAACGCCAAATGACCATCAAACATTTGTTTAATTAGTTAATAGGAAGCTTGCTTTTAGAGCGTTTTATGATATTATCAATATTATTTTCATGTGTCTTAAAACCCTAATCTAACTTTCTTTTATTTTATTTAAGTTTTGTAATGCCATGTGTACTTTTAAATTTACCATTTATTTGAAATTTTGTATCATCTTATCATTGATTTGTTTGCTACCATTTCGTTTGAATCATATAAATAATCTGTGGAAGACTTATTGGCATTATTATTCTTTTTATAACATCAGCTTTATATATATTTAGTGCTTCGCTTGGAAGGAGAATTTCTGAATATGACCCAAGTAACAAGAGAAGATATGGGGGCTTATTTGTGTATCGCTTCGAATGGAATTCCCCCGTCTGTCAGTAAAAGAATTCTACTTCAAGTGAACTGTAAGTATATTCTACTTAAGTAAATTGTATGCCTTAACGACTTGTTATCAATATGTTCACATATATTATCTATATGTTCACATATAATAATACAATAAAAATATTTATTAATAGGATATATAACTTAACCTAACAATTAAATGATTTAAAATTAAAAAATAAATTTAATTTGCATCTATAAGAATCAATAATTTCTAATAATTCAATTTCATTGGACACATTTATGAGAAGAAAATGCAGACTTTGCTGCCAACATTATTTCGGCGCATCTTGTACTATTAAAGGTTTTTAAATCGTACTTACTCACTATTTTGATATTACGTTCTAAAATGAAAATTATCTAATTGTTTCGATTTAAAAAATTGTATTTCTTGTATGCAGGATGTATTTGCAGCTAAAAAATTGATTCTTCAATTATGAATATTAAACATATAAAATGTTCAAGTATGTAAAATGATTCAGCATAACTTTAAACTGTAACAGAACATATTTAAAAAAGACATAACGGGGTAGCAATTTTTGTCACATGAATTGAAGAAACACAAGAATTACAAAGAAAATGCTGAATAAAAATATTTATAGACAAAGAAATGCTTGAATAAAATTACAGAAATAGAGGACAAAAGTGAGAAACAGCAGTAACGCAAGCATTTCCCTGTGACAAACACATCGGCGAAAACACAAGAATTTTTGACCTCATCTGCAATATCAGCAATACTGGTGACAAGATTTTCGCTTATGGGTTATCGTACGTAACACTTTTCATGTAGCTCAAAGGTCTACTGGTACGTGACAAATACTTCCAGTATATTCTTTGGTTACCCTACGAAGCACTATATGCGAAACGTATGTCTGCATTCTTTTATTTTGTGTCACCAGTGTAATATATTTCGCAATACAAAACAATAGCTACTACAACAAACTACTTGATCTTCTTGAACCTTTTGGTAGCAGGACCATCATTTGTGTTAATCCAATGTCTTATAGAACCAAAATTGTTTATTCATATATGTTCTATATTCCATTAAAGATTATACTCCATTATCCATTATGATTCATAAGTCCAAGGTGACTTATGAATCATAAGTCACCTTGTCAGATAACTTTTCCTTTACTCTTTCTGTGTGTTTGACAAAAGGAATGAATGATAAATATGGCACACTTATAAGTTTTATTTTAATCAAATTAAGGAATCATTTCATACGTGTAAAACTTTTTTTTAAATAAAAATATATATGAAGAAAGATTTTAAAAATTTGATTACGATATTTTAAATTTCTTATATATTTAACTACATTCAATTTAATTGCCAACATAACTCAGATTGATTTATTAAATAAATATGAAGCATTTATTATATATCAATGCTTGGTTGTATATCAATGTTTACTTTTATTTACTGCTTTTATATATAGAACAATAAAATGTATTTAATTAAGGATTAAACATTAATATTTAATTTTCTGAACTTTAAGTGGTTTTTTTTATTAAAATTGAATTGAATAGAATTTTTTTTTTCTTAAATCATAATTTTATTGTAACACTAATCATTTTGTTATGTGTGCTAAACAAATAATTTTTTGCGACAATTAACCATGAATTATTTAAAAAAATATATAATATGCCACATTTTCAACGAGAAATCTTGATTTTTATAAATAAATATATCTATAATTCATCCTTTTATTTCTTTCACCATTACTAAAATAAAAGTAAATTGTTTTCACATTCTTAGAAGTAAAAAAAAATTTTTTTTTTTTTTGACATTTCTTGGATAAAAAGTTTTCTTTGTTGGTTTTAATGACTTTAATAAAAATGTGTTTTATTTTAATGTTGAAAACGCCTGCGCTTATCCAAAGAATAATTAGCTAATTAACGTTTAATTATCTAATTACTATGTTTGATGTGGTAATTAAATAAATTCTAAATGTAGGTGTTGGTGATTATGACTTTTATGGAAACCATTTAAAATATCATTTTAATGATTTTTTTTTTAAATAAAACAATTTCAACATTTTTTTTTTTTTTTTAGTAAAATTAATTATTTTTAAAAAATTATTTTATCTTACATATTTTATTTTAATCAGTGAATGTATAACATTAATTAATGTTATGTTTTAATTATTTGGTTTGCTATAAACATTTTATTTAGTTTTTAGTAATGCATTTGCTTATTAACGAATAAAAACTTTTTAAAATATGCCGAAAATTGCATGAATGAACTAACTAACTTAAAAAAAAAAAATTATTTCTATCTATTATTTCTATTATTTATTTCTATAATTATTAAATCGATTTATGCTTAAAAATTTTTATAACATTAAGTATGTAGATTAAAAAAGTTGTGTTTTTCATTTATTTTTTTAATTTTGTTTGTTATAATCGAATTATATAATTTTTAACATGACCACTTTTTGTTAGTGAATAAAGATCATTTAAGATTTGCATACTCTTGTATGAATCATGTATTACTTAGAACTTTATTATAAACAATATATGATTATGAATTTCTTATATAACTGGGAAATAAACTTATTTCTGCCTATTACTTCAGACATTATTAAATTGTTTTATGTTTAAACAATTATTTATAACAATAAGTATGTAGATAAAGAAGGTCTACTTTTCATTAAAATTTTTAATTTGGTTTCTTAGTACTGATTTATGTAATTTTTAACATGACCAATTTTAACTAATAAATAAAAGTCATTTAAAATTTGCATAAATGTATATGAAACATGAATTAATTTTTATTCATTTATCAATAATATAATATTTATACGTTTTTTAATAACTATTTATCAAATGTCTTTCATAATTTTTTTTTGATGAATTGTAATTTATTCTTTTAATTATTTCACCTTTATTTCTAAAAATAAATGGAATATATACTCATTTGTGAATATATTAATTTAATTGAAATAATATTTTAATCTCTAAAATAAGTAAATATTAAAAGTTATTACAAAATAATAAATGTTAGTAATAATCATTCAAGCTTTCACAAAATAGATTTGTACGTAGTAACATTTTAAAATTTTTATTTAAATAGATTGTGTCTTGTTTTCTATATAAAGAAATTATATGAATGGTTACTCCCACTCACGTTTAACTACTCGCGTAGGGACATAAAATATTTTTAGGCGAAAATATTAACAAATTTAAAAACTTAACATGAGTGTCTATTTAAAACGAAATCGTACTTCTAATGGCATTTAATCCATAACTCTTAGCAAAAAGAGCTAATTGGTATTAAAAGTCATCTTTCCACAGGGAATAATTTTTAAGAAGGAACTTTAACAGCAGGGCAGCATTATGAAAATAATACACTGCATATGAAAAATAAATAAATACATTTATTAGTATAACATTTTCAAATTTTCTATTTATGGTAATGTGAATTTATTGTACAAATAATTTAATTTTAAAATTTATATAGCTGGAAACATTCTATATATAGGCTTAGATAAAAATAAAATAAATATTAAAGAAAAAACTGAATTGTTTTTCAATTGTCTAGTAGGAGTTTGTTTAGATTATATGTGAACATGTGGGAGTTACATTTAAAAGTCTTCCCATGAGGAAACATATTTTTATACACCAGAGTTCATTTGAAATTAAATAGAATACAAGGTCCTGATGTAAAACAAACCAATGTACATTTATTTTTAAAATTTAATAATATATCGAATTAAAAATAAGCTTACATTGTACATACAATTTATCTTATAAATAGACGTGCAAATTATTTAATAAAACTTCATTTAATTAAGTTTTGTTTTGGATTTTGTTGCAAAAAATCCAAACTTTTTCTAATTATGTTCCAACTTTTTAATACCATTATATTTTGAGCACATGTGTCCTGATTTGAATCAAAAGACACTTGAATTAAAGTAATATACCCCTTAAAATATTACAAGCTAGTTATGCATTGTGGTAAAAATAGTTATTTCAAGCGAAAGTAAAAACCAATTTAAACACATTTATCAAAAGAGGAGTTTCAACTTTGAACGCAATCGCACCTAACGCCTGCGTCTCTGTCACACGCTCTCGGGCAAAAGAGTTAATTGCCATAAAGGAGTTGGGATCCCTATATATAGCTAAAAATGTTCTATATATAGGCTAAAATAAACTTAAATAAAGGCTAAAGAAAAGATGCATCGGTTTTCGTTTGTCTAGTAGGAGTTCGTTTAGTTTATTTAGTTTAGTTCGTTCGTTTATTTATTAGGTGGTGATGATGTGGGAGTTACCTCTAAAAGTCATCCCGTAAGGAAATATATTTTTTTTTCTACACAAGAGTTCATTCAAGCAAATTAAATATAAAACAAATCCCTGATGTAAAACAAATCAATGTAATTTATTTTTAAATTTAATAATGTGTCGATTCAAAAATATATGTACATTGCAATACAATACAATTTATACCATAAATAGATGTGCAATTTATGTAATAAAACTTAAGTTAATTAACTTAATTAATATTTGGTTTTGATTTCGTCAACAAACTTCAAAACTTTTTCTAATTATATTTCAACTTATTGATGTCATTATATTTTGAGTACATGTGTCCTGATTTGAATCAAAAATCACTTGAATTAAATTAGTATACTCCATAGACTATTGCAAGCTACTTATGCATTGTCGTAAATATATTTTTTTCAAAGAAAGTAAAAACCAATTTAAACACATATTTTATTAATATCATTATAATTTGTGTGCATGTGTCCTGATTTGAATCAAAAGAGATTTGAATTAAATTAGTATACCCCATAAAGTATTACAAGGTACTTATGCATTGTTGTAAAAATATTTCTTTCAAAGAAAGTAAAACTAATTTAAACACATTTATCAAAAGAGGAACTTTCAACTTTGAACGCAATCGCATCTAACGACTTCATCTCTGTCACATGCTCTCGGGCAAAACAGTTAATTGCCATAAAAGAGTCGTCGTCCCTATATATAGCTAGAAATGTTCTATATATAGGCTAAAAGAAAATTAAATAAATGTCAAAGAAAAGATGCATTGGATTTCGTTTGTCTAGCAGGAGTTCGTTTAGATTATGATATGTGGTCATGTGGGAGTTACCTCTAAAAGTCCTCCCATAAGGAAACATCTTTTTTCTATGCGTGAGTTTTTACGAGTAAATTAAATAGAAAACAAATCCATGATGTAAAGGAAACCAATGTAATTTATTTTTAAATTTAATAATGTATTGATTTAAAAATAAATGTACATTGATAGCACAATAAAATACAACGTATAACACTATGCTATAAATAGATGCAGTTTATTTAATAAAACTTAATTTAATTGACTTAATTAATATTTTGTTTGGATTATGTGAACAAATTTCAAACTTACAACTGCTTTCTAATTATATCGAAACTTATTATTATTATGAAACTAATTTCATAATATTTTGAGTGCATGCGTCCTGATTTGAATCAAAAGACACTTGAATTAAATTAGTGAATATTTATATACAGCATAAAGCATTCCACGCTAGTTATGCATTGTTGTAAAAATATTTCTTTCAAGCGAAAGTAAAAACCAATTTAAACACATTTATCAAAAGAGGAGCTTCAACTTTGAACGCAATCGCATCTAACGACTGCATCTCTGTCACATGCTCTCGGGCAAAAGAGTTAATTGCCATAAAAGAGTTGTCGTCCCACAAGGAACAATTTCCATCAAAATGCTTTTCCACTTCTCATAACAAGAGAGCGGCAATTAAGCAAAAGAATAAATGGAAAAGCTGTCAGCGGTTGGAAAACTATCCAGCGCTCCAACACCAGCGCTGTCAGCTAATGAAATGAAGCTGTTTGTAAGGATATTTGATTAATGAGTATACACAATTTGTGTGTATCTGGGAAAGCGAGATAGGGCACCAAATCGATGGTAAGGTGTTTGCTTTCTTGCCTCTAATAGCATTCCAAAGAGGGGAGTATCCGAATTCGTTAAATTCATCAGGAACCCTAATCAGCAGAAGTGCTTTTTGGGAAAATTGTTGACATTGGAACGAATGCCTTTTCAGGGATTTCGGGTTTGGTTTTTATTTATTTAATTTTCTGATCACGCTCTTATTAGCTAGAAGATAACGCATCTGTGATACTCATTGCTTATTCAAGATGTTAATGATTTAAACCCAATTTCAAATGGGGAAAAGCGGAATTGAAGTTATAATGCATTAAAATTGCATGAAGTTTGTAAAGGAAAAGGGAAAGGAAAGACTTAAGGAAAGAAAGTTTTTAATATCTATCAATGACATTGTGTTTGCAAAGAAATTATCTCTACCTTCTCTTTAAATATTCTTTTGAAGAGTTAAATGCATATTTACTTTTATTGTTTTCATGTTATGTTGTTATTGTTTAGTACGCTTTATCAACTGTTACTACCTTAATATATGTTCGATGTAATTATTAATAAGCATTCTTATGAAAGATAGGTCAAAAGGTTACGCAATTCATGTGTGAATTTCATAATCATTTAAACACAATAATAATGAATTTTAGCGTTTAAAATAAAATTATTTTCATATTTTATTTGCATATTGAATGTAAGTTAACAAATTACTTACTATAAATATGTATTGCATATTTATTCATAAACATCTTTATAAAAAACGTAAATGTTTAAGTATTTAAATAAATGTAATGCATTAGAAGCATTATGATTTTCGAAGCTTATTTCAAGATTTTTACTTGTTGAAAACGTACCATATGTAAAATTTGTAATAATTCAGTGCTTAAAAAATTAAATTATATTAAATTTTTTATAAGTATTCCAAAAGCAAATTAAGACTTTTACAACTAATACCTTATTAATAGATATGGTGTGTTACAAAAAATTAAATCACGCATAAAAGAAAAAAGCATTTTTTGAGTTTCTTTGTAAAAAATTAAAATTATGCAATTCATATATTTGCGAAAAACCATAACAAATATTTAATCATTTGATAGAACATATATTGTAATAGAAGATATAGTTTCATTTGATGGACGTTGGATACATGTTAGAAAAGTAATCTATCAGTTACTTGGGTATTTCATTCTACTCTTCCATAAGAATCCGTTCCCTTTCCAATTGTGGAACCATATGTGAGGGAGATAGAAAGGTGGTAACTCGTCTGTCTAATTAGCCTGAAACATTTTCTGTTGGCTTCCATTCGGATGATTCCTTCATCATAAATAATATCTCTCTATTAGATGTAGCCTGAAATTATCTTCCATTAAAATAAAATTATCGTTGGATTTCTCCAACGTAAATGACTACAAAACACATCTGATCATAATATTTATAAGCTGTTAGAAATTCATTTATAATAATGTGGAGATCAGTACAATCATTAATGGAGGTGCCACCTCCAACGAATACCCCATCTTCTCCATACATGACATCTCCTTGCCAGGATTCCGTATTGTTTCGAGCTTCAAGTTCCCTCTAGATGAAAATGAGTCCATTAGCAGGATGGATAGTAAAACGAACCTCGCCCAGAACAGAACATTGCTCAATTTATGTCTTCTACAATTAATATGCTATTCTGCTAATTTTGCAGGCCTCACGATGACGAAATGTTAACGAAATACATAACGTAGGTCTATTAACAAACAAACTTGTCAGAGTCGGTTTCAAGTGTTTTAACTCGAAACTGTGGTGTCAATGGAGGATCAAAAGTGTTGGCAAATAATGACATTTATAGTTCTGTTTCTTTTGGTTGTTATCCTTCAGTATCAGTATTATTTTCTCTTCTTTTCTCATCTACAACTTTGGCCGGATTTGAGATGTGCATGTAAGTCAAGAAAACGATTCTATAACCAGAAAATCATGCTTTGTGATATTTCCACGGACTCCACACTTACGGGTTTTGCTTTTAAAGTAATCATAATTGCTGTAATCGTAATTGCAATCGTAATTTCATAACCTTTCATTGGGTTCCAATCGGAGGAAGAATGGTGCTATCCTCAGATAAATCTCTAATTGTTTTCTTGTAAGAATATTTTTCTAGCAAAAAATGGTTTCAGATCAAAATGATCAAATGATCAGATCAAACCTTATAAATAAAATAATTTTAAATCACCATATCAATTGTAATGAAGCATATATAGAATGTAAATCCTTAGATACATAATGACGAGTACATTGTAAATATTGTAACTCTTTAGATACATAATGTGGACTACATTATAAAGATTGTAAATCCTTAGATACATAATGATTATAAATCCTTAAATACATAATGAGGAATACATTATAAAGTTTTTAAATCCGTAGATACATAGATATTGTAAATTGTAGATATAATGACGAGTACATTACAAAGATTTTAAATCCTTAGATACATAGAGATTGTAAATAGTAGATATAATGACGAGTACATTACAAAGATTTTAAATCCTTAGATACATAGAGATTGTAAATTGTAGATATAATGACGAGTACATTACAAAGATTATAAATCCTTAGATACATAATGATGAATACATTATAAAGATTATAAATCCCTAGATACATAATAATTGTAAATTATACATATAATGACGAGTACATTACAAAGATTGTAAATCCATAAATACATAATGATGAATACATTATAAATATTGTAAATTCTTAGACACATAAGGAGGAATACATTATAAAGATTGGAAATCCTTAGATAAATAATAACGAGTAATTTATAAAATTTCATTGACGAGTATATTTTAAAGTTTAATCAAAGATAAAAAAAATTAGAGTTAAATGTTAATTCACTATTAAAAGATTTACAAAACAACAATTTGTTGCAAAATGTATGTTAAATTATTTTTGAACACTAAAACAATAGAGAAATTAACTTATATTTTTTCGCACCTGACTTCAGCCATTACTGTTAAGTGCGAACTTTTCTTTACTTGACTTAAGCCATTACTGTCCGGGAATTCCCGAAATACATAAAAATCTTTGTTACTTTTTAACACGCTTTGTTGGCGACGGATGGTGGGTCAAAATTCTTTTATTCTCGCTTTTCCCGTAGCTCCCAAGGGGTAAAGAAACCTGCGCTTTATAGGTATCGACCAAAATCTGCATCCACTCCAGAACTCTTTTGTAAAGTCGCGTTTTGGCAAATGAGGGTAATTATTACTCCACGAGCTCCGGTTTCGAATTACCCTTCCCGAAATGTGATAGTGTCTTTACAGAAATAAATGGGCCCTCGGCCTCGGAAAAGAGTGAAATTTGATTCCGATTACATTAAATTGCCTTTTCCATTGGGAAATGATTTTTTTTTTTTTGCTAGCTTTAAAACTAAGTTTCCACAGCCAAGTTGGCAGTCATTTAATATATGTGGAAGAGATTTTTATTTTAAAAACCACAGAGTGTTAAATGGATATTTGAGTTTGTTACAAGAAACTAATGAGTGTGATATTTTTAAATGGACAGTTCGAGTCATGATTTACATTTTAAGCAGATTTTTCAGAGCTTGATTTATTCCTCTTAACCGCTGGGTATGAATTAATAATTTCGGTATATATGTCAAAGCGATCTATGGTGATTATATGGAGAAGCAAAACAAATTACGTGGGTTTTGTAAAATATATTTCGAAGGACACAATATATATGTATATATATATATATATATATATATAGTATTTTAAATGCATACGTAATTTAACACGAATATATATCAATATTCTTATAGTATTTAGTAGCTACGTATGAAACTATATATTATTTTTAAGCAATCAAGAAAAAAAATGTATTTAATTGTTAAAAACTTTTATGTAACATATTTTCCTATTCATTTTCAAAAATTAACGTAATATATGTGTAAATGTTATATAATAAGTAAATATTAATGTATATATGTGTAAGATTGTTACAAGAAACTAATGAGTGCGATAATTTTAAAGGGACAGTTTGAGTCATGATTTACATTTTAAGCAGATTTTATAGAGATTGATTTATTCGTCTTAACCTCTAGGTATAAATTAATAAATTCGGTATGTACGTCAAAGCGAACTATAGTGATTATAAGGCGAAGCATAACAAAATGTGGTTTTGAAGGACATATTTCGCTGGACACTATATGTATATACATATAAACACATGTTTGTAAAAATTGCAAAACCATGAAGGACTTACGCGAGTGAGCTGAAATTTTCAGGAAATGCAAATTAGCGCATGATTAGAATTCAAATCCGTAGCGCATGCGTATGCTGAGCAGCGCCCTCTGAACGGCGGATAGATCTGAATAAATCGACGGCTGTAGCGAGGCGTGTATGGTTATCTGCTAATGGTAAACGTTAGCTCAATCGTTACTTATGCCTCTTCGACGAAAGAGAGCGAGATTTGAACAACTTACAGAGTTTGAACAGGGGAGAATCATCGGCCTTCGTGAAGCTGGATTGTCTTATAGTGCAGTAACCGCTCGTGTGCAGCGTAACAGCAACACAGTGATGCGTCTTTGGAAGCAGTGGACGGACGAGTGTCGGACAACTCGGAAATCCGGGAGTGGACCCCGAAATGTGACGTCAGCAAGCGATGATATACACCTGGTCCGCATGGCGCTGACGGATCGTACAGCCTCCTCTAGACAATTGGCAGCACAGTGGTCAATAGCTACAGGTGTTTCATTGTGTGCTTCATCAATTAGTAGACGTCCGCTGCAGCGTGGACTGCGCACAAGGACTCCTTTATACAGGATCCCTCTCACGCTAAACCATCGCCGTCTGCGGCTATAATGGGCCGCTCAGCATAGAGACTGGCGTGCTGATTGGCAGCATGTCTGACGAATCCCGCTTTAATTTGTGGTACCATGATGGCCACATTCCTGTCAGACTCTATGCCGGTGAACGCCACCTTCCGGAGTGCATTATCGAACGCCACAGTGGACGAACATCCAAAGTTATGGTCTGGGGTGCCATAGCATATCATGGACGATCTCAATTGCTAAGAATTGTGGGCAATCTGAACAGCAACCGGTACATCAATGAAGTTCTACAGCCCCAAGTTGTTCCCTTCCTTCAAAGCCTGCCAGGCGCTGTATTTCAACAGGACAAGGCCCGCCCTCATATCGCTAGGACTGTTCAATCCTTCTTTGCAACGTGGCAGGTACAGCTTGTTCCTTGGCCTGGTTTCCCCGGATATGTCGCCGATTGGACATGTGTGGGATTTCGTTGGTCGGCGTCTCGCTCGTGATCCTCGTCCTGTTGCTTCTGCAGATGAACTTTGGGTGCGCATACAAACAATATGGAATGCTCTTCCTCAGGCAGACATTCAAAATTTGTTTGACTCCATGCCACGTCGTGTAGCAGCACTTATTTCGGCGCGTGGTGGCTACACAAAATACTGATTCAGATCTCTTGTTATTGTTTGTTTGCTTTGAACATTTAAACATTTATTTGTACCACTACCACTCAACTGTGTATTAAATTTCATTCAGTTATGACGATTCCTCCATGGTGTTGGAATTTTCACAAACATGAGTTTATATATAGCATTTTAAAGGCAGTCGTGATTTAATGTGAGTAATTATCAACGTTTTTATAAATTATTTTTAAGCAATCAAGAAATATAAAATATATTTAAATGTTCAAAAATTTTATGTATCGTGGTTATTTATTAATTTTTTCATTTTCAATTTTTTAAAAATAAATTATTAACATGCGATATTAATGTTTTTATTATTATTAGAATTGTACTTAGCCCACGATTTTTTTATTCCAGATTTCTATTTAATAGTTTAGCAAAATCATTTAAATTTGGTCGTATAACAGTATAATTGAAAAGTTAATTCATATTTTAAAATTAAATCAAGAATTTCTTCAGGTTTAGGGTAATTAACGTAAAAAAACGGGTATTTTAATTTATATTGGTATCAAATGATCAAATTTTACATTAAAATGAAATCTATTGATTTATTGGTTTATAAAAAACATTTAAGTTCTGAACTTTCCCACCCAAAAGTTTATCTTTATTTTATCAACTACTTTTTGTATATATTAAATGAAGTAATTAAAAGGAAATTACATAAATGTTAATATTATTGTGATAACTATTTTATTAGAAATCCTTTCAAAAATTTAGGTTTGAAAATAAGCATATATAACTAAATAATAAGCTTAGCAGCTATGATCATAGAAAAACTTTAAATTGTTATTTTACGATTTATCATGAATTTGTTTTTAATTAAAATATATTTTTTCATTAAATATCTATCAAATAAGCATTCAAATTTGTATATATTAAACGTTTTCTAATGAATTTTTCGTCAAAATAAACCAAATAAAATATACAATTGCTTGGAATCTTTTTATTGTAATTAATTTTAAATACATATTTAATATGGACATTTATATTACTTATAAAAAATGTGGTTTTTTTTTTCAAATGATGTACAATAATTTATGAATTATTTTTCTGTTCAAAAAACAGTTACATTTTATTCATCAGTAAAATTTATTCATTGAAAATGTGTTTCACGATTATTTATATTAAATAATCAAGAAACTAGATTTGAATTTCAATGAAAGTTTCTGCGCTACATTTTGAATAATAAAAGGTTTGAACTTAGAACAATTACTGATTTATAAGCATTTCACTAAGGAATAAAACTTTAACAAAGACTGTGATTGATATGATTTTAAAATACAAACTATTATATTTTTCGATATAAGTAAAAAATATAATTTTCTGAAATATAATTTAAAAATTAAATAAATTTTATTTCTGAGAATAGTTTGCTACACATATGATATTTTTTCGTTGAACGTTGGTGGGCCTCGTGTTGCACTGATAAATAACACAAATAATCTGTCTAGGCTTGAATTGGTTTCCCGGTGGACTTTTTAGTGTGTACTTCCCAAAATTTCGTGATATAAGGGGTGAAACGTATTGGAAAGTATGGGTATTGTATGGGTAAGTACTTATGGGTTGTTGTCGTATGGGAAAATACCCACCCAATAGCCTGACTATCCACGCGAGACGCTTAAACACCTATAATTATTAGAATATGAGCCTTATTTTATTCTAACTAATGGCGTTAGCACTGTGTCACGAATTAAACCCCAACTATGATATAACTACGAATTTTTCTGCCAAAATAAATTTCAATTAGATATATTTAACATAAATTTTAATATTAAAGTTTAAATTACCATGTTTATATAATAAAATGATAATATAAGTATTACATATAATAATTTATATAACAAAATTTAGTTTTAATCAATTTGAGATGGTAGTGTATGCCTTTAAACTTATTATGTAAGGAATTAAATTCTGCACATGGCAAAGAAATCCAACCTAATATTCTTGTGATATTGGCAGTTAATTCGAGATTAGTAGACGAAGAAAATTTTCGTAAGAGGGGTTAGGTATGTGAAACTCCGCACAAGTGCCTTTCCATGGGAGATCTTCCGTCCAAACAGCTGTGACACCAAAAGTCATATTTTATCAAAATATTCCTGTTAAGCTTAACCATTTCACAAAAAGTCTCATCTAAATGTAATTGCAATTTCATCGAAAATTATTTATTATGACTTGTTTTCGACTTATTTACATTCTTGTATTCGATTTCGCAGTTCAGCCAAAGATCCGTGTCAACAACCAGATGGTAGGTGCAGCTCTGGGGAGTGATGTCGTCTTGGGGTGTCGTGTTGAAGCATCTCCCCGCCCCCTTACCTCATGGATCCGCAACGATGGTGTCATCCTATTGAACAACAAGAAGTACGAGTTGACCGAGGAATCAGAGTCCTACAGGATCAACATGCAGCTCAAAATCAAGAACCTTGAGGAGAAGGACTTCGGGCACTACAAGTGTGTGGCCAAAAACACCCTTGGGGACAAGGAAGGATTCGTCAGACTCATAGGTATGGTTTCCTTTTGGTTGCAATGCCAATTTTTATCAAGTTAATATTACAACAATGTTTCATTAATTTATCTGTTATTTTTGTAGTTAGGTTCATGCATTCAAATAAAATGAACCCAGAGTATTACATTTTACTTGAATGCATGAACAAAAATGACTCTTCGTGTCCAAATACACTTTAGATCGTTGACGAAGATCACATTATATATAGATATATATTTATAATAATAAACATTTTGGGTTTTTTAAATGTCAATCGCAATTCTTTTATAATATTTTTCACTTCTTAAACTGACAAGGTGTTAATGCCTTTTATAGACGAAAAATCCAAGGGATCATAGTTTTACTAGTTAAAAAACTCAAGTTAAAAAAAAAGGAGTAGAACTTAAATAACTTAAAGAACTAAAGAGTCTAAAGAACTTCCCTGAAGAGAAGAATTTTACGCATTACACAAGCTACCTAAAAGTACAGTAAGGGGATAAAAGGTGATTTTGTCAGACTTACAATTCTCTTTACTGCAATGCAGTGATCTTTATTAAAGCTTTTATAGTAAGAGTTTTGGTGGTTCTTAGCCTAAAGTAAAATTAATATATTTTTACTTTCAATATTTTTTCTTTCGATTAAATAAGACTAATTTTCCTTTTATAAATGCATGAAAGAAAATTAAAAAAGTACTAGCATTGTTTTTAAAACCATTAATTCAGTTAAAAGAAAAGAAAATAGCTTCATTCCATAACTATTGTTTTAGTTATACAATTTGTTATCTGTAATTGTTTATATCAATAGAAAACAATAAAATATGCTATTTTATGATCGACACATATTTTTTTAAATTTTCGAACACTACACTTTATTTCAATTAGGGATTAATTGACACAATAATATTATACAATATTTTTATTTCAATAATTTAAAAATAATAAATTTAAAAATGTTTCATTGTTTTTTTTATTGTGATAGGTTAAAACCGTGCAATAAACTTTTTACATTTATAGTGCTTCATTAAATGTATTTTATATTTTTCATCAGCCATCTTTTTTACTAGAAACTCATGTTCATATATTTACCAATGTTGGTAGCAAAACACAATAAGGATTCAAACAGTCAGGGTAAAAGAAATTTTGTTGAATTGTTTCATTTTGTTCTAATAAACAAGTGGTCGCTTAGACTTAAATATTTGTAAAACTATCATTTCATTCAATTCCATATATGGAAATAAAACATTTTCGACTACAATTTAAAATTATTTTATTAAATAAAAACTAATAGTTAGTATACAATTTAATTTGCAACAATACACAAAGCCTACGAAAAGAATAAGAGAGAATCGACCCAAGAAAAATATTCACTTCATCTGTTATCAGCATGAGCATATTCATAGAAAATTATTTTAAAATTTTCTTTATTCATCAACATTTTATCTTCACTTCAAATTGATTTTGTATCATTTGTTCTGTATTATATGCAAGATTTTAATGAAACATTTAGTGAATGCACTTTTTATCTTGGTTCCTATAACATCAAAAGAAGGTATGTAAATTGATCTTACATATGTGGCCATTTACATATTTGATTAATAACCACCACTGATTTATTATGAACTTCATTGTACTTCATTTACTATAAATTCATAGTGCTTTTGCTTCTTTAGGAAGCTTTAGTTACTAGAACATAATTTATTCTGCCTCTTGTAAATTCTGCCTCTTGTAATTTTGCAATCATTAATTGAAAAAAGTATATATACTGGTACAATTTTTATACAGTTGATAAATTTGAAAAAATTAAAAATAAATAATGCATCGAAAATTGTTTAATTTTTAATCACCCACAAAATTAGAAAAATACATACTTATTTATATTTTAAATTTAAATATTTCTTTCTCTTTTAGAAATAAGTCCTCCTACTAGTGTACCGCATTCAACACAGTCGCAAGAATTTTACGTGCCAGTACATAAAGGTATAGATATATTTGCCAAATATTTAAATTACTCGTAACATAAGTTAAGAATTGTTTTCCAAATTTTCTATAACTCACTGTTATTTAATTTTTTTTCAGTTAAAAATCATTTTTATTTATGAATAAATAATTTATTATTTCGGCGTTTTAGTGATTATTTAGATGGTAAATTTAAAATATATCTTCAATCTTAAAATATATTTTTTCTTTTATATCTTTTGAAAACATCAACTTCAAATTGATAGTAAATGTACAAAATATTTGATAGAAAAATCTGCTGTTACCATCGACACATATATTTTCAAGCGTTTTTGTCAAGATATATTTTCGACAAATATGAATTTTTAGCAATCAAACCGTTAGCAAAATTATGAGCAAAAATTGATAACAAACTGCAGTATATAGTTAGTACATACTAAAGCCTTTTATATCTAAAAGCCCTATTTTATGTAAAAAATAATGAACAGATATCAGAATTCCGCAAAAACTGCAATCAATAAATTACAAAATTCAAAACCATTTTAAATAGAAATGATTATGTAATTATCTGCAAATGTAATTTATTCCATTAAATATATCTTATTTTTAATAATTATATTGTTTTCAAAATGGCTTCATTAAAAGAGAAAAGAAATATTTAAAAATTTAATTACTGTTTTATGTCTATTGCTGTCCATGAATGTTTATGATCATTTAGTGTTTATTTAGTTCATATAATCTAACTTTTATGAATAAATAATATTTATAAATTCATGTATTTTTTAAATAATTTTAATTGAAACATATTTTGTTAATAGAAACAGTTTCATTCACTACATTACTATAAAAAATTACAAAATTTTTTTTTAAAAATTAATGTTTTAAAATTTATTACTATGTATTCTATTATTTTAGCATTACATTTAGTGTATTTTTTTTATTTTCATCACAAATTAAAATCATATAAATACAAAGTGGTACATTCAAAATAAAAGTATCGAGTGCATATATTGTCAATGCCGTAATTTTAAGCAGTTTTTAAATAATCAGCATAGTTTTTCTATTACAAGAACAAATTAATGTAATAATTATTTGTATAGTTTCAATGATAGCAAACATTCTATAAAACACTTGGGTTAACAATAATAGTTGCATAAATCGATATAAAAGCAATTGTTTTTTACTTTTATGAATTTAAATTGTCTAACACTTGAAATAATTAAAAATGAACTGTTAAATTATATAACACAGTAAATAACATCACATTGATGCAAATAGATGTATTTCTGAAAATGCAATTAAATATTTCATTAAAAATATAACATTAAAACAAGTATTAAGTGACTTATTATTCAAGCATTTTATTGTATTCAAAACATTTCTATTGATAAAATTTATAGCGTAAATTAAAAACGTAATAATTTATTTCATTTCGTTTATTGTACTACAATCAAGCAATGTTGGGAAGTTTAATTAAGATATTATTTTTCCTGTAAGGTACATTAATTATTAGTTCTGCTATTAAATATATTGAAAATGTAATGAATTTAACTGTATTGTGATATAGTTATTTTGAACTGCATTTGTCATTAAAATTTATAATTATTTTATAATCCTTTCTATCTTAATACAAATCATTTCATTAATTTTTAAGCTAACAATAATTGTAGTTTAAATTATGAATACCAAATTGAAAATAAAATTATCTCAACCAAATGAATAAAAAAAAAAATCAAAATGAAGAATTTAACAGAAATTTAATCACGAATATAATAAAATTCTTCTTATAAAATTTGAAATTTGTTATATCTCACTTTATTTCTCGAAATATATGAAATCTATCTCTATTTGGGTTGTGAAAACTAATATTAAGATTAAAAAAATCAATAATGTTTTTACTTTATTTTTACACCATATGCACTTAAAACAAACTACCAATCTTTTGCTGTAAATGTAATAATAAGACTTCGTATCTTTGATAACAAAATTTATTTATAAATTGTTTCAAAAAATTAAATATGGAGTTCAGAAATATGAATATGAAAATAAAATGGACATGGATTTAACAGATCAACTCTTTTTTAATAATAAGTTGTAATAATAATAAAATAATGTTGGTTGATTTTTTTATTTAGTTATTTTTTTGAAATTTTCTTCAGTTCCTTACTTTTTTAAAAAATTTGTTACTTTTTGCCATTTGTTTTTTAATAGAAGTTTTCCTTTTAAATGTAAATTATTTGTTTAGAAACAAAATTCATCATGAATAATAATCTAATTTTATAAAGTTTCATGACATAAAATTTGTAAAACAAATGTTTCTACTTAAAAAAATCTTCAGTAAAGTTTCTTGACTAAAACATTTCTGTCTTGCCACAAATTTAATGCATAGACATTATTTGTTTGAAGAACTCTAAGAATCAATAATTGTGAAAAAAGTTTGGGACATCTTTGCTAAACCCTAATGCTAAAATTATTAGTAGATTTAACTTTTAATATCCAAATGATGTATATTTATATTATTTGTAATTTGTTTTAGGTTCCTCAGACGCTACGAAAAATGATTCTCATATGAAGAAAGGCTATGGCATTCCTGCTCCAAATTCCCTTCGCGATGAGTCTCAAAGCTTATCCTCAGGTTTGTATGCTAAACGAAAATTAAATAAACTCAGTAATTATGTTTTTCTGAAGTAAAGACTTTTAAATGATGTTAAAAAAAACGAACTGATTCCTTTTTTAATGATAAGCTGTAAAAATAATAAATTAATGTTGGTTGTTTTTTCATGTAGTTATTTTTTGAAAATTTCTACAGTTTGTTACTTTTTTTTAAAATGTGTTACTCTTTGTCGTTTATATTTTAATATGAAGTTTTTATTTTAAATATAAATTAATAACAATCTGGGAATAATAAAGTGTTCAGTTTTTAAAATAACCATCTGGTGTATATTAAAGTGTTCAGTTTTTAAAATAACAATCTGGAGAATAATAAAGTGTTCAGCTTAAGAATAACTATCTTTTAAATAATAAAGTATTCAGTTTTAAAAATAACAATTTGGTGAATAATAAAGTGTTCAGTTTTAAAAATAACAATCTGTTTCAACAAATTTGATCGGCATGGTGTCAGTTTCTGTCATTTTACAATTTTGATTCGCTTAGATTATTTTTTATTAATATCAAATAAACGATAAAATGTGTTGAAATACATGAACATAAAATTTGTAATAAAATATTTTATTAAAATAAATATTTTTTAATGTCAAACAAAATTATATTTAACTGAAACATAATGTTGGTAAAACAACGTACTATATACAGATGTTTGAAATAATTCTTCAGTAAGAAGAGAATAACTTATTATACTAAAACAGCTTTTTTTATTTAAAGGGTTATAAAATAATAATAATGTTTAAATTGTTTATCACATTACAATAACTTTATTTTTTTTTCTTCACATTTTTAAAATTAAAAAAAAAGATAGATAAGAGTGTCGTACTGAATTACATTGAAGATATTCCGCAACATTCAAATGTTTAAGGCAAAATATTAAATCCAGGAGAAATTATAATTGTCACTTAAATTTATGTTTATTGTTTTATTCGTTTCTATAGACAGTATTTTTGACTAATACATAAACGAATTTTGCATATTATAAAACAAAATTTAGCAAACATTTTAATACTAAAATAATTAAAGTAATATCAACGATTATTACTAAACATATTTTAAAACTAGAATTGAAAATTTTCTACTAATTTTCTAGACCAAACATATAATTAATGAAGTAAAAAATTATTTTTGAAGTAATAAAATTTGTTAAAAACAATGCACTTCTCGAAATTGGGGAAAAAATATGTGAATTTTGATATATATTACAAACATTTTTAAGCAGTACTCAATATTTCCAGGTTAAATTTTAATAACAAAATAATTTATTTAATTCTACGATGCAAAGTCAATTTTTATTTAAGCGTAAACTTATTAAAAAACAATTACTTCATTTTTTTTTACTTCAATTAATAAAATAACATTGGTTACAAACACAGTATATTTTTGTTTACATCCGTAGATGAAAAGCAATTGGCTTCTGCAAAGGATGAAGTTTTGGACGGAGAGAAGCCTAAACGGAAACAAAGCCAAAATCCGACGCAAGGAAGCCAAACAAGTAAGACTTTTACAAAGCATAAAGAAAAATTTTTGATTTACTTGTTTCACATAAACAATGTTTATTCTCATAAAATTAATGCATAAAAAATGAATCAAAATAATAAAAAAAATAAATAAATAAAAATAATTTAAAATAATCAAATAAATTAATCAAAAATGATTCAAAATAATAAAATAAATAAAAATAATTTGAAATAAGGGAATAAATTAATTAAACGTTATTCGAAACATACAAATAAATTAATCAAAAATAAATCGTTTAAAAATCAAAATTATGTTATAAAATATTTCATTTAATTTAACAGTTATGCATTTAATTGCAAGAATATGTAGTTAATCACAATTGCCATATGATAAATGCAGCTTCTTCCTACGACACACTTCATTAAGCTTCTGTAACCTCTACAAGTTAAAAAATAAGGATGGTAAAATTATAATTTTAACTTAAAAAAATTCTATTAACGAATTAGATGAATAAAGTACGCCCTCAAATATACAGTTAATATGATACGTTGTTATATAATGCAATGAAAATACTTTGTCAACACATTTTTAAAAGAAATGCTTTAATTAATTTTCATGTTTTGTTTCTGTAACTTTAAAAACATTTAAAAATATTGTTTTCGTTCATTAATATTAACATCACATCCTTAAGTTTGTAAGGTACTTTTTGGTCAATGTAGAATGAATTAAGAACATTAACTGATTATTACATGATCGAATTCATCTATATTTTTATTATAATCATCCATACAGATTTAATAATAACAATTAATTTTAAATAATTAATTTTAAATAATTAATTTCTAATTTTTCTAAGATTACTTTCATTCATTTATAAACCTAGTAGTTCATTCATAAAATAGCTATAACATAAAGTGAGTAGAAATTAATAAACTGATATTTAATTTTTCAGTGCAAAATCCCATGTAAATGAAGTTCAAAATTTTTAAAGCTTAAAAAATTCCTTTAAAACTACTGTTCATTAAAAAAAAAATTGATAATACATTCCAGCATTCATTATGCTATATATTGCTTTTATGAATGAAATGTTCCTATGTTAATATAAATACTATATACTATATCAAAATACATCACTAAATGTATGTCTTTTTACAATATATTCTCTTTTACAGCCTGAAATAAACTTTGTATAATACTGCTCTTCATTTCTATAATTATTTGTATTTTAAGGTATTCAAATGAGCATCAACTGATGGATTTATCTTTTACCTAATCCCCTTGAACAGTGTTAAATTATCTAATAAAATTTTAACTGTTCAAAATATGTTAGAAATTTATTTTTAGTCTATTATTTGCTTTCGTGAATACGAATTTTGCCAAAGTGAGTAAAATTGAAGAATATGAAGTAATTTAAAATATCAAATGAATTGTTATTCCTTTATGTAAGAACATATCATTGTACTTATTTGTTCCTGTCAGTTGAATTTAAGAGCATGATCACAAATAATCATAACTTTAATAAATGTTATAAAATACTATTTCTCATTCATATAATATTGTGCATTTGAAGGTATTCGAATGAAAGCCAACTGTGAGAATTTTCTTTTATATACACTTAAGAGCCAAACATTATGACCACCCCTACATTTTGCAATGAACTCGCCTGGATGACGTGGAAGGCACGTGATGAGGTGGAAGTGGTATTTAACTGGTATTAAGTGGTGGTATTAATCCATGCCAAGGCGGGTTGAAGCTGTGGCGGCCAAATGCGGGCCAACTCGTTATTGACAGGTGGTCATAATGTTTTAGCTCTTGAGTGTAATTCTCTTGAATAGCATCAAGTTATCTAATAAAATTTTAGCTGTTCAAAATATGCTAAGCAATTCCAACATTCTTATTATTTGCACTCTTGAAAACGAATTTTGCCAAAATGAACAAAAGTACTGAAAATGAAAATATGAAGTATTTAAAAGTATCTGTAAAATGCATTGTTATTCATTTCTTTAAGAACATAACATTATATTTATTAGTTCCAGATTAGCTTAATTTAAGGGTATGATCAATTGAACACCGATTAAGATATTTATTTCTTAATAATTTATTCTCGTAAATCTCACCAAATTATCTTGAAAAATTTTCAATCTTTTGAAATTTACAATCTTGCATTTGTAAAAATAAAATTGTATTTGTAAAACTTGGTCTATATGAACGAATTTTAAGTGTTCAAATTGATGAATGAACCAACTGATACCATTAATCTTTCCTTTGCAGATTCTCGTGGATCGTGCCAAATTAACTTCTCAATCCATGTTCAGTTAGCTTTTCTCTTCGCTCTTCTGTTGTTTGACTAAGAACCCAGTTAGAGAACATTGACTCTTGCTTCTCTTTTCAATGGAGATCAAACAGCATGCTTACTGTACAGTTGACTTTCATCAGTGAACAAGACTGAATAGAAAGAGCGGGTATTGGAAGGAAATTGATTGCAGGAAAAAAAACATTTCAGATTGAAGTGTCGATAGCAATACGAGCCAATTATATTTGTCCTCAATACAGTGTAAATTAGGAACGAGCTGAATTGGGCTATAGTTTTAGAAAAAAATCAATTACTTTAAGTTTGTTAAAGTTTGCATACATTGCTTAGTGTCTTTTTTTTAATATTGATTCTGTTTATTTGGCTAAAACATATTAGTATTGTAAACTGTTAGACAGATATCATATTTTTAACTTATTTTTACATTTCTTTACATTAATTATTTTTTGGATTCCAAATATGCTTTTTTTAATACTTTTTAAAATTTGTACTAATGAAATAAATAAAAAGTAAATAATAAGATTAATAAAAATAAAAAATAATAAAATTAATAAAAATAAAAAACAATAAATAAGATAAAAATTAGTTAATATAAAATAAAAATATATTTTTGCTTGATAAGTTAAAAAAAAAAAAAAAAAAAAAAAAAAACATAATTGTAAGGAAAAGGCTGTAATATAAATAAAATATAGTTACCTGAAAATATAAAAATAAATATTATTAGAGTTGTTAATCTTTAAACTTAAACTAGTTAATTTCAAAATTAAAGTTATGTGTATTTTAAGCAATGTATTTTTAATATTTGCTACTATTCATCAACAATTAAATTTGTTAATAAGCATTAATTTGTATTTCATCATACATCTTTTTTTTTCATAGTACTTATTTGAAAACTAATTAAATTAGAAGTAGAGTAAAAAAAATTATTTTGCTCTCAAAAAATTTTAAATATAAAAATATAGAAAGGAAACTTTATTAAAAGTGCCAAATAATTTTGGCTACAAAATGCTTTAAAAATCATCGATGCTTTAGAAATCGAATTGAAGTCTCTTATTTACTTATAAACAGTTCTCATTTTTTATCTTATTTAATTTAAAAATAGCAGAGCAAATTTTACTTTGAAAATAAATTTATTTCGTTTAAAATTAATAAATGAACTTTTTGCCATTGGAGATTTGAATACAGGAGAAGTGGTCATTGTTATAATATATTATTTCTAATGCTTTATTACAATAGCCAAAATAAACTTGTATTAAAATAGAATACTCTACTGTAATAAATAACAAGTTATGTCTCAAATTTTAATAATAAAAAATAATTCATACATGAAATAATTTTCTATATTTTAGAATACAGGCAAATATCATATAATTTTCTTTTACATAATCAAATAGGAAAATGTCATTTTATACCCAGAATAAAATTCTTCAAGAAATGGTTTAAAATAATAAAAATCATTTGATTTTTATTTCTACATTAAAGTAAACTTTTAATGAGAAAAGATTTTCAGTTGTAATGTGTTTAAATCAAATTATTTTATTTTAGCTAGCTTTTCCAAAAATGGCAACACATCATTGAATTAATTTTAAAATCCTTTAAACATACTATTATGTAAATATATACTATTCTATAGTAATCCAGCTCGTTCTTGTAAATGTATATTACCGAGCATGAACAAAAAATGCAAAATATATATCCATAACCTATAAATAACTACTGCATTCATGTTTAAGAGTGTGCCAAGTTATATTTAAGTGGCAATATAGAAGGTGCCGTCTGTTAAATAAACTTTAGTACCTGGTTATTTCGATATCGTATAATGGTGCATTTATATTGTTTCTTTGGTTTATTTTATGATGTATAATCAGATATCATCTGTATAAATTTAAGAATACAGTTTTATTTGTTTGAAAAGATATGCAATTTGAAAATATGTGAATTATTTATGTTCATACTTTTTATAACTTACAAGTGTATAATATGCAATTTATTTAAATATATCTGTTATTATTATGAATATTATTATAATTATTATGATTCAAGTATGTATGAAAATAGTTGTTTTTAATAGTTGTAATAGTTGTAGCAAATTTTACTTACGTAAATGTTTACATGACAAATATATTCAAAAACATTTTAGCATTCAGTTGTATTAAAGAGATAATTTATAATAATTACAATAATTATTACATTTTGGATAAGAAAGCGATCAACATATTATCTTCTTCAATTTTGTAATTTATTTTATTAATTACAAAAGTGCTGTATATTCGAACAATTTATTAATTTTTTTATGTAAAGAAATTGTTTGACTAAAATTAAAATCAATGTTAAAAATTAAGCTTAAAACATTAATATTACATACATTTCTTTGAAAATAATATGTATACAATTTAATATCATATCATTATTTTTTATATATTTCATATTATAATCCAAACTATACATTTCATTCATTTTGCTTTGATTTTTATAAGTACAGTTAAATAATTTTATTTAAATAGTCAAAATAATATAATCAAAAAAAGATTTTAATTATTATGCAACAGTTTGTTCTTATTAATTTTTAACTAACCTTGTCAACAAAAATACTTTCATTATTTTATAACGAATTATAATCTACACTTCTTTTATACCAGAAAAAAATTTTTTTTTCAAAGAACACATTTATTTTATAGATATTAATATTTATTTAAAATATTGAATTTTAATTACTTTTGGTCAATTTTCTTAAATTTAAGTTAATAATATATTTTTCAGAATAAAGAATAATGAATTCTAATAATAAAATAAAGCTAGCTACATATTTAATCAGTTTAAAATTATCCAAATGTATTTATATCAATTAAAATATTTAAAATGGTTAGTTAAATACAAATTGAAGTAATGTTTATTTTAATAAAACGATTGCTTTTATTTTTAATGTACTTTCATTTGTACTAATTGATTTTTACCAAAAACAATGCGGATAAAGGAAATTGCTTAATTTTCATTTGACTAAACATTGCATTTTTTAACTTTGTGAAGAAATCTATTTCATAATAGAGATTATTATTTTATTCCACATTTAAAGTAAAGTTATTGTTTCTTTTGAGTAAATCAAAATTTTAATAACATATTAATATTATATTATTACAAAATACTATAAAATTCATCTTCACTTCTTTTAAGAGTAAAATAATGTATACAAACTATCGCATTTATAAATTAAAATGTTTTCGATAAATAGCGAAATATTTTCATTAGATAATTAAAAAACCTTTTTCGAAATTTTAATATATTGTAATTACGGACTTTAAAAAAGTAATGTAAAATATTATATTTAAAAATAAAGGTATTATGTTAAAATGAAATTTTAAAGAATTAAATAATTAGTTTTTACATTTTTTTTTATGAAAATAAAATAAAAAATTAATAACAACAATTATAACTGATAATGTTAAGAAAAATTTATGCAAAATATAAACATGTTTGTTTTCAATCTTAATTCTAGTTTAATATGAAGAATTCATTTAATTTAAAAATGTCTTTAATAAGGAAATATAAAAATTTGAGGGTTCATTTTTTGTTGTAGTTTATTATGTTTTTGGCTGATAATTTTAAACATTAAAAATTGTGATTTTAATTGTTTTCTGCTGAAATAATCTGACAAATATTCTTTCTTATTTTGTAAATTTTTATTTCATACAATTTAGTTGTATTTAAGAATGTTTAGTATGTTTTTCAATTTGTAATTCAGTTTAAAAAAACTATAAAATGCACGGACGTGTTGTAAATAGTTGTAACCTTGTTTTTGCTCACAATTTCCCCTTTAATTTTCTTAGTCCGAAAGTGTACAAAGTTAAAATTGTGCTGCACGTCAAGTATATTTAATAAATTCTTTTTTTGAAAGATAACGTGCTGTTTTCTTTTTTCACATTTAAAGTAAATTATTTCTTTTAAATAAAAAAAAAAACAATATTCTTCACTAAGCTGTCAGGAACGTTAGAAATTGTGATGAGAGTATGCGTTTCAATTTGCATACTTATCTGATTTAATAAAAAGCATGCACATGTTATATATATTTTAAAATAACTATTTATTTGCAAACTACCTAAAATTTAATATTCTTTAAAATATGTTTCAAATCAGTAATATTTGTGTTATTTATTTTGAAAGGAGTTATTACATTATTAATATATTTGAATCACAAAACATACCTTCAAAGTTTTTTTCCATTTAAACTAGCAGCCTAGTTGTTTGTTTTTGAAATATTTACATATTTTAAATATATATGTTTATGAAACTAATAAAACACAAAAACATTTTCTCATATATTTGATGCAAATACCTTACTTTATTATTTATTTTAAAGATTGATACATCTTTTTGTTAAAAAAAAGGAGATAAGGAAGATAGCATCACAAATCACAAAATTTTTAATATTTAGCTTAGGTTTAACAACTTAGTGATTTAGCGATAAAAATAACGACGATTTTGACACATTTCCCTGAGACGAACATACCGAAAATAATTTTGAATTCTTGTTACATTTTTTTATATTAAGTTATCTACAACATTACTTTATATATGATTTAGGAATATTTAAAATAATCATCAAAAGAATCCAGATTATCAAAAGTAAAGAAAAAAGCTTTTTTTTTTTTTAATTTTATTTCATTAAATCTCAATAATTATTTAAAATATTTTCTGCTCTGTTAACTGTTAGACATAATATAAAAATTTGTGCATGTTAACATATATTTTATTCTGTGCTAAGATATATACAGCAGAAAATATATAATGTAATGCAAAAAATAATGTTCTGTAAGTAACCATAATATATCTGATGTTAAATTAATATTTTACTGAAAATATATCATCATTTATAATTTAGCAATTATAAAGAAATAAAAGGCTGGCAAAAAGGATTCAATTACTTTAAAAACCTTTAACTTCAGTACACAGGAATTTACTATATATATTTGGACAAGAAGAGATAAAGATAAAGATATATTTTAATTCATTGTGAATAACAAATATTTTTCCCTTTTTTACAAATAAAATTTCAAATTATTATCGATTGTAAAATATAAATAGTTGATTTAAGAAATTTTATAACATTCATATTAATAATTAAATGTTTGGCATATTGTTGACTTAAATTATATTTAATTTTCTTCTTAAGTACTTTGATACAGAATAGAAATTGGAATTAAGCATTTATTAAACTCGGGAAATGCATTTTGTTTTTATCTTATATATGTATTAGTTTAAGTATGATAAAACAAGGAACTCTATCAATCAGCAGATGAATTAACAAAAATTTATGTTAAAAGAAAATTAATTATAATTTTAAAGAGATTAGCATTAATTTATTTTTAAATTTTTAATCCTAGGACCATGAATTAAAATTAATAATTTTATGTTAAGTGAAAAATAAATTAGATATTAGAACACAATAGAAAAAAATAAAATGTTAAAAATATTTAAAATAAAATAACATATGTTTACTTTATCATTTTTAAGTACAACAGTATAAGATTTACAAAAAATTATTTTAATAAATTTACAAAACTTTTAAGGAAATTTAAACTTTATTTTAGGATAGTTGCCCTGATTTATAAATATTCTCTTTTTGTATCTAATATCTTAATTAGTTGTTGACCACTTCAACAATGATCATCATCACTACATTGATAAGCCATATGCCAGTATTACATCAATAATCATCATCACTACATTGAGTGATGATGATCATTGATGATAGATACACTACATCATATGAGTTTTCATCTAAATGCAAGACATGTGATGGGTTCTAAATATTTTATATCAGGAACAACTGATCAGACTTATAACTATAGAAATGCTTTTACGAAGTAGATGATTATTACATTCTATTCTTTTATAAAATTCGTCATAATAAATCCTTTTCCCATGTTTTTACAATATGAACTACTGCTTGACAAACATAATGATAGTCAACGTACATGATAAACTATTGCAATCTTGACATACCTCATCAGTTATATATGCTTTGGAAACAACATTAAAGATGTAACCCACATACGGCTTTTGTGACTTGTCTACTGGTATATCACCTTTCACTTTTAAAATAATAGAATAAAAAATTTTGTAGTGTAAGAAAATGTTGAATACATGATAGGTTAATAGCAGAATTCAATAAGGCATTTTTGTTGTATAAGATTAAAGAATCAAAAGGTGAAAAAGGTGTGAAAATTTATTTAGATTAATTAATTATCATAAGAAATGAAATAACGAAATTTGGGCAGGATAAAATTATTTGGAAAAAAAAACTCCCAATTTTTTACGTCGCTTAATAAATCATTTTTGCTTCAGTTAAGTAATGATTTTTTTTCACGCAGTTAATCATATGTAATCTTAAACAATTAATTGATAGTTTACTTGCCAAAAATAAGTATTAAAGAGAAATCCATAAAATATTTCCTGACTATGCTACTTCTTATTGATTTATTAATTTTTAAAACTTAAATTCAAAAAGTTTAGAGTAAAAACAATTTTAAAAAAGAAAGAAAATTTTATCCTGTATATACATGATTTTTAATTACTAAAATTACGAATTATTTCATTTTACTTTAATTTAGTTTCTTTTTTTAAAAACACAACAGTTTTTAACTATATGTAATATTAATTTTAGATTTAGAGATTACACGTGCACACATATGCATTACCAAAATTATAAATCTGTTTGAACAATATGATATACCTCAATACTCAAAAAAAAAAAAAAAAAAAATCTTATTTTTCTTTTTCTTTTGTTATATACAATAAATCGTTTATGTTCCAGTTAAATAATGATATTTGATCCGTACTGGCATAATAAAAAAAATTAAATGATTGCATAAAAAATATTCATTGAAAAGGCTGCCAAAATTTCTCTCAAAGCTTGCCTATTGTTTGAATATTAATTACGGAATTTAAACCTAAATGAGTTCCTGCTTTGTTTAGAACCAAAAGAACCTATTGTGCTAACCAAAGAAAAGATCATACTAAAGAATGCATTTTCATAGTTGAGCGACTTTTTTGATTACGATACTGAATTCGTTTTGTTTTTCTTTAATTTACTTACTTACCCTCAAAGACACTACAGGTCTTAACTATCAATATTATCTCTCCTTCTATTCTTACTATCAGTTTCTTTATTATTACTATTAGTTTTTTCCTCTTCCTTCGCGGGTGATAGCACATGTGTGTTGTCCGGTTTATAAACTCGTTTGAACCACATGCTGTTGGAAGAAAGTAAAAAAAAAAAAAATGAAGGGGGGAGGTCATCTGAGCGGTTCAAATTAAAGTTTGAGGGGGAAAGTCTACCCTTTTTTTATCGATCGCAAGAAAGCAATTACAGGGCCAGTGAAAAAGAGTGATAAAAAGGTTAGCATGAAATAAACTACAAAAAAAATACATAAGTAATCTGGATTTCTGGATTTGAGAGCAAATATGATATACGTCATTCGAACAAAGATAAATTTACTCGTGAAATAATTAATTGTCTAAGTTACCCAACTTGATTTTTCAGAAGATTTATTAAATCTGTTTAATAGATTATGTGGACATGGAATGGAAATCACTAATATTTTTTTTTTTTTATTCTTTAAATATTTTTTTGTACTTAGAATATTTTTAGTATTTTAAGAAAACTATTAAGAGAATATTGTAAATGATATTAATTTTTTTATCTCTTCTATAGACATTAGCTGTGCTATAAATTTAATACATTTTTGAGATGCAGTTTCATTAAAATGAAAAACATTGTATTTAATTATAATCAAATAAAATAATTATAAATAAATATAAATAATCTGTTGTTACTAGTAACATTATGTTTTGAAATATTTTTTTTTCTGATTTACAAAAGCAATCGCAAATTAATGTAGACAATAATTTTTCATTAATTCCCCAATTTATTATTAAACTTAACTATAACTTCTTTTTGAATAACTTTTTGAACTTAACATTTTTTAATTCATCAGCAAACATCTTTAAAACTCATATATGTTTTTTTATTTATATATTGAGAGAGAGAGAGTTCAATTTTTAACTGTTTTATCCATTTACGGATTTTAAAGAAAAAATTGTATGTACCAAAATCATACAGCTTATTTCAATAATAATAGTGAATGTGGTGTCGTATTTGAAATTTTAAACATAAAAAATTATAATTCTAGAAATATTTCGTCAATAATAAATGTAAGATATAAACATACTCTGCTTTAAACAAATCTTGATTCCGAATTATTTGTATAATAGAATTATCACCATTCTCATTTTTAATGCCTTAGATACGTATATTATATCAGATATTAAATGGGGGAAAAAAACCAGGTTATTTTTTTAATTGAATCTGATTAAAAACATTGATTAAACTATGAAAATAAAATATTTATAAAAAAAAAATGATGAAACCGTGAAATCTTCTCACAAAGAAATTCCACAATGCTATCCTATTTATCACATTATTACGAGAATAAGTATCCATATATATAAACGAATTTATAATATTTTAAGTGCAGAATAATAACTTTCTTTACAATTGTATACGTAACTTTTTAATTTAAATAATAGTATCTGAAATACACCCTTCCCAAGTGTAAATAGTGAAAAATATGAGAAAAAAGAAAAGTCAAATGCATAATAAAAGTATAACATTAAAATTACAATGTGTTAAAAATTAAACATAAAAATTTCAGGTAAATTAAGTACTACACCAAAGACCAGAGACAAATTTTTACTTTCTTTCATGCCAAACTTTCAAGCATAATTCGTGTTTACCGTTTTTAAATTTTTATATTTAATTATGAGAAAGACATTCACTTTTTCTTTCCTTTGCAAAGACCTTAGTGAGGTATAACAGAACTAAGAATACATAAAATTTTACCCCGCGGTAAAATACAAGAAAACTGCAATTTAAATATTGGTCATAAAATTTCCTCTAAATTATTGAACATGACATTTAAATTTAAATACAATATGTCGTTTTTTTTCTGGTCTGAAAGCAGCTATTGAATATATACCTGGAAAATTGGTTAATTTGATTAGATAGTATTTAAATAATTTTGCGATTGATGTTTTTGAAGAAGAAAAAAACCAGCAAAACAAAAATATTTTTAAAATGTTATGACTATACCAGAAAACAATTTTATTTATTCAATTATACTATCTGCAAAAATGAAGAAACGTTACAAACAGTAATTACTTGAAATTTTTTTTGTTGCATATTAGAAATTTAAATGTTTAGGTAATAGCTTTATTTTTCAAAAAAATTTTCAAAGACAATTTAAGTAATAGCTTTATTTTTCAAAATCATTTCAAAAAAATTAGGTAATAGCTTTATTTTTTTGAAAAAATAGCTTTGGTTTTCAAAATTAATAACAACAAAACTTGAGTGAGCGTGAAAGATTTTTGTGACACTAGATTGTTGTGCTGCCATCTTTTGGGAGAAAATTAACTCTTGTCGTTCTTTAAAATCTTAAGATTAATTTTAATATTTTAAATTTTTATTATTAATATATTTACCGGAATGCCTAAATTTCTTTTTACGTGCAGCAGATGAAAAAGTAAAATTATTATTTATCTAAAAGAAATATTAGTTATACTTTATTATATTTTTATTGGAACAATATGGTTTTTGTTCGAGCTATTTAAAGTAAAATATGTTTTTAAAGTTTTGATATAGGCTAAGCAAGAAAAAAATAAGCACTTTTTTTCTCATGATAAATTAGGTATATTAAAGCTTTAATAAAATGAAGACACATTTAATAAAGTAATGAAAAATAATTTGTATTTAAATTAATGAGAAATGATTTGATTTTTACTGTACAAAATTTAATATTTAATATTTCATTTAATTTTCTGTTATGCTACTAAAGTGTTTGCTTTTGTTGAAGAAAATTGTGATAATTAACTGAACTGCCAATATTACAAAAAATTTTGAAAAAATAATGAAATGTTAAAAAAATAGTAATTGTTTTGCGTTTGATTTTTCAAAATTTAAAACATTGTTAATGTTTCATAAAAAAAAAAAATAATAATAATAATAAAGAAAAATAAGGAAAATATTGTAAATATTTTTAGTAAAGTTTTTATTTTACATTTTTGTATATTTCTGCTTAATGAAAACATTAATAACTGTATAGTGGTTTTTCTGATAGATAAAAATTATTTTTAAAATAAATGCTATTTTTTTGTTACTTTTGCTTATGTCAATTCATCTCTATCAAATATTTAAAAAATATTATTTCTAAACTTAATACTTTGCTCTCTATATAACGGGAAAGTTTGAAGACAAATTGTAAGTAGGCTTTATCTCTGATTAGTTGGTGGCTAGTGTTAAAATCATTGCTTTCATAAACAAGGAAAGTCGATGATGAATAGGACAGCATTTCACATCGACAATAAAACTGCATGCTTTTATTTTGTTTAATTCAAAAATGTAGGACAGTTTCTAGTGAAAGTTTTTCTAAATGCTTTGCTGACTGTCGTCATCTAATAGAGTAATAAAATGATATAGAATAATTTGAATAAACTAAATGAAACACGATATATAAGTGAAAAGAGTGACGTAGGTGGAATTCGAGTTCATAGATAAACAGACATATAAACTTTTAATATCTTGTAAAATAATTCTACAAATGATTTTATATTTTTGAGACTTGGAGTTAAAATAAATTCGGTTGTATAGATTTTTGAAGACATACATTTATTTGGGATAGTAAAGTGAAGTTTTCTACTAATAAAATCCTTTCTGTGTGTTATAATCCCTTTTAAATTATATTTCCTTTCTTCTCAGAAAACAATATCTATTGTATAAACTAAATAATATCATTAAAAAAATTCAATCAAAAGTTTTTTCCATGATAGAATTAAATAAATTATTTAATAACTTTTTAAATCGCCTTTTTTTCCCACAAATTATGTAATAAATTTAGCTCATTAGTTGATAAGTTTTGAAAAAAAAATTTCGTCTTCTCGCTTAATTTAAAATTTGCTATGTTCATACATTAAAAATTATGGGAACACATGATGTTATTTAATATGATAATGAAATATTGTTACTATACTGTTAAAAAAAAAGAAGATAACTACATGAACGTCATTGATGATCCTGACATTAATTATAATAATATGTTAAAAATTAAATTATTATCTCTTTAATTATATACAAGAAAATATTTTTGTGCTTCTCAAAATTAAAAACTGTTACATTTATGATTTTAATTTATGAATTTAAAATTTTTATTGGGTGATTAGCCAAAAATAAAAAAAATTAAAATTCTTAACTCTAATTAGTTAAAATATTCATTATGTTTATATGAAAAATTCTAAAATTCTGTTTTCTTATTTAATTTTTCTCATTTATTAAAAAATTCTAAAATTTTTATTAGTTAATTTTTTAATAAAGTAAAAACTTATTTTTTACTGTTCAATTACTGTTTCAAACCTTTTTAAACCTTCTTAACTTCTTCTTTATTTCCACGTTATAATGTCCTATGGGATTCATAATTTGTCTTTAATATTTTTTTTTTTTATTTTAATTGCTTCTTTAAAAATAATTCATAAATATTTGAAAAAGGTCTTGAGAATGCGAGTTTTTTTAATTTTTGTTTTTTCAATTGTTCGTTGTGTAGAAATTTATATTTTCATTTCAAAATTTCTTTTTATTTATATACGCTTTTTAATTAGTTGTAATGATATAAATTACATATATGTGTTTTATTTCACTCATTAGTGTTTTAACTCGTCATTAATTAATTAGAAATGGATAAAATGCTCATTTTTAAAATTAAAATAAAGCATTTACCAGTTTGCATCTTTACAGAAATTTATTTCATACATTTTTTATTAAAAATTAATGTTTTCTTTGTTACAAATTGATATTGGTCTCTTTGAAAAAACTTTTGATGTGAAATGTATTACTTGCTAGGTTTTTTGCCTTTATCTTTTTATGTTTTTTAACTCCATGTTTTAAATATGCTTTATGCAGTTTTGTTTCTACATTATTAACTTCGAATTCGGTTATTAAAGAAATAAATTAGCCTTTTTTTGTCTGGAAAAAAAATTTATTTTAGTATGTGTGATTATTTCTTTGAATTTATTTACACTTTTCGCTGATATTTTTTAACTATGTTTATCAAAGAAAAATACATTTTATCTTGTACACTTAGGTAAGTTACCATCGCAATTTAGTCAAGCTAGTCAATTTGAGGCTAGTTCACCAATAAATAAAAAAAAGTATTAAATAATTCCAAACTAATATCACATAACAAATTTATAATTTTCTATATTAAAACATACAATTAGTTACGAAATTGTAATATTAATGCTAATCTATGAATTATGACATACGTTATTTTATTTTTACTGAGACTGAAATTGCCAATAATAATCTATAAAATGCAACTTAAGATTTTTAATGTTTTTATTCATATCAAGATTAAGTAATCTCAAACTGTCTGATTAAATTAATAGTTCATTTCATAAAATTGCATTAAATTTCACTAGTAGTTAAATAAAATATAATAATTACATTCCGTTAAGTTATTTTTTATTTTGAAAGCATTTGTTTAATATATAAACATTATTTTAAGAATATTTGTTTATTGTATAGACATTATTTTGAGAACATTTGTTTATTGTATAAATATTATTTTGAAACATTTGTTTATCATATAAACATTATGTTGAAAACATGTGTTTATTATATAAACATACACGATGTGATTAAAAATTCTGAACCAGCAATGCCACCATATTTATTTATTTATTTTTATACTCTGCAAAAAAAACCCAAATACATAGTATTAAATCCTAAAATAAATTCAAAAATATAGCAAACAATTCAAAGAATCAATTAAACAATGACAATGAAACAAAGACAAAGCTCAAATTCTCCATTCAATGCGTTCTGTATAAACAATGGTAATAGAGAAATAATTACTTGTTGTGTAGCTTTTCAAAAGTTCTGTATATAATCATAAGCAAAATATTTGTAAACAGAAATTCCCGGGTAACCATTTAATTCCTGGGATTTCAATTCTTCTGCGACATAAAGAAAAAAAATCTTTCTTCCCCTCCCCAACTGTTGAACAATGAAAAGAAGCTGCAAATCATTTTTGCATGCTCTCTTCTACAATAGACATTCTGTGTACGCTTGAACGCTTTACTGCAAATCTCAATGGAATCTCAGACCTGGTGCCATAAGGAAAAAAAGAATTCATCTCTACACAATTATGCTTTCGGAACACCTCCTGAAGACAGAAATACGAGAAAGATGGGGGAGGGTAAAAAGAGATTCTTAGATTGAGGGAGTGAACCCGGGAATGTGCAAGGAACATAAAAAAAAATTTTTTGAATGATGGAAAAGATAAGGTAGAGGAAAAAAACAATTATTGCAAAAAAGCAGCAAGTTTGTGTTGGCAGCTTTCGTACTTCCCATGTGCCCCATCTATGCAAATAGAACATTGAATGGAACGTTTATATCGGGACTTTTATATATCGAATGAAAGACCTTGAAAGGGGGTGTAAACAGGGGGTTGCGAGTGAGGGAATCTTTAGCGTGGGGTTGGTGATGGTGTGAGAGGGAAGAAGTAGAGGAAAAAAAAAAAAAAACATATGAGATTTTCAGAGCCGGTATTAATTCAGAGCGAGGATTTTTCGCAGAAGCAGGGAAGTAGTTCAGGTTTAGTGATTTGAAGTGGAAAGATGAAAAGAGATTTTTTTTGCGGGGGTGGGAGGGGGGGGAGGAAGAGAAAATGTTGAAAAGAGCAGAATGAGAGCGCTGAATTTAATTTTGCACCAAGTGGCGCTTTTCCGATTTGTCGATTTCGAATTGACGATGAAATTATCCACATTGAAGAAGAAGGACATATGCTAAAACGCTTTAGTAACTCAGTGTTTCATAACTGAGTCATGTTGCTCAAGAGTTTTTTTTTTCCTTCTTTTTTTGAGAGGCAATTTTCTTGCAAACGAACATGGCTTATGCGTCACAAAAAGATTCGAATATTTTCTTCTGTTGCATTTTAAATTTGTTTTCGTGTATAACTTATCCAAGTTATAGTTACTTATCCAAGTGTCTACAAAATTAATTTAATGAGATTAACGTGATATGTATAAAATACATACCATTTTCATTACGACTGAATGAAGAATCTTTTCTTTTTCCTTTTGTCGTTAAAAACGTTATTATAGTGTGTTTTCAAAGGATTTCACGCATAAAATTAAACAATTTTATTAAACAATAATAATTGTTGTCATGTTAAATGTAAAATAACTTTTTTGGGTTTGAAATAATTTTATTGAAATTTAAAATTATATATGTTTTTAGTCTTAAATGCTATTGCCATATATGTTTTAAATGCTTCCATGGATGTCGTTTGATTACTTATTCAAATCTAATTTTTGTTAATGTATTAAACGTAAAACAATTACAACTGTTTTTAAATCTAAATTAATTATAACAAAATTTAATATAATATCATATTAATTAAATTTTGATAATTTGTGTCTTAAGGTTGATTATTAAAAACTATGTATTTATATACAAACTAAAATATTGTTTTTTTTTAATGTTTCCAGGAGTATTGTTAACACATTTGCTATATGACTAATTCATAAAATGATAATAGAAGTGTGTTTTAGTTTAAATTATAGCTTCAATACATATCTTCTAGAATCACAAATGAAGATTATGATTTTATATGTTAAAAGATATTATTATATGTTTTTATTTGATTTTAAGAATAGTTTAAATGCATGTAAGATAAATGATAAATGTCTTACATAAGTAAAAATATCTAAAAATTTCATCTTTTGTTAAAATCCAAACCAAAAGAAATCTTTTAAGAGTCTGTTACTATAATGAAAAGAATTAAAGCATAAAGTACAATATACAATAATCAAAAAACAAATTTTGTATGGTATTCTCATAATTTAGAATCTATCTTGCATTCAAAGTATTTGAATAAAAGTTTTAAAAAATTCATGGATATATTAAATAATTTGATAAAGGTATTGGATAACTAAAAATCGATTGATAGTGTTGAAAAAAAACATTTTCAAAGCTTAAAGAAATGTCTATATAATAATTTAAACAAATAAATAAGATAATATCAAAGTTGAAATTTAAAAAGTTCAATATTTATAAGGCGGGTATGCTTTACATAGTATATAAAAATCTTCTTACTACCGCAAACATTTTAATATTAATGATTTGATTTTAAATTTACAAAAAAAAAAAAAAAAAAAATCATTAAATAATAATCAAATATTCCATTTATAGATTTTTTAAATTTTCGCTTTTATGAATTGGTTCTTTTGCTTTATAAAAATGCTTTTGATAATAAACATTTTACATATTTAACTTTCTTGATAGATTTATTAAAGGAAATATTATTAAAGTCACTTTCAGTTAGGCCTTTCATATTTAAAGAGTACATGTTAAATGCATATAAGAAACTGATTTGGTAAACTTATTTTTATATTCTATGAATTTTAAATACGAAGAAAATTTCTAGTCACTAACTTCTAATAAACAAAAAAGTTACACAATAGGAAAGTTTTTCCGATACAGCAAAAGATATTGCCAAAGTCGTGTTTAGAAAATAAGTTTCTATGAAAATTGATTTTTTTATAATATTTGAACAGACTTTATAAAAATTTATGTTATTTATTCATGACATAATTTGGGACTGTTTCTTAAGCCATAAGATTTTATTTAAAATAATTATTTTATAATGATGCAATGAATATTTTTAATAATTTATAATATAATATTAATATTAAAAGTATTCTATTTTCAATGTCATTTTTTTCTTTATTTTCCTTAATTTTTCGCTTTGATAAATCCCATCATATAATAAATATTCACACTTTGATAAATTCCATCATATAATAAATATTTACACTTTGATAATTCCCATCATATAATAAAAAACACTATGTTGATTTCATTATATTTTATCATCATATATTAATAAAAAAATGATTTCTATGAAACAAATATAAAAATCATTCTCTTGAAATAAAATGAAAAAAAAAATGCTTTTTTATCCCATTTTACATCTATTTTTTGTTACCTTTTCATAATAAGTAATTTAATAAATTTGACAAAAACGATTTTTTTATTTGATGCATTAGTATAAAATATTGTACAATCAGGCAAAGGTTTTCAAAACTAACAAAAATACAAAGGACGACAAGAAAGCCTTTTAAATTTATTTTATTCAAAACACTTTTCTGATTTTATTATTATTATTACTTTTTAATGTATTATTTTAAAATTAAACATAAATATATGTTAAAGGAAGATGAAATAATTTTTCAACAATTAGTTAATAATATTTATTTAGAAGAAATAAAATTTTTAATTGTTGTTTAAAATATTTATTCATTTCCATAGAAAAGTTTAGAAATATATTCGGTACGTCATTTTATTCATTTGTAGTTTTCTTACACAAATAATTGTTGCAATGGTTGAGTTGAGCTTTATAAATAACTATTTAATGCATCATTTTTCTCATAATTTAATTTGAAAATTTGATTTCATTTTTTTTTCTGAATTCGATAGATATTTTTGATATAACAGAATGAATTATATTAACTAAATAATAAAAAATATATAAATATATATCCAAAATATATATAAATATTCAAATATAAATATATATACAAAAAATAAAATAAATATTGGAATATAAATGAGGATTATTACGACGAAAAATTTTTAAAACACAAAAAAAATTTATATATAAGACATTTTAAGTGAAATGTGAATTAATTTAAATAAAAATGTTGTTCTTTGTATTATATTATTTATGCTGAATTATTTTTTAAATTTTCAATCTTTATTCAATGTTGCTTCTCTGTTTATATAATAACAAATAAAATTCAATAATTATAAATTGAATAATAATTCAATGATTATAAATTCAAAGATTGTATTTTAAAATTTAAGAAAACTATAAAGAATTCAAAAGCTACAATGAATCCGTGCTATAATGAATGATATATAATGAATTCGAAAGTGGTTACTGTAAAATAATCTATTTCTATGCACTTTTTGATAATTGGTTTGGAGAAAACAAATTTTTAAGTTTTAGTGCATTAATAAATTATTAAAAACTTATGTTGCCATGGTGTTAACAAAAATTTGAAATGCATTAAAAGATGATTCTATTGTTATGATATGTATAATAGAAAGTACTTGTTACAAGTCATGTAGTTATAAAATATATAAAATAAGACATAATTTATTTAAATGAGTTTAGTCATTTACTTCATAGATCACATTGCATTAAAATTTGAAAAATTTATTATCTGATGTTTCTGCCAAATAAAACAAAAACAATTGACTAGGAATAATTTATTTGAAAGGCATTGAAAACATTTTATTTTTTCAATTTCTTTTGTTAACTTCTTTGCAAAATAATAAACATTTTCCTGATTGATAAATATGTAATTCAGATGACTAAACATGCGGTATTCTCTATATGATATAATTTATTTATATTCTGATGAAAGAGATCAATATCAGTAGGAAATTGAGTTTTATGTTTAATTTAATTAAGTGGAAATATTTAGAATCTACACTGCTACTGTTTTTCTTTAAATAATATTCTGTGAGAATATTTAAGAATTTTACAATGCTCTAAGATGGATTGATCAAGATAGTTTTGGATATTTATTTTTAAATGTTTATTGGTGAAAGCAAGTTGTAAATTACAAATATTATTTTTGATACCTTTTACTATTTAAATATTTAAATTTTCAAATTTGTTTTGATACAAGGTTTATGGAAAGGAGTATTATACAAATAAAATTTCATATTCCTCTATTTAATGTAATATTTATCAAAAAATACATCAGTGTAAGTATTGTTATTACCTAAGCACTGTTATATAGAGTGAAGATTTTTTTGGTTATTACACATGACTAAATTTTAATAAGTTAAAAATATCATGATAATTATAAGTGTTTTGGAGTTAATTATTTGAAAATTATTTAATTTCAAAAAAAAAAATTTTGAAAAATTAGGATTTAATAATTAATTTTTTTATATATAAATCCACCATTTAATTGAAAATTGTAATTATTGCTAATGTTTATTTATGTGAGTGTTACTATAATGTGAGCAATACTTTTATATTGAATCATAATTAAAATGCATATTAACATAGAAAAATGTAATACTACTTAATTAAAATTATTCTTCATTCATTCTTAAAACAATCAGGCTTTTTATGTTGAAGATTAAGTTTGTAGATTGCATTGTAAATTTTTTAATTAAACAATGTAATTACACACGGCATGCTTGCAATAATACTTTTTATAACAATAATTATTTGTTACTAGTGTTGGCGAATAGAGATGACAAAATCATGGAAAAAATTGACTCAAAATAAAAATTGAGTTTAACAGAGACTGAAACATTTATTTTACAATAAACTGTACAGTAGTTAGACATTAATCTTATTATGTTAATAATATTCACATATACAATATCATGAGTATCCTTGGCACATATTTACACGTAATACAATTAAAACAACTTGGATTTATATTATAATTACACAAATATGATATATCCATACAATATTTTATTTATAATAACAGCAAAGATGATGGAATGTATTAGTTGAATTCCACCAGAACACATAAAAAATTGGGGGGTTATTATTATTTTTACAAATATTTTAGTTGCCAGTAACAAACATGATATATCTTAACAATGAGAGATTTCAATACTTCTGAATGGATGGTTTAAGTGGCACAATGAAAATTCATGGTTAAAATATTGATCTAACTGTAACTTTTGTCACTAATGTGCAAATGGCATTGAAATAAGTGAAGAATCACGCTTAAATTGCAGGAAATAAAATAAATTCTTCAGATTAGGAGACTTTTCTACCCTGTAAGATATCCATGGGGGGTATATTCTTTTTTCATCATGAAACTTCCAATCAGTATATTTACAGAAGTTTTAGAATTGTCCTTGATGAAATTCTTAATAAAACTGGAGTCAAATTAAAAGTTGTTGTAGATAATTTTGAGCTGACAAATAAATTAAGCACTCACTAAGTTGATATTGATCAAGCTGACAAACAAGTTGACAATCAATGCAAGGTGGGCAACGAAGAAAGCTTGGGCAGATCCAGAACCTGAAAGAAAAATATCATTTTGTTAATATTTGAGGAATGCTTTTATCTATATTGTTAAAATAAGTTTTACAAACACGAATTTATTTAATTTAATTTTTATTTTTAATTACTTTCATAAAAGTTGTTAATTCAATTTATTTAATGTTCTAATTATATTCTATAAATCATGTAAATATGCACTGCACACGCCAAAAGCTAAATATACAGCAAATTTGGCGATCTTGGAAAAAGGATTGGTAAGGAGTTTTGTAATGTTAGCTGCTGGATTTTTCTCGTTTTTTGACAATAATTTAAAAAAATATCATCAAACATCGAGATTCTTTAATATAATTTTAAAAGAGTTGATAGATGTGGGCAGGGAGTTGATTATTATTGTCCTCATTGAATGAAAGTATTTACCACTGAGAATCTATTAGCAAACGATCATTATATCCATTATATTTTATTCTGCTTTTATTTAACACTTTATTGTTATTTTAACTTCTTAAAATACTATAAAATATTAATACAAAAAGAAATCTAACATCATTTAATTAACATTATAATTTGTTAGATTGATTTATTATATGTCAAATGTAATTTAGTTAAAATTATCAATTTATTTTAAACTATGATGAACAGGTTATAAGAATCAAAAATTAAATCTAGGACGTTGAGTATCATATTATATACATTTTTTTTAGAATCTATTTTTTATTTTTTATGTTTTGATAATCCTACTCTAAGTGGAACTGCAATATGATTTTAGATATTTTTCATAGAAAATTTTGAAAATTCCATAGACATTTTATAAAAATCTTTCTGATAAGATTGTAAGATAAGAAATAAAATTAGAATCCATTTTTAGAATCTATTTCTATCTTAGAATTTATTTTTTATTTTTTATGTTTTGATAATCGTTCTCTACGCTGAACTGCAATATGAATTTACATATTTTTCATAGAAAATTTTGAATTCTTAAAAGACATTTTATAAAAATAATTCTGATAAGATTATAAGATACGAAATAAAATAAAACATAAACCATTATGTCTCCGTAGGTTTAATAAGTAATAACATAACTAGAACATTGTTATTTATTTCGACTTTTAAATGGAACATTAACCTAAAATTCTGCTACAAATAACTGAATAATTCAAAACATTGAAAATTAAAAATAATGTAAGACTTAAACTTCAATATAATTCTGTTTTTTTCTTAATGATTCTTTGATTTATTTTTTTAAAGTTATGCAAATGACATATTTGCTGCAAAATGTGAAATAGCAAAATTATACATAATGTAGCAATTCTAATAAAATAATAAGAGTAGTTGAAATGAAAACATTTAAGACTACAAGATTAAAATCGCTTTTTTATGTTAATTAATTTTTTTTTTTGTTTCTTAAAAATTACTTAAAGAGTGCTTTTACTTTTCTATCATGAGTTTGAATTTCAGAAACATATTTAAGAGAAAAAATTTCTTTTTTAGCTTTTTTAAAGGTTGTATGTGTATTATTTTCATTTTAATGTTTGGCATTGCTGAAACTAAATGAGCAGATAAATATTTTTCTTAAAATATGACATGAATTAAAAGTAAATGTTTTTTTTTTTTTTTTTTTACTGGAATAAATTTTACAGCATTTAATGGAAATCTGTTAATAATAATTTATTCCATTTAAAAGCCAATTTAAATTTTAGGTTTTATATTTTTTTTTTTGTATTAATTTTACAAAATAAATAAATATTTTAAAATTATAACAACCAGAAAAAGAAAATAAAAAATTTTTAACCCTGAATTTTCTTGAAAATTAATATTCATTGTTATTTTGTTATTTCTTTTGTTATTCTTGTACGTTTTTATTACCATTTTTATTCAAAAAATTATTATTTGTTATTTATCCGTGTACTCAAAAATTTTAATTTTGTTTTAGAATATTACATTTTGGAATTGTTTTTAAAATTACCTAATTTAAAGAAGTAATTTTTCAAAATACACAGATTTTCATTAAATATTTTTTACTATATATTGCCTGATTACAATTCCTTGCATCATATTATTTACTATAGATAGTTATCCTTTCCTTAAAAACACAATTTCTTGTTAATACTATTTAATTTGTTAACACATAGAAAATAAACTAATTTTATGAATTAAAAAAGCTATCATTTACTCTATGCTATGACTTTATGACTCTCTTGTCTTAAATAAAATATGAAACAGCATTCATGGCTTAAATATTTATATTTCATATATATTTAAAGAAATAAAAATGGGTTTAGTTCTTAACAATTTCTTTTTCCTGAATTAATGATATAAATGCCTTAATTAAGTTAAAGTAGAATTAGTTATTTTGAAATTAAATTTTTATCGTACTTCAACAAAGACACAAGATTAATTATTTAAAACGTAAACGTAATTTTAAATCTTATTATCAGTTTTTATCGTCTAAAATAATTTAAATACATCAAATATCTCTTACAAAACAAAATCAAACAAACTATATTGATTATTATTATATTTTTAAATATAAATGTACATAAAGAAAAATCAAAATGTGGAAAGTGATAAAATAGTAGATAGGCAGATAACTTTTAAGATAACAGTCAGAATCTTTAAAATAATAACTATTGTAAAATTTCTTTTAAAACTTTTACATTACACAAATACAAAATTTAATTAAAAACTACAAATGCAGTTTCAAAACTTAAAATTTATTATCATATTATACAATTTATGCAAATATTGTATTAAAAAATTTCTGTGTGTAATATGTTGGAAGAAAATATACTTTAGGTAAAGGTAAAGCATACTTGGTTTCTTTGGTTTCTTGGGGCGCTGATCAACCGTTCTTCTCTGTTGCGTTTCATCCTCCAGTCGGCTCTCCACGTTTCCGGGCCCTAATTGCTTTTCTGAAGAAGAGAACCAGAACAAAAATGAATCAAAGCCCCGCCGTGGAGTATAAATCAGTTTTGGAATGAATAGGGTAAAATGAGTTAGAGGGGAGAAACATACTAGAAAACCAAATTCGCTTTTTGGGAAAGTAATCCACCTTTAAAAAAATGCTTTTGAATTATCTAGTTTTTGGAATTATTTTAATGCTTTATTGTTCGTAATCAAAGTCCTGGTGCAACCAGGTGAATTACTGACTTCCGGTTCTAAATCCATTATGTGCATCCAAATCTAGTCTTAGAGAAGGGGCAATATGTATGTTGAAGGGGCAAAATACATTCCATTGGCCTTGAAGAAGCGAAACGTATAAGAACCCACCATGTGCAGTTCAGTAGAGTGTTTGTTTAAAATTAAGTAATAAAATGTAGGTGCAGTACTGCAATCGTTCACCATGGATTACGCTGAATCTGCTTAATGTTTGCTGTTCGAGTGGCAAATGGCTGGTAAAGTAAAGATGTTCCAATTTCAAAAAAATAAAAAAAATATTTGTTGATTGAATTGTTTATAATGCATTTTTATTTATTTTTTTAATAAAAATTATTTAATTAGAAATACTATTTAAATAATTTTAATTTTGTTACTTAAGTTTAGTTGGTTGCTGTGATGATTTTGAGGATTAAAATGTAATTTTAATATTATAATTAATTACATAAATTAACGAACTATTCAGCATCATCATCATTAGCGCAACACAGCACCCCCATGCTAGTAAAAGGCCGTCTGCCTATTGGCAGATATCGATATGATTTGTTTTCTTTTTTACAAGGTAGGGTCAACGCTTTATAGTCACATCAGACAGAGACCTACGGCCCAAAGTGGATTCCAAACCACTACAAACATACAATCTACAGCCGGGACTCGAATTCGAAACCTACGGCCCCGAGAGCTAGTCACTTGGCTATATATATATATATCTATATGACATATAATAAAAAGTTTCGTTATTAATTAATATGCTTTAGATAAATTAATTTAGAAAGGATGAATTCTAAAAATCAATGGTTTAGTATAGCGCTACAAAGAAATATTTAAATATGCATATTCACTTTAAATAACTCGAAAATATGAAATCTTACTTTTGCAATTAGATATTTTTTTTTCTAAATTAAAACACTTCGTCAAATCAAATAATTGAGACAAATCGTAGTGAAATGTTTCTTAAGAAATATCTTCCTTTTAAGATTTTTAACTTGCATGTAATTTTGTGTAATTGCGAAAAGTGTAAGTTGGGATCAATAGATAATTAATTAATTATTGCTTCTTATTTATTTAGAAACTGAGAAAAGTTTTTGGTGATAAATAATTAAACTATGAATCCACTTACCAGACGATACAACTTGCGACTCATCCCTTAATGAATTCGTTGTTGGGGCTCCATATTCCTTCTTGGCTTCAGGTGTTCCTTCAGGAGACAGTTGGCTCTCAGTTACCACTAAAGAGGGTTTTAAAGTAGAAATAACATTATTTAATTTCACATTAAATATGTTAAAACTGAGAAAGAAAAATTTTACTTTTCAAACCTTTTAATTGTGAGAATTTGTGTGATCTAAGGAATAATTTAACTTATCTATTATAAGTACCTGATATAAAATTCGCAAATAAAAGTATCCTCTCACAAAAAAAAGTGAAATTTATATGATATTTAATGTAATTAAAACGAATTGTACTTAAAATAAATTGCTAACTGGTTAGACCTAAATAAAACGACTATAAAATTACAGTGGTTGATGAAATGTATATGAAATTTGTTCAAACTCATAGTATAATTATATTTTAATTTATCCGAAGGTTTTTTTTTATGTATCTTAATAGAAATATAATTAGTTTACTAATATAATTTTTTTTTAGTAAGTTGAATGATTTTACTTTTCTTTACATTCCTTTTACAAATTAAATAATTTAAAATTTAATTTATGATAAACTAATTTTGTATTAAATTTATATTAAATTGAATGCCATTTAACTTAAAAATTGCAAAAAATGTAGTTTGAAGATATGAAAAAAGAGTTAGAACGAGTTAAGCTTCCGAATTAAGGAATTTAGGTCTAAATTTTTGTTAATGATCCAATCCACATCAAAGTCTCATGTGTCTATATTCCAGTAAGTCCCCTCTATACGTTCAAACAGGGGGAAATGAGGATACAAGCTTTCAAATACCACCTTTTTATGTGTGTGCACCTGATGTGCATATGTACTCTTAATAATGGTGAATGTGTATGCATACTTGTTATTATAGTAGTAAATGATATGAAATAAAAAATTACGCTCCAATAAAAACAAAAAGATTTTTTTTAATGCATACACAAAAAAATTTAAATATATTTCATTAATAAATACAATTTAAAAACTGTTTTATTTATATAAGTATTATCATTAAAATAATCAAATATGCACTTCAAGAGTTATAGATTTCATAACACAAACAATGAGTTATGTTTTGGACTTGAATTCTGAAAAACATTTATGTAAAAATAACAAAAATTTGTATCTTAAATTAAAAAGTAATTTTTAACAACAAAATATTTTTATGAATTATTTAATCAACTTAAGAATAGTATTAATCAACTTAACAATATTATTAATCAATCAATTAATTTTATTAATAAACAATTCAAAGAGTGTTATATTAAATTGCAAGTTAAAAACTGTTATATTTATAAATGTGTGATTATTAAAATCATGCGATATTCCCTTCAGATTTCATAACATAAATTATAAAGTATGTTTTTAACAAGGAATTCTGAAAAACATTCATTTAAAATATTTAAATTTTGTATGTTAAATTACAACTTATTTTATATTAACAAAATATACTTATGAATATATTTTAATCAATTTAATTATCAAAGTTTATCGCAAATTTATCATTTGACGCAAATATAAGAATGCATAAAACATTTGTCTAGAATTTGTTAATAGAATGTTTAATAAAAAAACTATGACAAATTTCAAGTCATAAATTAATAAAAAAATTTCTTGAGGAAAGAATTGCAAACTATCTGAAATTAATTAATTTCAGAGATTTTACTGACAATTAATCTCATAAAAATACATTTAATTTTAATCAAATATGTGCAATAACAACCTGACAATTATCGTATATTTAAATTATAGCAATTTATTTTATTTATGTTAAATTAATTTGAATTAAACTAGAGTAGTATTCAGTATGCTTCAATGCTTTTACAATCTTCAAATCTTCTTACCTCTTTGAATTGGAATAAAAACCCTGAAAGGTACAGTTGACATGACGGTGGTAGTGGTTGTTATTTGTTCTGGAAAAAAAAAAAAAATGGTATTAGCAAAGGAGGGAAAAAAACAAAACCATTAACAACTCTCAATTTACTGAGACAAGTACTATAAATTGAATTTATTTTTCATTAAAAAAGATTGTTTCTTTTTCGGTGAAAGGAAATAGAATATTGCTATAGAATTTCTGTCGAAAAAGGTGCTATCAATGCAAACACAATATTTGTTGCAAATACAATAAAAATGACATGTTATTTAAAAAATATTATCTGTTAGAATTTTAGCACTTCCATATTAATTTTATTAAAAATATTTTATATACAAATTTCATCTAAATGAAAAGGAAATATTTATAATCAAAATTATATTCTCTGTCTTTTTTTTGAATAATATTTAGCATATCGAAAAAGAGAATTGGTTAAACATTGTGTATTTAAATCCATTTTCATTTAAAAGAACTATTTTGAAGTGTTTTAAGCATTATTTTAGAAATATATAAATTAAAATACTCATAATAACTAATTAATACTGTAATGTTCCCAAAAATATATTTTAATTATTGTATAATTAACGACACAACTAACATTTTAACAAATAAACAATGACATAAACATTTTTTTTTTTTTTTTTCTTATCCCATTTTGTAGACAGAATCTAAACCAAGCCCATGAATCATTCTCATAGAAGAAGGGGGGGGGATGTTCTGTTGTGATGGAGCACCCGTAGATAGAAATCTTGTTTGGCTCCGTGTCTCTGAAGAAGGATTGGATTTGTGTATTTGTAACAACATTTGGGAATCGTATGGGAGAAAACCCGGAAACCTCCCACCACATAACTAACGAGGCAAGATGCTGAACATCACAAACGCCATCGAATCTCCTCGTAATTTGAAACAGTGTCTACAACAAAGCCGTCAGTAAGTTGAATCTCCACCCTAAAGCTCACCAGTGACGCATGTTGCTGCTGAGCCAGGAATCGAACACATTTTTGTTTTCATTAGTCACTGTTCTAATCAAAAAGGTTATTATCTTTTTTTCTTCAAAGAATTAATTATTCTTATTAAAACTTAAAATTTACAATTATATGCCTGTAAAATAATTATTCAGATCTCATGGAAGAAATAATGGGGAAGGGCGCCTTCTGTTGTGATGGAGTACGCGTAAGTAGAAATCTGATTTTGCTCTGTATTGCTGAAAAGAAAAGAAATGCCTTTTGGGTTTGAATTTAAACAGCATTTGTGAATCATATGGGAGAAAACCCGGAAATTCCACTAGGAACTGACGAGGAAAGATGCTAAACATCATAAACGCCATCAAGTTTCCTCGTATTTTGAAACAGTGCCTACAAGAAAGCCACTTCTGGATGGAACCTTTCGTTCTAATGCTCAGTAACGACGCACGTTACCACTGAACAAGACTCATTTTTCTTCCTTTTCGTTAGTCACTGGCCTAATAAAAAATGTTTTTTTTTTTTTTTCCTAAAAATGTATTATCTTTATTTAAACTTAAAATTTACAACTATATATGTGTAAAATAATTATTTCTTAACATCAATTGAATGTCTTCAATTTCAAAGTTATCATTTTCCTATACTAAACTAATTTCAAAACTGAAATTATGAAATTCTTAACGTCAATAGAATATTTTCAATTTCATAATTATCACTCTCCTATACGAATAACTAATTTCAAAACTGAAATTATGAAATTCATAACATCAAATGAATATTTTCAATTTCAGAGGTATGCCTTTTCTATACTAATAACTAATTTCAAAAATATCTGTTTATTGTACCATTATTTTTTCTTTATATCTTCAGGTATATTTGATCGGTTAGATACACATATAATATAATATAATTCTTTTATTTTAAACCCAATGAGTATTCTTTAACAGGTAAAAACAAACACTGACAAAATGCATTTACTTCTATCTCTATAAACTCGTCAAACAAGTTACCTATGAGCCTCACAAATCCTTCCTTATCCCCAAAGGTATTTTTCGCCACGCATTTGTAGTGTCCGAAATCATTGTTGCTGACATTCCTTATCTTAAGCTGCATTATTATCTTGTAAGAGTCCTCTTCTTTCTCGACGATTTCGAACTTGCTGTTGTTGATCAAGACTGCTTCGTCGTGACGTATCCATGACGTCAGAGGCCTGGGTGAAGCTTCCAGAATGCAGCCCAGGACTGCATCCGTTCCACCAACGGCATACACCATTTGATTGGTCACCCTTATCTTAGGAGGAACTGCAGAAAAAAAAGTATATATCTTAAGTCCTAAAGTTTTAAAAAATTATTTAATACAACAAACATGAAATAAGCAAATGTCTTTTTGAAGTCAATTTATTTGTAAAAGAAAATATGATCAATTTTAATTAGTTAAATAATATTTAAGAAAGTCTGTAGATTTTTAAGGGATTTTGGTTTGTTGAACACAGTTGGCCTCATGTTTCTCTTAGCATAACGATAACACAAGCAAACACCAACGGGAGTGGTAGAGAAAGAAAGTTGTTTATCAAAAGGACTTTTAGAAATAACTGAAAGTCTTTGAGTTTCATATGTTTGAAAACTTAGAAAACTCCCAGCAGGCAGTCTGAATATCTATGCGGAGCTCTTCAGTAACACTTTCACAATCGCCAATGAATCTCTTTGTGTCTGAAAGCAACAACATTAATCTACATCGCTAGAAAATTTGAATCTGAACTATTTTTTTTATTTGTGTAGCATGTTCCTACTGGGCCATGAGCATGGGATCCTTGATGGGTTACTTTTCAGATTTCTGAAATTACGGAGTTCAATTTGAAACTAGACAAACATTGTCTAACAGAAAGGTGCCTGTTTCCATACCCTCATTAAGGCATGATTCATCTGTAGTGCGGAATGTCGCTTTTTTGGTCCAGAAAAGAAGGAAAGAGAATAGGAATCTCACTAGATAATCCTGCAGTGTTTCAATGTGGGTGCTGTGTAATAAACTTTTAATGTTAATCCTCTTAACACATGTATCGCACTAGTTCTGATAAAATTCAAGTTAATATTCCTGACATTTCAGAAGAAATAAAGGTTTAGTGAGGAATTCATGCGTTTTATAAATAAGCAATATTTCGTTAAAGAATTATAAGTAAGTTAATTATAAAATTCCTTTAATACATTAAATAGTTACTTTTTGGGTTCATACTGGAAGACTTGTTTTTATATTTATTAACTATATATTAAAAATATTTACTTTGCTTACATTATACAATTAAGATAATCATAAGATAACAAATTTTACAACGTATGTTTTATGTTTCATAGTTACAACAAGCAACTACTTTAAGGTTTTTAAATTTGTAAAAAAATACACATACCTTTTTAAATATGCTTCATTTAGTACATTAGCAAAATATAATAAATTTGGAACACATAGAAAATGTAACAAAACTGTATAAAAATTATATTTAACAAAAATATACTAGGAATGTAAAAATTATTAATGATTATTATATTTTACATTGGAAAACATGATAGAAATCCATATTTAAACAATATTATTTTACACTAGCAATTTACAAAAATTAGGAAAAATAAAAAAAATCACATAAGTTGATGATCAGTATTGACTGCTGATGATTTAATATTGATTTCCTCGAAAATTATTTAACATAATTATGCAGCATTTTTGATCAATTATTATTTAGTAATGATATTTAGTTAAAACTATATACATAAATATTATATTTTATTTTTATGAAAGAAATTCTTACAATTTAGTTAATTAGTAGGACATTTTTTTAATCTTTGAAACAAAACCTTGTTTTTTTAAAACTCATTTATTTTATGATTACTACAGCAGTTTTAGGAACATATCGCTTGTGATGTCAGAAGTTATCCATGTTTTTTATTTTGTATTATAATAATAATCTTCTTTTTTGATGGAACCTTTTGTTTTAAACAACCCAAAAATAATAAAGAAACATCTGCGATAATTCAAGTATAATGTTAGTCTGACAGAAATCTGAAAGATCAGAGATTCAATTTTCAAAAACATGAATCTTCCAAGGTAACTACGAAGATTAAATTACATTCAAGAGTTTAAAATGATAAACTACTGTTGACATAATCAGCTGTGCTTCATCTTCTTAAAGACATTTTATAGTGTTAAGAAAACCGTAGACTTAAAGAAAAAACTTGTACATTAAAAAAAAAGTTTCGTTTTATAAAAGAAATATCTTCAATCTTCGTCAAAATATAACCACGATTACTTCGTTTAAGGTTTTTTTATTCAGAAATGTTTCAAAATAAACAGGAAGTCTATAAAAGTTTTTTCCATCGTGTATTTTTATTCAGAGAAGGTATTTTATCATTATTTACTCAATAATAAGTGTTAAATTTATTTATGGCTTTGGTGGATATGGATCTTTATTCGCGATATATTCGTTGTAAAGAAACATTTATTTAGCTAAATTTCTTCTGAAAAAAGCCTTAAGTAAAAAATCATTTTTCTGAAATGACTAAATCATTAATACTGTAATCGATTTTAAATAATTTCTCAATATCTTTTTCAACGGTCATTGTTATTTTATTTTTTTATTTATGTTAGATATAATGACAATTTTAAATTGTGATTTTTTTTATTTATTCTCTTTTGAATATATCTATATCTTTCTATATTTTTTCATATTTATTTTTTGTTTATTAAATACGTCATGTTGTAGAAGCAGTTTTGTAGACGTTTTGTAGAATTTTGTAGAAGCAGATTTGTAGATTTTTTGTAGAAGCATGTATTAATTCAGATATATTATCTTTTATTATATTCAGATACACGTTATTGGAAATGTATTTACTGGAAATATGTACAAATTAATTTAAAACTTTATAAAAAAAATTAAATAAATATAATGTGATACAAAATCTGTTTTAGAAAAATAAGCGGTTTGCAGATTAATATTTCTAGAGATACAGAATTCTTATGGCATCAGAGAAAAATAGTACTAAATGCAGTTGATAAATGACATTAAGCAGGTAAGGTGACAGCTCTTATAATTCTAAAACGATATCTGCGAAAAATTAAGGCGACTGATTTTATTTTAGCATGAACTAGAGACATTAGCTTTCATTATGCCCATGAGTTCATTTCAGTACAAAGTGCCTTATTATGCCTAATTAGCTTTAATGAAAAGCAAACTGAAACGAGCATTAAGTGTTACCAACCCAGAGTCAACATCTCATGGTGTTAGATCTTAAGGTCTCGGAGGCCATTTATTTAAACTATAAATATTTATATTGCAAGCAATATATGAGATTGGAGATTAATATTTATCTAAACAATCAATCAATAATTCATTAACAGTCATTTTGAAATGATAGTAACCTTGATTATTTTGCGATTAAAATTATGGGTGGAGTATTTTATGATGGTTTTTATATAATATCATAAATTAACGTTTTGTATGTAATAATTATATGTACTTATGGGATATTTTTATTCAGCTGTGTCATCTGTCGTAAATTTTGAACTTAGTACTGGTTTCAGTATAGATTCCAGTACCTGGCTGAATATTACTCTGAAAATGCATATATCTCCGAAAAGTGCATATGTCCTATTTTTTTTCATGGAATTTTCACTTTTTTCCCAAATATATGAATCAGCCTGCGATTAACTATTCTCTTTCAAATTCAGATAAATATTTTTACACCTGTACTCACTGAAAATATATACATATTCATATTTTTCATTTCTAAAGGTTGAGTTTAATAATATGAATATTTTATTAAATCATGAATGAGGATATTCGTTTTTATAAACAGAATGTATTTTATTAAATTTTTTATAATGCAGTAAACAATAATATACAATACACATTTGAAATTGGAAAACACTTTTTTTTAAATTTTAAACAATTATTTCAGAAGATCAAAAAATTAAATGAAACAATTTTCTCTGAAATCAATGTAATATTTATAAATTCATAATGAACGATGATTTCTACTCTTTTGGTAAGATAGTAACAAGAAAATAGAAGAAAAACATAACAAATAAATATATACGTGTAATAAAAAATCTGAGACTTTAAATTTCCATTTCTTAAATCCACAGCACCAAACTATCTTAAAATCGGCCGAACAAAGAATTTTCAGTTTATTTAAAATGCAAACTCTGAATCGCAGCTTCACGAAAACAGAAGAAATTTTACTGCCTTTCACTGTCTCGCTGCATGTTCCTGTTTCAATATCTGCGCAATTTTCGCATTCATACGAAACATTGCTTATTTATTCCTCTGCGAAGAAAATGGCGGCATTAACTGCAAAACGCAATAAATGTAGCATTAGAATATCAATCTTTCTGACCCGGGCAACGAACAAAGTGCGTCTTCCCTTCCCTTATAGGTCACGGCGTGAGTTAGGAGTACATAATTTCGAAAGCGTCATAAAGGCGATTTTTGTTTGAACAAAATAAATTTATGGCCCATTAGGAAACAATGGCTCCTGCAGCATTACCGTTCATCATAAAAAGTGCGACCAGATTTTTCTCAACTTACAAGTCACCTGCAGCAGGATTCTCTTGCTGACAGTCGGGGGAACCCCGTTTTTGGCGATGCACAGATAGGCTCCCATGTCCTCACGAGTCACTTGGGTGAGGTTCAGGAACTCTCCTTCAACTCGTTGCACTGGATAGGAAATAAAAGTGACAGTAGTCCATTTTAAACATATTTTTATAATGGAATCATTGTGTACTACAAAATATTATACCAAGATTACAGATTTATGTAACAGTGAAATCAATAAAAAAAATATAAAAATCTTAGAAAGGATAAATTTTAAAACATATAACATCACCAACAAGAAATAGAATAAAATAGAAAGGGAAAATTTTATAAGATATAATAACTTATTGATGCTATTGGCCACATATGATGGCATAAATTTTTTCATAATTATAACTACTATCATAAGAATAAAAGTAATTAATAAAAGTAATAATTAATAAAAGAACTAAAATTTGATGATAAATTATTCACTACAAATTTTATGGTTTGGCTGCAGTGGTAACCGTATTTACGTTGTACTGTTAAGAATATGAAACTTAAACTCGTTGCTCTAGAAAAAAAATGACAATAGTCAATTTTTCAAACAAGCTTTTATTTATTTTATATCCATTCGTTTATTTAATGCATTTCTTATAGATATTTAAAAGGAATCATTATGTACTACAAATTTTCATACGAGATTTACAGAGTTCAGTAACAATCAAATCAATAAGAAAGTTATAAAAATCATAGAAATTATATATTTTAAAGCACATAATAACACCAACAAGAAATAGAATAAAATATACAGGGAAAAAATATACAAGAAATAATAACCAATTGACCCCCTTGGCCACATATGAGCACATTTAGTTTCTTATAATTATACTACTGTCGTTACTATCATTAATAAAATAACACAAATTTGATGATAAATTATTCACTATAGAATCTCTCTATAAGAAAATTACAAATTTTATGGTTTGGCTGCACTGGTAACCATATTTACGATGCACGGTTAAGAATATAAAACTTCAACTCGTTGCACTAGAAAGGAAAAAAAAGTTACAATAGTTCACTTTCTAAACATATTTTTATTTTTTATCCATTCCTTTATTAAATGCATTTATTATTGATATTTAAAAGGAATCCTTGTGTGCTACAAAGTATCATATAAGGTTTACAAAATTATGTACCGTTAAAATCAATAAAAAAATTATAAAAGTTATAGAAATCATAAATTTTAAAACGCATAAAAGCACCAACAAAATAGAATAAAATAGAGAAAAATGTATAAGAAACATTAACCTCTTGAGGCCTTTGGCTAAAAAGGAGGACATTTATTTTTTTTACTTATAATTACTATCATTAATAAAAGAACAAAAAGTTGATGATAAATTATTCACTACAGAATATCTCTATAAGAAAATTATAAATTTTATGGTTAAGCTGCTGGCTGTATTTTGGCTGTATTGTTTGGAAACAGTATTTACGGTAGACGGTTAGGAATATGAAAATAGCTTTAATAGTATTTAGATTTGCCAGTACTTATTTAAACAAATCATGCATATTTGATGAAAATAATACTAAGTATGTGGAATATATTTAGTTTTAATAATTAATACCCAGAATATGAATAAATAATTTATGTCCGGGGCGTATAAAATTATTTCACTTATAAACTACTATTAATGCTCCGCGGCCACAAAAACTATTGTTTTCCCTGTTTTTTTCAATTCCTTCTATTAGCTCACACTATCCCTATATACATCTTGTTCAAATTTTCAATCGGTATTAAAATACTTTTTATTCATCCACTCAAGTTCACATACATTTTTTTTAACTTGTAGTGGATGACACATGATGTTATTACAGTTTTTTCAAATATCAATTCATTAATTAAATTTAATTAATGAATTTTAGTTTTTTTAGGTTTAAATTGCATATATTTACTAATAGAAGGCGCCAGATAAACTTAAGAAAATGAATAAAAATTACTTATAAAGGATTTTCTGCAATATAGTGAAAAAAAGTAGGAATTGACTTAATTTTTTTTTATATTACTTGTTTCTGTTTGAATTTTTACCAGTATAAAATGAATAAATCATAAGAAAACAAAAAAATTAAGTCATTTCTTTTATTATAAAAATATCGTCCCTGAAGAGATTAAAGAAATATTTCACTAATCGACAAAATTGTTGTGAAAACAGGTTTCTTTTTAACAAGTTGACAGGTATTTAAAGACCATTTGAATTTTTAGAATGCTGAAACATGGGGAGCCATACGTATTAGATTAATGTTCTGCGCTCTAATGGGATAAAAGTTGCAAAGTTCAGTTGAGCATAGACAAATTCTATTTAACTAACAATTAAAATCGGCATGGCCAAGCATAAACTGAATAAATTGGTGAAACATGCATTAGAAACCTCTAGGAAATAATGCGAAAGTAATTTTATGGTGGTAGTGGTATCAGATGATTCATATGCAATTGACACCAGAGCTTAATAATTTTGCTTTTCAGTGGCTCTTATAATACGAGTTTAGCATATTTATAATTAATTTCTATATCTCTGTCAGTGAAGGAAGTATTGGTGGCAAATAGTTCCATGGATATAAATATTTAATACATTTCATTTATCAAAAACTTCTATTAGTTTCATTTAGATGAAGAGCAAATTTTTTGACTATTGTTTATGACTGTTTGTTTGACTATGCTTTTGTTCCTTTTGACAATGTTTCTGACTAGTGTGTTGATTAGTTTATATGATTTCGATGTTAGAAGATCTATAGAACCTGGATCATGATTGGTAAAAAATAAATTAAGAATTCAATCTTTACAGAAATTTAACTAATTTCATTTCATATAGTAAATTATTGTGAGTTTAACAGAATAAATTGTTTGTTTGAATTCTGAATGTCAGCAGATGTCCATCAGTTTCGTTAAAAGCCTTATGGAAGATATAATTTAATAATAAGAATAATATAATAATAATGCATAATATATCACCTGTTAAATATATGTTATACTAGCGGTGATTATGTCGAATTAAATATTTAGAATTAAGAAAAAAAATGCTTATATTACTAAACAGCATTTGTTATTAAATAAAAAAAGTAGGTTATTAAATCTTCAAAATTAAAATTTATCTTCTTTATCTGTAACGTTAAACAGCTTTATTTAAAAGGGTTGTTAATATTTCTAGATTTAAAGAGAATAAAATAGTGTAGATTATTTAAAAAGAATCTCAATGGTCTGAGAAATAGCAGGTGGAATCTTCGAACTAAGTTCTGAGTATTGTTAGGAATTCAACAAGGGATACTGAATTGGAGACTCTCTATCTATACTAAATATAGGGTGGGAAGGGAAGAGGGTATAAATTCAACAGATAATGTACATAAAAAAATTTATCTTTTTCAGGGTGTACTTCCAAAATTACAGTGGAATAATCCGTATAAAATAAATATAATCCAGCTGAACTCATAACTAGAACTGTGTGAATGACTTAAATCAAATAGCTTAGCATTCTTAAACAACATGGCATTAAAATTATATGCATAATTTACTATCAACTTGCAAATCTACAAAAACAAACGCAAATAGCCTTTAAAAATTAAAGTTATTCGGAAGTAGATAAGAAAGAACATATGTAATTTTTTTATGTAAAAAAAAATATATACATGTATATATTTGTGCTGCTATGAATAATTTCATACATTCACATTGCAAGTTGTTTCTTCTGAATGAAACAAAAATTTCTCCAACTCCATATAATCATAAAGTCATTGTTGTAAGCAATTTTAAGACTCTTTTTAATGGCACCATTTTTTTAGAATTCCAAAATAATGTGTTTTACGACATTAAATGTAATAATATTTAAATTTTTAGCGTTTTGCTTTTTATGTTTGTTATTTTTTACTGAAATACAATACATGAATGCGAAAGTTTGTAAATGAAGAAAAAATTATTATTTTTGAGAAGAAAGAGATCATTTATAAGTTGTTTTTCATTTTTCCTAAAGTATACAGATTCTTACAATGACTAAAATTAAAATATGAATTTATAGTAAAGAAGTGCATTTAAGTAAAAATTAAATACTTTTATTGATCTCTTTCTGTAATGATAATTAATAAAAAGAATTAAAATGATTTGGAATTAATATTTATATATACTGTTATATATACTAAACTATCTCTCTCTCTTTATATATATATATATATATTTATATATAAAGAGAGAGAGAGATAGTTATACATATATATATGTATACTATATATAAGTTATAGTATTTTCTAGAAAATTAAATTTGAGAAAAAAAATAAGGTCTTTAAAAATAATTTTTATCTAAATTAATGAAAACATTTTTTCTAATTAAGACATGTTTTCTAAATTTGTTAAAAATGGGCATTTTACTAAAATATTGTCCAGAGTACCGCAACAATTCTTTATAGGACTAATCTCTATAGAATCATCTCATGCTCTATAACATCATTACAATGTAGTATTGTGCCCTGTAACATTTTGCTATTATCAACAGCTACATATGTGGACATTACTTTTGGTACATTTATTGTACTTTAATTCCGTCAAAGTAGCTTGATGATTTTCCAAACCAGGGTGATTTTTTAAGAAATTTAACAAGCATAGCTGAAAGGAAATCTCCATATATCTGCTGATAATAGAGACTATAAATTTATCAGTGGAATATCCATCTGCTTGGCTCGAGGACTTTTGGTTGCTTTGTCACTCTACGGTCATTTTTTTGCACGTTTTAGGCTAATTAGACTGGGACCTACAATTTAACGTGGATTACAAACCACTAACAAAGATACATGCCACCACCAGGATCCGAACCAGATCCAAAAGCCAAACCAAAGACCAGAGCGGTAGCCAATTGGTCATCGAGCCGCTTGAATCGAGGTGGATGGTGTAAACTACCCAGATGTCATTCCTGGAATTGTGAAAAAATATATGTGTGGAGTGTAACTGTCATTATGCGTACTGCTAAATATAATAGGTCTTTCTAGAGATCTGATCTCAAATATCCGTACATTGGCATGAAGAACAATTTCACTTTATTTATCTTGATTTAATGATGTGGAAACCAATAAGATATAAAATCATTTTTCATTTGAAAATAGTAATCCCTGTAGACTTTAATGCAGATGCACCACGGTAAAAATACAATTTATCTACAGAAAAAAAGCACCAACTTTATTTGAGAATATTAATTTAATCTAATGGAAGAAAATAGCGGAAAAAGTATGTTAATCTTATTCGATCTATCAAATGAATCAATCAAGCTCTATATCCATTTTTTACTTAACATACCGTTTATCGCTATGACATCATCAACTGCAAAGCCCTAAAGTGATATGAATTATTAATGATGCCTTGTATTTTACTTTGCTTCAAGCAAAATGACGCTCCTAAAGATAAACCATTTCACCTAACGATAACGATGCTGCACTCACATTTTCCATCAGCATCTCGCATTTTGTTAATATTAGATTCACCAGACATCTAAGAGATTTTCTTGCATAATTTAATTCGCAACAAGCAGATGTTATCTCTTCTTAATGTTTTAGGAGGATGGTGATTCAGAACATGCCACCGTAATACGTGCTTACATTAATGCCATCAATAAATGTATATACTTGGAAATTGGGAATAACTTTGAGTAAATGTGGGATATAAGTATGACATCTTAAATTTTTAAATGTGTTTTTCCTTTTTTTCTGGTTTTTTTTTGGTTTGATTATTGTTGTAATTTAGGAAAGAATATCAACCACGATTTGTGGAGAGTTATGTTGTTTTGAGTATATAATAAAGCATTTTCATTTCAAAAAATATTGAGGACAATAATGAATCACTTTTTAAAGTTTATTGCATGCATTCAACAAGTCTTATTAGAATTAAAGCCTACACGTATTAATATAGAAAAATGAATAACAATTAAAATTTAAAATTTTATAAATCATTAAATAATTAAAAAAATATTAACAGGATATCATTTAAAAATGTAACTTTTATTTCTAAAATGTGCAGCAATAGATTAAAATCAATTTACAGCAATTTTTTATTGTATTTAATATATTTAATTATAAATTAAATACATTATTTGGATTTTATAAATAAATAAAATATATTGTCAGATTCCAAAATATTTCGTTATAGAAATTATAACTGTTATGTAATATAACTTTTTTAAATCAAAAATAAAATCACTGCATACATTTAATTAGTCAACAACCAGAAAGAATATTTTAAATAATCAGTTAAATTAATTTCTTACCAATCATTTATTAGATCAATCATAAGAATCAATATTTATTCACTGGTATGGTCTCTTCTAATTTATTTAGATTAAAGCATTCATAGTTATTTTAACTATTTTTGATCATTGTGTTAATTTAATTATTGATTCAAGTAAAAAATTAATGAGTATGACAAATATAAATTTGATCAATTAAATTTCAAAAAGAAATTTAATATTTGAGTAAATTTTGATTTATTTTTCCTTGTAAAGCAATCAAAGTTTTTATGTTTACGATGCATTCCACTGTTCTGGAAAAAATTCAGTTAAAAATAAATTTTCTTAGTTTTATCATAAAGCTTACAACTAAGTTTTCAAGAAAATAAGCATCAACAACATTAAGGTGTTTTCATGTCAGAACAATAAAAAAAAATAAGGAAGAGTAAAAGATATTCTCATGATAATAAATGAATAGAACACATCAGTTTTGTTTACCTTTTCATATCAAAAAGTATCTAATTTATTAATTGGTTTTACGTAACTTTTATTTTATTTTCTAATTATCTTTAAAGCACTTTGATTTTTATGCATTAAGAACTTTCATATCAAATTTTATAAGGTGAAAATATTTCTAAAATTAGATTTCTTTTTAATTTCTGGTGCATTTCTACGAATAAGAAATATTAATTATTTCATCAAGCAAAGTTTTTGAAGTTTACTTTAACTTTGATCAATAAATATATTGATTAAAATGGGGATTTCACTTAACTTTTGGCCAAAAGAATTTCAATTAAGGTGATTGACCAAGTCCTTCTCTAAAGAAAATTCAATTACTTAAGTGTAGTTTTTCAGGAAATTTCTGCAACGCGAAGACTTATATTCATTATTAAATTTCCAAGTTTGCTAATTAAAATAAATATATTAACTTCATTAGTTAACATTGCGTCATCGTCAATAACACCGCATATATGATAACTTCCTTTTTCGATATTTTGTGCAGCCATTGATATTTCTTGTTGGATATATTTTTAGGTGAGTGTCGATTAATTTCACAATAATTAATTTTGGCCAAACCATTTAATGATCTCTAAACCAGCAGATTATGTAAAGTTTTAAAAAGAAAGTACCTAACTCCTCTAAAGCAAGCAGCTCTATCTAAAAGCAAGCAGTTCTTCATTTGCTTTTCAACAATTGCTTATTGATGATATACAATCATCACTACAATTTCATTACAATTACATTCGAAAATAAATTCATCTTCAGACTTAATTAAACATGCCAAAGTTCTCTACTGAACTTCGTCATCAAAATATATCGCTTCGCTGTCCATATACATTCAAATATAATAAATCCTGCTGAGAATCTGACTCGAGCAATTTGTCTCATTTCCAGAAAAGAATCTTCGCAGCAACTGCACCATTTAAAATTCCATACGCATTGCAAACTAAGTTTCTTGAGACCTGTCCAAAGTTGTACTTGGGGCAATCAAGAGAAGTATGCATGGGAATAACTCACCTATGTTTCTGGTGTTCCCGACGGGTCCCAGATTGATGTCCTTGGGCTTCTCCCTCCTCCAGGATACCTGAGGAGATGGATATCCTGCGGCACTACAGCGGAGGCTCACCTTAGACCTCTCCTCTACCGTTGTATCTGTGCTGGTTTCATCTTCCACAATGGAAGGTGGAACTGAAAAACGTCAAGATAAATTATAAAATGTATACATTTATTGATATATAGATTGGTTTTTAAGACATTTTACATTGATGGATATAATGGTATTTATCGTCAATAACTTTTAGTAGTTATTATAAAGCTTATATTTTAGAATTTCACGTATGTTCTTTAACGTGAATAATGTTAACTGAATCACTTAATTGAAATAATTATCCAAAATACCAGGCTGAACCAATGTCTTTAGCAATATTTCAAAAACAACAAGGTTGATTTTGAAATATTGCAAAAATTTCATTTATAAATTAATCTTGTTGTTTTTGAAATGAAAATAAATAGTATATTAAAAAACAATCAGATACAAAGTTTTTATGTGGTACATTTTTTTTTATTCATTGTATAAATAAAGTTCAAAATTTTATTTTGTTTAGTTAAATAAAATTTGAAATTTCGATACCAAAATATTTTGAAATTATCCTATTTCATTAAAGTTACATAATATTTTCAGAAAATCATTTTAAATTTAAAAGGAATTAGACTATTATATATCATATTTTAAATGCTGTAATATAAATTTTAATCACATAGGATGTTATATGATGCTATGCAATTAAAGTCTAAATTTTCTTCATTATAAATTATATTTTCATGTGTTACATATCACATAAATATAAAGAATTTTAAAATTAAACGAGTCTGTGATTTTTGAAAGCTTATTAGCTACAAAATGTAATTGGATTCACAATTCTGTACCTTTTCTAACTGCTTTTTTCATTCATAATTCGTATTTCATATAACTATTAATTTATGTATTATTCATGTATTATTTATTATGCACTATTTATTTATTATTAAATTATTACTACTATCCCTTTTAGATATTTTATGATTGTATATATTTTATTTATTTATTTAGTACATTTCAACAATAAATATACTTAAAAGATAGACCAACTGGTTTGATATGATATTCAAAATTATCATATTCTGTAACATACGACAAATCTATATCACTTCGTACCAGCTGTAATTTATTAAAATTTTTAATATATGTTTAATATTTTCGTAAATTAGGTTTTAGTTTAGCTTGTAAATTTAAAAGAATATACACATATTGATATAAAAATTTATAAACTATGTAATGATATTAATGCTATTAGACATAAAGGCAGATTTAGAAAAATTTCGTGCATTTTGCATTAACAAATAAATTGTTCCTTATCTTTCGTAAAATGAAAAATATTTTGAATTAGATGATGCTTGTTTTTTTAATGATGCATCATCAACTCTTTTGCAGTATTTTAATGTTTTATTTCCTTTATTTTAACAACTTAATTTATTTCTTCTTTTAAAACTTCTTTAATTCCTTTTTCTGGCATTAATTAAAACTTAATTTAAGATTCATTTAGTCAAACGTTTATTCATTTATATCAATAAAATTAATTCTTAGATCCAGATTTTAGGCAGTTTCGTCGCTTTTATCGTTAAATGTTTTGTATTACAAGATTAAGTTTTTCTTTCCCATTAAATGGGAATAGTCGTAAACGCGAATTGTCATAAATGTACGAAATTTTTAACTAATTTAAATTCATTCTAATATATACACTTGATTATATTTCCTCGCCTAAAAATATAAATGTGATTCACACGAATAATAATAATTTATAATTGTTAAATTTATTTATTTTGTGAGAGCAAGAACTCCGTAATTTTATAAAAATTAATGAGAGGAAATTGACTAATTTCAGAAATAAACAAAAATAAAAACAAGCATAAACCCTGTACGTGCAATATTTTATGGTTTTTTCTAATATTGTTATTATTTCTATTTAAGTTACGAGTAACTTAAAGATTTTCATGTTTTTCATTATATTAGATTAATTTTTAAAATTTTGCCACTTAAAATGTTTAGAAGGATAAAAATTAAAGGCAACTTTGTTTTGGGAGTTTTGAGGTGAAGTATGAAGTATTTCTAAATTTATTTTTAATTGTTAACATATAGATATGAATGAGAACATTTTAAAATTTCCTCTTTTAAATTTTTAAAGATTTTCTGCTTTATTTTTTTTATTTTGCAATAAATTAATACATACTACGGATGTTATTTTTAATAAAAAACTGTTCAATATGAAAAAGTCATTTAATTTTGCAGCAAAAGAAAGATTTAAATTTTAATGGAAAACAATTTAGAAACAGAAATGTTTATAAACAATTAATATAAAAAAATTAAAGCATTTATGTTTGGCCTTTTATGAAGAGCCCCAGAAAACCACCATTCATAAATTTATTATGCAGAAAAATTGCCCAAACAGCCACAAAATCCTCGTGCTCTACAATTCGAAAAATTGTTGTTGTTTGTTGTTGTTTCTTATCCCACTTGGCTGGCCAAGCCCACGAGCCCATATGGACTCATGATTGAAGGGGAAGGAAGCAGCTTCTGTTGTGATGGAGCACCCCGTAGGTAGAAGCCAATTCGAAAAATAAATGACAAAAAGAACATATTCTATTTACTTGACTGTTTTGTTAAGAAGCATGTACAAAATGTTTTTGAAGTCAGTTTTAAATACTGAAGATAAGCGTGGATGACTTTAAATGAATGTTTGTGTAACATTTTCTAAAAGAAAACATAATTTCGAAATGAAAGCAATATTCTTATTTTCCGAAATTTATTTCATCCTGCACAAGCTTCATTTTTATTTGTTTCGTATTCACATACTTAAATTCCGCATTCCTTACAATAAGCATAAAGATTGCATGCTTGTAAAAATTTCAATTTTGCTGCCAAGCTACCTATGGCGGAAAAAATGTAATGTAAGAAAATCACATCAATCTTTAACTTGTCGTTAGAAAAGGTGATGGATGGTTGCGAATATACAATAATAAAAAATTGTGTTTTTTTTTAAGTACAAGCCGTAACTGGATTAGTTTGCTTTTTCATTCTTGTATTTTACTAAAAAAATTGTGAGCATTAATGATGTAATTTTTTCATATTTCAAAAGTTTAAAAATTTCAAAAATATTCAAATTTCAAATTATTTCAAATTTTATTAATTTAACTTTTATTGTTAATAGAATGTATATTATATATATAACATAAAGTATAATTATTTCGCTTATATAACTTAAATTCAATCCTATAGAAATATGAATGTATAAAAAGTGAATAATGAAATATTAAAAAAAAAACAAAAAAAACTTGTATCTTCTAATGGTTTTAAATTATCTATGCCTCATTTCGCAGTTTTGTACCATAAATTACTAAAAATTCTAATTAGTTCAGTACTAAAGTTTAGGATTCCTATTTACAATTAAATACAAACATACTTCTACACAAAATCTATTTTGAAATTATTTTGAGAATAACAAAAACTTGAGAAAATTTTTTTTTAAACAATTTTCTTTCAAAATTAATTTCAAACAATTTTCTTTCAAAATTATTTTTATTTTATAAATTTCAAAACGCGCATTTAAATTTAACTAAAAAAATTAAGAAATATAAATTTTATGTTTATTTATAATAACGTACCGAAATATATGGTGCCACGTATTATAAAAAATATGAAATACTATCCATGATTGTAATGGTTTTTTTTTTTTGTTTTTTTTTACAAAATTGTCTATTTTGTGTAAAACTTTTTATTTTAATTAGTATTTAATCAGTAACAACTATAATTACTTACATATATTAGGTTTATATTTACATGAATATAATACGGAGTGCTAAATAACTGAATGCTATATATGCTTTTCTATTAAAATTACATTTCATTATTAGTTACTTTAAAGTTCTGCAATATAAAACAATTATACAAATTCATAAAATGAAATGAAATTTTTTTTTTTTTCTTTGAAACAAATAAAATCTTTATGTATGCATTAAAATATGCCTGTAACTGAAATTTTCTGAAAAAAAAAATTTTTTTTTTTAATGAAAAATTAGAAAAATTGCAAATTTTTTTCTTTGTGAGTTTCGTAATAAATTTGTAATAAGTAAACTTATTAAGAATATTCATAAAGCATATACAACACTTGTAACTATGCTATAATTTTCAAACAACATAATAACTAAATATTAAAATAATAAAGACATTCTTACTAAATTGACATAACAATACTTACAAAAAACATTGTTGATATATGGATACTGCACTTTTTTATGTAAACAAAGTATAAAATTTAGAAAAAAAACATTTATAAATTAAAAAATATTTCTAGATATTGCTAAATTAAAAAAAAATATTTATTTATTTTTCAATTTATTTTTTCGTGCTTTTTATTTTTAAAAACCATTGAATTTTTATTTTTTGTGATAAAATGTGATACACTCACAATTTAAAGTAAATACAAAACAGCAAAAAAATTGTTTTGAATGTTGTAAATATTTGGATATTTTACTACTTTTGATAATCACAAAAAACCACACTTCAGTTCACTTCGTACTTATCTTAAAAACAAGTAAGACAACAATAGGCTTATATTTTGTTTGTGAGGATTTACTTTGTTCAAATATGTTTTCATTAAGGAACAAAATATTTGTTTAAATGCTATTTATTAAAAATTTCGAAAGATAATACACAGTTTCAGGTGTCCTCACTTGTTATAATTTAGTTTTACTTTATGTGAAAATGTTCACAACAAAATGAGTTTTCATTTATAAATAATTACTTTTTTAAACCTAATATTAAAAGAAAAGCCTCATAGTTTCATTTTTAACCATAATATTTAATAAAAATTGTCTTTGGTATATGCTTTATTAAATATAGCTTAAATATTAAAAGCAAATTTCAGTTAATACATATTTTTTAGTATTTATAAGCTGATAATAAATTTGTATAAATTTGTATCTATTTTATAATTAAAGATACATTTTCTTAAAAATCAAAATAAAACTGATAATAATCTTAACTTATTACTAATAAATTTATTTTTATTTTAAGTAACTTTAATAGTGCTCTAAATCTATTCGAATTAATATATTTGTTTAATGATTTTGTGAATTTATATACGTCAGACTCTGATACGTTTTTTTCTAATATTTTTAAATAAGCTATTATTATATCATAAATATGATTTTTTTCTGTTGTAAAATAATGATTTTTTGTCTAGAGTAATTTTTAACATTAATTTTTAAGCAATATATTATAAAATATTGTAGAAAAATGAGGTTTCAATACAAAATAATGCTTGATTAAAACGATTTAGCATCAGAAATCATAAAATATTATTATAGTCAATATATTGCTCTTATGTATTAGTTTCTTTTAATTTTTTTAGTTCCTTCTCACTGAAATTTCCATATGAATTTAAATAAATGATACTCTAATCCTCTAATAAATTAAGAAAAATCTATATTACAAATTTTAATTTCCTAAACGTTTCTTTAACGTATTAAATAATTATTTGAGTATAAAAATGTATATGGTTTAGTAAGTTAAGATATTACTAACAATTGGATATTAGATATTATATATTCGTTCTCTGTATTCTATATATATATATTTCTGCGTGATGAAAATTGCTATTGTATTACATTTTTAATAATAGTTGAGATATGTGTTTTGTAAAATAATGTTTTTGATAGATTTTACAAAACCAATAAAAATTATTTAAATTCAATTCATTTATTTGATTGTTATAAGTAGATTAGATAAAATAAATTTAAAAATTTAATTTGTATGATAGAAAAGATTAAAAAAGGGAGATAAAAACATTTTATTGGAAAATTTAATTTTTTTTATATATTTTAAAAATATTCTTTTTACTTAGTCCTTAACATTATATAAGCAATATTTTTTCTAGAAATATATTTTTCCAAAGCAATTATATTCAATAAAATATGTAATGTGGTGATTAATTGAAATTGTCACAGCATAAATTATAATAATAGCAAAAAGTATAGGCATGCATTATGACCATTAGTTAATCATAATAATTGTCCTGAATTAAATTAATGCATTCAAAAGTTTTGCATAATTTATGATAACTTGCACATTAACTTATTTTTTCAATATTCATGAATCATTATTTTAAATTTTAGCAATATTGTTTAAAATGTGAAAAATATCCTTAAATAAATATTAATCATTTTAATCATTTAATTAATATATAATATTTAGTAGATAAACTAAACGATTATTAGGTTAAGCAATACTAAAATGCATTGATTATTAAGCATTTTTTAACAATGCTCACAGACTTAACTTAACAAATGATTACTAATTATGTAAAAACTTTCCATCTCTCCAACTAAAAAAAAAGATGAATTTTTAAGCACATTGATTGCATCAAAACCATTTTAAAAAGCTTATCATCTTCAGTTTTATGTATGAAGAATAACAAAGGCACCTCAATTAAATGAAAGAAAAATACTTGTGGAAAAAAAAAAGGTCCGTTTTTACTCCTTCAATCCGACCTTAAAGATTAATTTTGAGCACATGTTCTGTTCTCCTCGAGTGATTAATTTCTCGTTTAAAACTCATTAATTAAGGAATTTGCTCATTTTTTTTTTTGCCAAGTGATTGGGCGACATTCTTTTCTTGGTAATCTAGAATAAAAGAACAAATGATCATGATATAGCGATTTGACGACAACGTCCGATATTAATGATGACACATTGAATTAACCAAAGGAATATGACATGTCAGCTTGTATATAATTTTAAAATAAAGTTCTCAATTAATTACTTTTCCTGTTCACAAAATATTTGTTTATAATTTATAACGTAGTTTAATAAAGTTTAGAAGGCATTGATAGCATTCTTGAAATTGTGCAAGGTAAATATTAATTTAATATACAGAACTAAATCAGTTTATCTTTTTTGAAGTTAGCTTAATTTAACATTATAAAATAGTGTATTTTTTGTATGGAATTAATGAATAGAAATTAATATATGTGAGTATAAGTATATAAATTCGAAAAAGATTTGAATATTTTTAATACTAATTAATATCATCGATGTTCTTATCACAATGATGCATAATAATATAGATCAATATCATTATGTATCAAGAAATTAGTGCTTATTGAAAAATAATATGTTTTAAGCAATTTCAATTTATCACATAACCATTTAGCTATAATAATATTATATTAAACATAACAACAAAAATAATATACAATTATATATTGTTTTTTTTATTAATGCAGTGTCCTTCAGAAATATGACAATAAATTTGTCTCATTCTGTATTACCCTTTGTAATATATGTAAAAATAAATGTTTACAAGCCATTTATTGTTTTAGAATGATAAAGATTATCTTTTAAAGAACACAAATTTTATAATAAAAGTTTATTTCAATTAAATTAAATAATATTAAAAAAATGCAATTTCTAAAAATGGAAATATAATATATATGAATTTGTAAGATACTAGTATCAAAGCAATTATCCATTATATTAAAAGTTTCTATGCTCATTTGATGATTCTGTTTTCCCATGAAAATCAAAACACATCTATAGTACAACAAGGTCATTATAATTTTAATATGTAATTTTGAATGTCTTGCACTGAACGAATTGAATGTCGAGTATTAAAAATGCAATAATACAACGAATTTATGAAATCTCTATGATGCAAGATGTTCTCTGATCATATGAAATCCATATTGTGTTATATCTATGTGTAGTATATCAGTATATATATTATAAATAATATATAAACTGATATACTAAACATAGAATATAGGTTAGAAGTAGAATGGATTTCCTCGTTATCTCAAAGGACAAGGATATTGTTCTGCAGTGGATACTGGGTAATGAGAAGGCTGGTTCTGTTGCCAAAAAAGGAACAGGTATCACCCCAAACGTTTTGTAAAAATATATTTTTTTTTTTACTTACTTTACTTTATTTGTGATCCGAGACTTTTTCGGGAATATTCTATCTGATAATTTACGTGAAGGTAAACCATCTAAAACCTTGTTTAGCTTTATGCTAAACATCCCTGATCAGCACAGGTTTAAAGCAGTTGCCCTTTTCAAACTCCTGACAGGTCATGATTGTTTGGTCAATAACCTTTTCCAAATGAGAATATTTGAAAGCCCAAAATGCATGCTCTGCAATCTGGGAGAGGACATGGATTCATCTCACCTTCCTGTCTGTCCTGCACTTGTTTCCTCTACTGCGTATGGGAGGTTAGGGCCCTAATGAGTTACGCATGTCACTTTGTGATTTCCTTCATTTCTCGTTGCCATTGTTATATTTCTTGTGTTTTTTTTTATTTTATTGCTTATTGTACCCTGTCATCGGAAAAAAGAAGAATTTGCTCATTATTTTTCTGTGAGTAATTAGCTCACATCTTTGTTACATTAAGTAATACTAATGAAATGCTCAATGGCAGCCCGGTGACCGAAAAGTATGTAATTTAACCTCATTTCAATTTACTAATTGTTTTAAATTGCTTTAGTTAAGAGGAAATATGTGGAAATAATTGCTAATTCATAACACAAGTTCAAGGATATAATTCTTAGCTCATTCTTAAATATACAATCTGACTACTGTTGACTTTTTAACCCAGTAATAAACAGCCTTTTACATGTAAATCCGCCTTTAGCATCAAAACATGTTATTATGCTCCACTAAATCTTTGTTATTGTTAAAAGTGATGGTTGAGACTTGAAGGTTTTATTCAATATTTTATATTAGTAATTTGTGAATAGAACATTTTTTGAAGAATATAAAATAAAAGTTTGTTATTTGTTGTAATCATTTATTAATATTTTTATTAATATTGATATGTAGAAATTTTAGGTATTTTATTTTTTACTGCACAAATAATAAAGAACTTTTATGTCATGGGTTATCAATTAAATAGGTAATATGTTTTTAGAAACTACATAAATAAACATTGTACATTCCTTTCAATAAATCTATCCCTCTTTTTCTAGCTGAGTTGTACCCAACAGTTGGAAAAAAACTTTTTAATCGATGAATACTCTAGTATTCAGGTATAAAAAGATTTTTTTTCTTTTCAAATCGCAGATTTGTATTTAAAAAAAACAAAAAAAAAAACAAGAATGCGTTTTAAATTTCGTAATTTTCGTGTTACTAACTTCGTATTTAGATCAGTTATAGTATAAAATTAAGGCCTAAATTAAATGGTTAAATATAAAACATTGAATTATTAATAATATTTTCATAATGTAATTCAATATTTCATTAATATCGCTGATTTTCTAAAAAAACAATTGCAATTTATATCGATGCATCAAAAATGATATTGATACGGATTCTGATATTGATACTGATATATCAAAAGTGAACGTAAAAAGGAGAAGAATGCAATATAAAGTAATTACTCTAATATGAATGACAAGATTTCAGTCTACCGTTACAAAACTCAGCTAACTAAGTCTATTATATTAAGGTTAAATAAGTTACATTATCTCATAAACTATGTTATCTATGTTAACTACCTATCATAAACTTTTTGGTTTTTCTCTTTGTCACTAACAACATTATGGTCCAATTTGCTGTGCTATTATATATTTATTTAAATCAAAACACGATATTTGTTGTGAATATAAATTGATTTGTCTAAAATTTTGTTAAACATTAGCATATTTAAATAAAATATAAAAAAAAAAATGTTACCACCTTATTTGCACTGTATTTTGCTGAATCCAATCTATGATTTTGCATGTTTTGTGTATTATCAGTCAGACAACTATACAGGAATAGTTAATTAACTTGATTACCTAACAGCTTTATTTGTGAATCAAAATGTTTGGGAATTTAAAAATTTAATTAAGTACTAACTATTAATGTTAGAATCATTGACTGAATTCATTGAATGATTTATAATAATAAAAGAAACATATTTTTATGTTTACAAATTCACTCACTTTTAAAAATACATTTAAAATGAAAAGAAAGAAGAAGAACAATGTTACCAAAAGGAAATTATTTAAGATTACATAATTCAATCCTCAACAACACGTGATATTCTTAACATGTTAGCACTTCGTTGAAGCTCACGCAACCTTATCGGTAACTAAGTCCATTTGACAGCATTCCGATTTATAATTCATTCTCCTCAATCAATCGTTTACCACACCAGATGAAGTCAATCACACTGTATATTACGATTACATATCATCAAATACTTACAATCCATATCCCCAGCTTTGACTGACCGAGTAAGGAGGCAAACACAATGACAAGCTACAATTCAAATCTCTAATAGACAGTTAAATTTTGGTTCAAACCCGAGCTGTAATTATTACGATTAGGCATTCATATTCAAATGTTTCAGATGGCTGTAATTGCATCATCCCCAATAAGCCTGCAGCGCGAAGAGGGATGCCACAGCTCAAATGATCCCGTCTCTATCCCATCTCTTCCCTTTGAGGATTTGAATGCTAATTCAGATTGGAAATTAGTGAGCTGGACTATTTGGATATAGAATAATCTGGTTTAGCAGCATTTGAGCAATACACTAAACTTCGGAAGGTGTTTAAACAGTGTCTCCAGCAATTCTGACTTAGCGTAAATCACAGATACAAACTGGGATAGCAGTGTGACTCAACGGTAATGGCACAGTTATGGTAGGTACCCTGAATCTCATACGATCATCGAAACAACCACAATTCTACAGTAAGGGTTGGAACTATAATGTAGAGATAATTGAAACGGTGCTAAACTTGGTTTAAAAAACTTGAAGATCAGATCTTTTTAAAAGAAAACGAATAAAAAATTACTAAAATTCGTATTTAAAGTCTAACAAATCATGATTTTTTTCAGAAATAATATCATTTTCTCATTATTACTTTGATTTATTCATTCAATATTTCTGCAGTAATTTAAGGTTCTTAAGTATCAGCAATTTTTTAATTATTGTCTTAATATTCTGACTTAATGTGAATCATATATATCATATTTGATAGCTTTGTGGATTTAAGTTTAACTTATTAGTTCTCTGAATCTTGTATGACTATATAAAAAAAACCTATATTTCAGATTTAGTAAGGATACTGTTAGGATTAAAGCTAGCAATGTCTTTTTCACAAATAAATCTAAAATAATGTATATATTTAAAAGTCCTTTTAACGTATTAATCATAAATATATCTTATATAGAAATACGTGAGAAAATGATTTAAAAAATTTCAATTTAAAATATAAAAAAATCATGAATTTCCGTAATTGCTTAAATCCTATTTTTAGTTGTACTATTACTCATATCAACCAACTTTAACTAACTTTGTCATCTATGCGATTTTTTTTGGCAATGGTAAACATATGATAGATTTTCTGAATCTTGTATTAAATTCAACTACAAGCATTTTATAGTAAGGTATTAAGAAAATTCAAATTTTGCAATGATTTTGTTTGTAAACTTTTACTTTTGGTAAATATTTTGTGTCGAAATGAGAAGTTCTTATAAAATATTTCATGAAAAGTGGTTGCACAATAATTTAAAAGTTCAAATTTAACGTAAAAATCATATTTGCACTCTTTATCACTATAAATCTAAGTTTATTGCTGCAATCAGATTTTCATTCAATTTTACTATATATTTTGTAATAAAATTACTCTGTTTAATAGTTAAAAAGTGCCTTTTGCAATTCTGATAAATATAAATAACTAACGTTCTGAGATTTAACTGTAATATCACGAGAATACTCTCTATGCAAAACCTCTGAGTATCACATGATATTTCAAATAAGTAGCTATCGAGAGGTTTGAAACTATAAAATACTTTCGCTTATAAATTTCAACAGATTACTTTTTACCAGTACTTTAAAGTATAAATAAGCATGATATATAGGTTCACATAAAAATTTTGAAATAAAATTCAAAGTAATAAGAGATCAATAAGACTATCTATAAGAAATATACCTTTAAATTTATTTCGAATATATATTTCTTGCTACAGTTAAAATATCGTTAAATTTAAATTTAATAAATTTTGACTCCTGAGAATTAGAATTTTTAAAAAAAAAATATAATATAAAGTACAGTTTTTCCTTTTTTATAACATACTATCATTAATATTATAAGCCTAAAATCTAGTAATAATTTATTTCAAATATTTATATTTCATTTTATTATAATATATTATATTAGATTTTATTTAATAAAAACAGTTTCATTGGGGTACATTCGGCAAAAAAAAAATTTGGCAATCTTAATAACTGTAATTATCATTAGAGATTCACATAAATGGAATCATTAGTAATGGATCGAAGAGAACTTATTTATCATATATATAGTATTGCTTAATAAATTTGATTAACATGATTAACTAACCGAAATTTTTCTATTACGCGAATCGATTTAGCGTGGGAAAAATAGTATTCCGATTACATTTTGTGACAAAATTCCCATTACTTTTTACTACACTCGTTTCATTCATTAATTGAATAACGTGCGAGCTAGCAATAAAGATTGGTATTTGTCTTTTAATTTCTTCAAATTAACTAACGAGCTGTAATTGAAAGCAGCTCTATTAAGTATTTATATTTTAAATTTATGTACTTCAACCAATAAGAGTTGTCGGGAGCAAAATAGGCGGAGCTTTCTTTTTTATTTATTACTAATTAATGAAAATAAAAGATTTTTTTTTTTCATAAATGATGTTAAAAAAAACTTGTTTAAATGAAAAACAAGAGAACAAATTTTTTTACTTTTTCAGAAAAAAGTGAAATAACAGTTTAATTTTTTTTGTAGTTTTATTCTTTAATTTTCAATTATGAATATTATAAAACGAAATTTCATTAAGTGGAATTAGTAAAGACAGTTAATTCGGATTAAAATGAAAGAATTTGACAGCAACTAAATAATATTTCAAATTATCATATAATAATAAATTGGCGACATTTTTAAAAAATATACGATTTGAAATTAATTTGTAAGTGATTCACTTTCAATTAATTTCTTGTTTTAATAATAAATTAATATGTTTGAATTATTTTTTCGTAAAATTCCTACAATATTTCATAACATTTTTTTTTATTTATAAAAAAATATATGTTTATTATTAAAAAATATATATTTATTATTATTATTTATATATATTTATTATTCAAAAATGCATATTTCTTATTATTATTCATATGTTTTTATTATAAAAAAATATATTTCGGATCGGGTCCCCAATCAAAAATTTCTTGAATTTATCGTAAACTTTTATTATCATTTCAAAATATATATATATATATATCTTATAGCTTGACGACACCAGATATCCATCCACAAAATTTGAATATATCAAAAAATAATATTTTTTATAACGGTAATTAATATTTAAAGATTTTTTAAAAATATTCCCCAAAACTTGATTAAGCATATGTAATTAACTATATAGTTAAGTGTTTTTCCCGACTAGTGTAAAAAGTTAAAAAAACAACATATTAATTATGAGATATCGTTCATTAAACGAAAGTTTCATTTAACATTACGAAAGTCAATGTTCGAACTCCTATATTTCCAAATTTTTAATTAGATCTCCACAAAAAAGTATCATATATCCTAATTTCATCATGTTGAGTAGATCGCGTTTAAAATCTCCGGTTTCGTAATGGAAATACTTCGATTAGAGGTTAATTAACCATGTTAATTTTGTTAATGAACAGCATTGCCTCATAAGTTAGTCCCGTTTTAGCCATTTCCAAAGATATAACTTATGTGAATATTTAATGATAATTATAAAAGATGTTAAGGTTTTTCCATTTTTTTGACCGACTATATGTATTGTAATATTTATTATATAATACATATAAGGGTGGAATATAATAACAGTAATGCGTTATACATACGAAAAACATAAATGAAGGCTGTTAATTTAATTGTTGTCTATCTAAGGTAATTCCAATTTATGCAAGCATTCATAACATAATTAAGTAAGGATTTCGTAGCCTTTATGAAATCAAAATAAATTTATAATATATATTATAATTAATGTGAAAGTTTTATAATTACGTTGATTATTTAATTACACATTTTTTTACAAATTAGAATTTTTTTTAAAATATTATTGGTAAAAATTAAGCCATCATATTTTGTTAATGCAATGTGCATTAGTTTTTTTCAACTTCAATTAGAAACTACTTATCGCTTTTTAATCTTTCAGTAAAACGGGCAAGTAACTCGTATGTAAATAAAATAAACCATTATTTGTTCCAGAAAGATTTATAATGTTAATTTTTTTAACAATGCTGAAAATGTAATTTACAAAGTGAACAAATTAAAAATCATAATATTGATATTGAGAACCATGCATTGATGGTTATACGGATAGAAATAATGTATGCTAGTTTCCATTAACCACTGAAAACTTTACGGTTTTCAAACTATTTAAAAATATTGCAAACATTACACTTTTTTTCCAGTTTATTTTAATCAATTAGAAAGCGTATTTTTTGAATCTGTATAAAATAAATTTTACTGAAATTCCTGTAGGATTAACGCTGTAACTACATGCAAATAGATCCAACTAATTCTAAATAATCATTAAATTTTTGTTTCATATACAAATAATGGTGGGTTTTCTGTAGTAAAAATTTATTTCAGTCAAAGATATTTTAAATCAAGTTTGACTCTGCAAAAATAATCAAGATGAAATCCTATGTAATTCAGAGGCTATTCCGAATAGATGGATTGAACATTTTAATAATTTGTTAAACATTAGTATGGAACGTCATTTCTCTTATAACACATTTGAAGTAAAGGAAGGGACAATTCTTTTACAGCCATCTGCTGATGAAATAAATTTAGCCATTAAAAATTTAAAAGATTATAAGGCCCCTAGACTTGATCGTTGGTCCTCAGAGCTCATAAAATGGGATAGTCTTGTATTATTGAAAAATATTCATGAATTTATTGTTAATATTTGGAATAGTGGATAGATGCCAAATGATTGGAGCACAAGTGGTATTTGTCCTATTTTTTAGAAAGTAGATCCCTTGATTTGCTCAAATTAACGAAGCATCAGTCTCCTTTGTACAGCATATAAGAGTTTTTCACATATTCTATTTGAAAGAATTCTACCATTTATTGACTCCCAAATAGGAAATTATTAGTGTGTTTTCTGAAGTGGGAAATCAACCATTGATCATATTTTCAGACTGAGACAAATTCTTGAAAAGACTTTGGAATATGGTATTGATATTCACTATTTATTGATTGATTTTCCATGGGCTTTTGATAGCATTAATAGGGATAAATTATTTGAGGGGATAGAGGAGCTTGGTATTCCATCCAAGCTTATTGTTTTAGTGAAATCTTGCAGATTCAAAAGCAAGATTTCGAATTCAAGGGGAGTTCTCTGATGAATTATCCATTCAAAATAGAGTTCGGCAAGGTGATTCGTCTTCATGCCTGCTTTTTGCCATTGTTCTTTAAAAGGTATTGAGAGATTCGTGTATACTATAAATTTGAGCGGACATATTTTCTTCCACTCTGTTGAGATTTTAGCTTATTCTGACGATGTTGTAATCACTACAACATTTTGTAGATTTGGAAGAAGCTTTTCGAGCCTTTGAATTGGCTGCAAAAGCTTTACATCTAAACACAAACCAGGAAACCACCCTGGCAGTCGTGCTATTGACAGATTACTACTCTATTGATGATGATGATGATACAAGTAATCGTAATATGATTCAAGTGTATATAGTTTTGAAAAAATTTATATAATGAGCAAATTATTGTTAACAATAAGTGAGAAACTATTATAAGAAATATGAGATATAGTATACTTGTTTAAAGCAAGCCAAAATTATAAAAAATTTAAAAATAAAAGAACATTTCAGAATATTGTAGCATTATATTATATTTTGTTCTGAGCTTTTGTAAGTCAGTAAATGATGAGCTTTGGATGTTTTAGCCAATAACAGTACTGGCTAAACCAGCTAATTTGAATAAAAAATATAATTCCCAGCTACAAAATTAATTTGTCTTCATTATTGAGTTATGGCATTATGCACACACACACACACAAATTTACCAGATTCATTAAACTATACTTTTCAAATTAACTAAAAAAAATTACAATACATAATTAGGAGTTAAAAAGATTTAGTGATTTTTAAGCTGACAAAGAAAACAGATGATAAAAGAAACAAACTCACCCATAACATCAAGGAATCCATCCTGACTGATCATGGGTTCTGTATTTATTTGACACATATAATAGCCTCTGTCATGGACACTGACGTCCTTGATAGTCAAGAACCATTGCCGTTTATTGCTGTTGGTGATTTTTAGTCTTCTATCTCGCGTGATAACGTGGGTGTCCAAGGTGAGAAGAGTTTGAGTATCCACTTTGATCCAAGCTACCTGAATTGCGAAACCATAAAATGAATTTAAAAATATTTTTTTTCTCTGTGACATAAATGTGCACATCATATGTTTACATATTCATCATGAATTGTAAACGATATATACAAAATTTACATAATGTTTTATTATCAAGAAAGACACGCTTTTTCAATTCCTTCTATTAGCTCACAATCACCCTACATATATCTTGTTCAAATTTTCTATCGCTTATAAAATACTTTGTGTTCATAAATTCAAGTTCAAATACTTTTTTTGGAACTTGTAGTGGATGACACTTGATGTTAATACAGTTTTTTCAAATATTAATTCAGAAATTAAATTAAATTAATTAATTTTAGTTTTTTTTACATTTAAGTTGCATATATCTACCAATGGCGCCAGATAAACTAAAAAAATGAATGAAAATTATTTATAAAGGACTTTCCACAATACAGTGGAAAAAATGTAGGAATTGACTTCAAAAATTTTTTTTATATTATTTGTTTTTCCAGTATGTGAGAAATTATGTATTCATAAAAAATATTTGAATGATCTAAAACAGTTCTGAAAATGTGATATCTTTACTGATAGTTCTTCTTTAATGATTCCTTCTTGATAAAGAATAACAATATATTTACTTAGACCTTTGGTGGTTCTTTTAGTTTTAGAAAAAAAATAAGTTTCAAATATTAAAAAAAAATTATTTAAGCACCTATACTAATTTTTTATGCATTTTATATTCTATAAAAATCTTTTAGTTACAGAAAAGAATAATTTTATAAAAGAAATACTCATTTTGAGTGAAATTAAAATAATGAAAAATACTCAAATTTTAAATATTAACTTCAATATTTTTATTAAACATGCACACTTTTTGGCAAAGATAAGAAATTAGTTTAAATAACAATTTACTAAAATTCATTACGACCAATTTGGTTGGAATTCTTCATCAAAATAAAATAATGAACTTAATAATTTGCTTACATAACATATTATATTGCAGGTAATGAATATTTACTAAATATAAACTTTGAATAATCTTATACACATTAATAAAAAATAACTTCTTTTCATAAAATGACTAACTTATTTCTTCTCTTTCAATTCCTTCTATTAGCTCATACTCTCACTATATATATCTTGTTCAAATTTTCAATCGTTCATAAAATACTTTTTATTCATCCACTCAAGTTCAAATACATTTTATTTGAACTTGTAGTGGATGACACTTGATGTTAATACAGTTTTTTCAAATATTAATTCAGTAATTAAATTTAATTAATTAATTTTAGTTTTTTTTTAGATTTAAGTTGCATATATATATATATATATATACCAATAGATGGCGCCAGATAAACTTAAAAAAATGAATGAAAATTATTTATAAAGGACTTTCTGCAATATAGTGAAAAAAAGTAGGAATTGACTGAAATTTTTTTTTATATTACTTGTTTTATTGTTCTGTACATTTGAGGAAAGATTATTAATAAATATTTCTTGTTTAATTCAAAAGAACACAATTTTTTTGAAATAAATCCCTTTTTTATGCAATTTGTGAGTCTTTAGATTTCTTTATATTGCCTCAACTAGCTTTTAATTTTCGAAACTTAATTTGCATAACACCACTTTGATAAATATTTGTTACTTATTATATTTTGCTACTTATTTTACCCTTATTTTAAACTTTATATTATAATATATTTATTTTGTTTAATCAAGTAAGTTTTAAGATGTTTTTGAATATTATAATATTTAAATCATTATTTCAGTTCATCAATATTTAAACAGAATAATTTCCTTATTAAAATGTTATTAACTCATATATATGAAATATATAGTTCGAAGAAAAATTTTCTATGATTAAATTAGTGCTCTTTTTTTACATTTTACACGGAAAGTAATAAATTTAAATATTTTATATTTGATTTTTCATTTTGTACCATAAAAATTCAAAAATAAATTGCACTTAATATATTCTCAGTTTATCATGCTAATCTCATTTAAGATACATTTGAATTTAAAAACTATTTATGCCTAATGAAATGAAATTAATGCTAATGGATTTTTAAAGTAATACAAATGAATGTTAATATTATTCTAAATAGATACTTTACTTATTTCTTTCAAAGAAGTAAAATAATAAGTGAAATTATTAATTGCAAGTTTAATGTATACCTATTTCAACATGAGTTCCCTCATTTTCTTAAAACATGTATATAATAAATAAATTTAATCATCCTTCACATAAATTTTTTATGTTAAATTTAATTTCATTATAACGAGTTATATTTGTTTCATTGATATGTTAATTTATTGCTTTTGAATTAAATGGCAATAAATTTAATAAACCTAGTACTATATTTAGCTGATGAAAAGATAAAAAAAAATATCCTTTAAAAACACATCCTTATCTGCATACAAGGGGTACCATATATATATATATATATATATATATATATGTATATATATAAAAGTGTACTGTAAATAATTAAAAATTATAAGACACAAAATCATTTAAATTTAAAATAATGAATTGTGCATGCTGAAAAAAAAAATCTTATTTCATCTTAAAAGCACATAATTTTCGTATATTCAGAGTTCTAATTGCTTTATATCAGAACAATAAAAATATAAAAACTATAAATATTTTGATAATTTTCCTTGCTCAGAACTTCACTATAAAATATCACCACATGAATTGAGAATTATGCAGATTAGATTTATTCAAGTAGATGATCTAGGAATCTTCTTTAAGGCCCTATTAGAAAGAAACACTTTTAGGGATGAATTTAAGGATAACTGCTTTCATTTGAATGTTGTTATGGATAAATCTCTAACTAGGAAGTATTACTACTGATATGAGACTCTCTTTCACCCACTATATTCAATTTTCAAATTAGTGACGTAGTGTTAGAGATATTAAGCCAGTGTATAGCCTAGATATTAGCCTAGTATCCCATATTAGCCTAGATATTAAGCCATTGTATCTTTCAATAGGGGTAAGAGGGAAATGCAAATAAGTTCAAAAGAGAATTGAAAGTTGAAATAAAACATGCGAGTTCCTATAGAGAAAAGATATTAGTTTACAATTATAAAGTATAATATATATACATATGATGCTTTCAGAACGTCAATTAACAGTTTCTGTCATCAACTATTGAAAATTGAAATTAACTATGTATATTACAATGGGCAGTGTTCCTTTTGAGTATGCTTGTGTATATCTTAAATAAAGTTCATGTGACTACAGCTATAGCTAAATATTGAATAGATTTCTAAATAATACATATATTACTCTCATATATCAGCTTGTATTAAAATTACGAAGTTACATATGGCTGTAAGTAATTCGTTATCAACTTTGTATTGAATGTGTTCAGTCCAATACTTACAATGTCATTTTGCATAAGGAATATTGAAATTTAGAGCAGAATTTATTTTAAAAAATTGTAAGAAGATAATAATTATAATGCAAATGTATTTTCTATATTAATAAAGTTGAAACTTTTTGTGTAAATATATTTAACAACTGAACTGGGGAAAATTGATTATGAATACTCATTCACAGAATATATTAAATTCCATCTTGGAACCCTGAAGAAATTTCTTGAGGCAAATTTTAAGTCAACATAGAGGTCAATAATCCAATATGCATTAAATTCAGATGACTTCCAAGAAACCTTTGAAATCTTCCAAGAAAACTTTATGTATTATATTAGCTAGCAATATATTCTTGTTATTTTGAAAGTATTTGTATCAATTTCTCATTTATTATTTTGTTACACTACGGATATTTATTGCTGATTGATTTCAAATATATTATACATATATGTTTATCATTTTGATTGTTTACTGCTTATGATCAGATATCCATGCTACTGTAATGTGTTTTTCAAATATCAGGAAATTGATGTGGAATATTATGCATATTTGTTCTTCTATGTAGAAGTACTTTAATACTTCTGTATACAGAAATAAAACTA